>OX155895.1:69004728-69499728 GCA_944588485.1 Phosphuga atrata
CCACAACAAGCTGGTTTCAAACCCAGACAATCCTGCACTGGCCAAATTTTGAACCTCACCCAACATATAGAGGACGGGTTTGAAAGGAGAGGGAAAACGGGGGTGGTGTTAGTGGACCTATCGGCGGCATACGACACCACAAATCAGAAACTACTCCTCGAAAAAGTCTTCAAAATGACAAAAAACTACCATTAGACAGAAGTCATGAGATCAATGCTAAGCAACAGGAGGTTCTACGTGGAATTTCAGGGACGGGGGAGTCGCTGGAAGACCCAGAAGAACTGGCTCTCCCAGGCCAGCGTGCTGGCGCCTCCGAATTTGTATTCGAACGATTAATCTGTCGGCCCCTATACAAATACTTTCATCTACGCCGATGACGTAGCCATTAACGTGCCAATCGCAACACATTGAGGAGATTAAAAGAAAGCTTACAGAGTCAATATACAGACTGCTAGAGTACTATAAAGCAAACCAGCTTCGCCCAAACCTAGGGAAAACTCAGACATGCCTATTCCACCTCAATAACTGACAAGAGAACAGGGAATTACAAGTGGAATGGAACTCGACCAGGTTACAGCACTGCCCAAACCCACTCTACCTAGGGGTCACTTTAGATAGAACTCTATCCTACAAGAAACATGTGGAGAAGACTGGAGCAAAAGCAAATACGAGGAATGGTGTCATCCGCAAGCTTGTCACTTCCCATTGGGGAGCCTACCCAGGTGTACTACGATCAACATCCCTTGCCATGTGTTATGTCCCGGCTGAATACGCTTGCCCTGTATGGTGCAGATCAGCACATGCCAACAAACTAGATCCCACCCTAAACGACACTTAAACCAACCAATCTGGATCTCCTGTACATGTCAGCGGGAATAGCCCCCCTACAAATCAGGCGGCAAGCCTTATGTATGGCAGAACGAAGTAGGCAGTCACTGGATGAAAGACACCCCCTTATTCGGACACGAGCCCCTTGCCTCTAGAATCAAATACGTTGGGCTGGTCGTACAAACTTGTTGATGCTTATGCCTTCCTAACTTCGTTCTTCATTGTTGCCTTGTCATTTGAGACATTTGATCCTTGTTTGTGAAACTAATACAGAAAACCCTAAGAAGGTAACCGTTGGTCTTAAAATCAACAAAAGCCTGAATGAGCGTTTGCCATTTCTTGACCATAGATCTAAGCTTGTCAGTGGTCAAATCCATATCATGGAAGTTGGTCAAAAAATGTTTGGCTTGGACTTCTTCGGTATGAGTTTGAACTTCCTGAAGGAACATTCGGCGTCATTATCATTTTGCAAATCTCCCAAAGAAACTTCAAAAACACAGAGGCGATTTTGGTTCCCTGCGGTTGACCAAGGTCTTACCGACCTGTCTGGTAGTGAACATGCACGGTGCCTTTACATCATACCAGCCCTTCCTTGTGATAGGATTTACAAACTTCTTCTCGACTCCTTTGTCTCCTTTCGACAACCCCTTATTTTAAGCTCGTCTAGTCCGTCTCGTCTGTCTCGTCCGTCTGGTTCGTCTGGTCCGTCTGATACTTCTGGTCCTTCTGGTCCGTCTAGTCCGTCTGGTCATTCTGGTCCGTCTAGTCCGTTTGGTCCGTCTGGTCCGTTTGGTCCGTCTGGTCTGTTTGGTCCGTCTGGTCCGTCTAGTGCGTTTGGTCCGTCTGGTCCTTCTGGTGCGTCTGGTCCGATTGGTCCGTCTGGTCCGTTTGGTCCGTCTGGTCTGTTTGGTCCGTCTGGTCCGTCTGGTTCGTCTGGTCAGTCTAGTCCGTGTAGTCCGTCCAGTCCGTCTAGACAGTGTAGTCTGTTTAGTCTGTCTAGCCCATTAAAAAGGTGTTATACGACACCGAGGCTCAAACGGTAAGTGTGGCGTGCAAAGAAGTCAGTACTCAAGCGGAGGCTGAATGTAGTGTAACCAGTGCGTTGAAGCCGGGGATGAATGTATAGGACTACATGTCCCTGACGAGGAGGAAGTGGTCCGAGGACGCCTTCACCGTGGTGAAGGTGGCTAGGGGCTCTCCTCTGGCCAGAGAAGAGGATGTACTCCTGTTGGTTGCAGGAGAGAAAGGGGATAACTGTGGACAGCTGGCCTGTGGGATGCGCGACCAGCTCCCCCAGGACAAGCGAATGTCTAAAGGCTTGAATGCAGGTTTCGTGGCCTACATCAAGAGCGAGAATGTTGTGTGCATGGGAGGCGATGAGTCGTTGGACTGCGAGAGGAAGTACCACTTCATCGCCCGTCTGTATGATAGGGCTTCACACGAGAGTCTCGTTTCTGATCTCGTTCCCGGCAGCCGTAATATTTTCTTCATAAATTGTAACCCGAGCAACGACGTGATCAGACACGAGACTCTCGTGTGAAGCCCTACTGGATGATATTATGGTCGAGGGCACCGAACGAAAGGCTTTATTAAGGATGATAGGTCTTACAGAAGACTGAGAGAAGGAGGTTCGCTATTGGTCTGGTAGCTAATCTTAATATGTGGCTGGTACGGAAGATGGCTAAATGCGTGTGGCATGGGACAGGAGTTGAGATAACCCTGTGCTGGATGAATGTTAATGGCCAAAAGCCCATAGTGGAAGGGACCGGAAGCATTAGAAAGGCAGAAACCGTACTGGTGAGGAAAGCAGAGGGTGTTTCTTACGCCAAGATGGCGAGTGTCCTGAAGAAGGAAGTGAATATGGAGGATATAAATGTAACTGGGATGATGAAAACTCAAGCTGGGAACCTCATCCTCAGAGTGAAAGATGATGGGGAAAAGAAGCGACTGGTAGAGAGGGTGCCTTAGTGGCTGAGGCTGTAAGGGATGTCAGGACGGAGCTGGGGCTCTGAAGTGTCCTTGTTAGGGGCATGGATGAGGCTACCACCACCGATGAGGTGAAAGGAGCCATGCAGAGGGCGGCTGAATGTACGGAGTGTGTGGTTAAGCCCAGGGGCCAGCGAGAGCGGCACAAACCATACTGGAGAAAGGAAGTATAAAGCTGGCTGGATCATGTGCCGTGTGAGTGAAGACAATAAGCCTATTAGGAGCTACATCGCTCTTGGGATGTGATGAAAGAGGGCACAAAGCAGACGAGCGCACGGCCAAAGAGACTAAGCCTAAGACTAAGACTAAGAATACTGCCAAAGTATGAGTCGTCTGTCCAGTCGGTCTGGTATGTCTGGTCCGTCTTGTCCGTCTGGTCGGTCTGGTCTCCCTGGTCTCCCTGGTCTGTCTAATCGGTGTGGCCTGTCTGATCTCTCTAGTCTGTCTATTCTGTCTGGTCTGTCTGGTCTGTCTGGTCTGTCTGGTCTGTCTGGTCTGTCTGGTCTGTCAGGTCTGTCTGGTCTGTCTGGTCTGTCTGGTCTGCTGGTCTGTCTGGTCTGTCTGGTCTGTCTGGTCTGTCTGGTCTGTCTGGTCTGTCTGGTCTGTCTGGTCTGTCTGGTCTGTCTGGTCTGTCTGGTCTGTCTGGTCTGTCTGGTATGTCTGGTCTGACTGGTCTGTCTGGTCTGTCTGGTCTGTCTGGTCTGTCTGGTCTGTCTGGTCTGTCTGGTCTGTCTGGTCTGTCTGGTCTGTCTGGTCTGTCTGGTCTGTCTGGTCTGTCTGGTCTGTCTGGTCTGTCTGGTCTGTCTGGTCTGTCTGGTCTGTCTGGTCTGTCTGGTCTGTCTGGTCTGTCTGGTCTGTCTGGTCTGTCTGGTCTGTCTGGTCTGTCTGGTCTGTCTGGTCTGTCTGGTCTGTCTGGTCTGTCTGGTCTGTCTGGTCTGTCTGGTCTGTCTGGTCTGTCTGGTCTGTCTGGTCTGTCTGGTCTGTCTGGTCTGTCTGGTCTGTCTGGTCTGTCTGGTCTGTCTGGTCTGTCTGGTCTGTCTGGTCTGTCTGGTCTGTCTGGTCTGTCTGGTCTGTCTGGTCTGTCTGGTCTGTCTGGTCTGTCTGGTCTGTCTGGTCTGTCTGGTCTGTCTGGTCTGTCTGGTCTGTCTGGTCTGTCTGGTCTGTCTGGTCTGTCTGGTCTGTCTGGTCTGTCTGGTCTGTCTGGTCTGTCTGGTCTGTCTGGTCTGTCTGGTCTGTCTGGTCTGTCTGGTCTGTCTGGTCTGTCTGGTCTGTCTGGTCTGTCTGGTCTGTCTGGTCTGTCTGGTCTGTCTGGTCTGTCTGGTCTGTCTGGTCTGTCTGGTCTGTCTGGTCTGTCTGGTCTGTCTGGTCTGTCTGGTCTGTCTGGTATGTCTGGTCTGACTGGTCTGTCTGGTCTGTCTGGTCTGTCTGGTCTGTCTGGTCTGTCTGGTCTGTCTGGTCTGTCTGGTCTGTCTGGTCTGTCTGGTCTGTCTGGTCTGTCTGGTCTGTCTGGTCTGTCTGGTCTGTCTGGTCTGTCTGGTCTGTCTGGTCTGTCTGGTCTGTCTGGTCTGTCTGGTCTGTCTGGTCTGTCTGGTCTGTCTGGTCTGTCTGGTCTGTCTGGTCTGTCTGGTCTGTCTGGTCTGTCTGGTCTGTCTGGTCTGTCTGGTCTGTCTGGTCTGTCTGGTCTGTCTGGTCTGTCTGGTCTGTCTGGTCTGTCTGGTCTGTCTGGTCTGTCTGGTCTGTCTGGTCTGTCTGGTCTGTCTGGTCTGTCTGGTCTGTCTGGTCTGTCTGGTCTGTCTGGTCTGTCTGGTCTGTCTGGTCTGTCTGGTCTGTCTGGTCTGTCTGGTCTGTCTGGTCTGTCTGGTCTGTCTGGTCTGTCTGGTCTGTCTGGTCTGTCTGGTCTGTCTGGTCTGTCTGGTCTGTCTGGTCTGTCTGGTCTGTCTGGTCTGTCTGGTCTGTCTGGTCTGTCTGGTCTGTCTGGTCTGTCTGGTCTGTCTGGTCTGTCTGGTCTGTCTGGTCTGTCTGGTCTGTCTGGTCTGTCTGGTCTGTCTGGTCTGTCTGGTCTGTCTTGTCTGTCTGGTCTGTCTGGTCTGTCTGGTCTGTCTGGTCTGTCTGGTCTGTCTGGTCTGTCTGGTCTGTCTGGTCTGTCTGGTCTGTCTGGTCTGTCTGGTCTGTCTGGTCTGTCTGGTCTGTCTGGTCTGTCTGGTCTGTCTGGTCTGTCTGGTCTGTCTGGTCTGTCTGGTCTGTCTGGTCTGTCTGGTCTGTCTGGTCTGTCTGGTCTGTCTGGTCTGTCTGGTCTGTCTGGTCTGTCTGGTCTGTCTGGTCTGTCTGGTCTGTCTGGTCTGTCTGGTCTGTCTGGTCTGTCTGGTATGTCTGGTCTGTCTGGTCTGTCTGGTCTGTCTAGTCTGTCTGGTCTGTCTGGTCTGTCTGGTCTGTCTAGTCTGTTTTTTTTTTGGGGGGGAGGAGGGGAAATGCATTAATGCACGCACGGAGCCTCCTGGCTCCGTGGAGTGTGGGGCTCTCTGGTAGAGGTGTTAATGACCAGCATACCCACTAAAACCCCTCCTCTTTGGATCCACTTGGTACCGTTCTTCACATTCTTCAAGTGGTCTCCCTTCTCCTACAGCCTTATTTCGTCTTCTGCTTTTTTTGCCATAATGCGCCGTATATATGCATGTATAGCATCCCATTCCTTCTGACTGGAGAGCATAATATTCACAATATTTTCTGGCGTTATGTAACCCAACATAAGTTCTAGCTGGAGTCGTTCATGTTCCCATCGATTTCACTTAAAAATTGTGTGCTCGGCATCGTTATCTTTCGAGCAGTACATGCATCTTCCAGAGTCACGACGGCCTATTCGCTTCAGGTACGTCATGAAGGCACCGTGCCCTGTTAGGCATTGGGTCAAACAGTAGTCCGTCTGTCCCTTATTTTTGAACCACGGTTCAATGTTGCTTATGAGTCTTCTAGTCCATGCGCCTTTGGTTGCTAAGTTCCATTGGGTCTGCCATTTTTCAAGGGTCCTTTCTTTTTCTGTCGATGTGTCAGTTCGTGTAGTGAAAATGTTTTATCTTTCCTCTACTACTAGATGTATGGGTATTACCTTTGCCACAACCATCAGGGCCTCATTCGATACGGTCCTGTAGGCACTAGCTATTCTAAGGGCCATGCTTCTTTGCACAGATGCGAGTTTCTTTCTTTGCGCAGCTACGTTTAGTGTATTACACCAAATTGGTGCGCCATAAGTTATTATTGATTGCACCGCCATGTACAGAGTGCGCCTCTTGTTTGCTCGTGGACCTTTAACGTTGGGCATTAGGGCACTTAAAGCTCATGTAGCTTTGTTAGATTTCTGGGGTATTTTCTCAATATGGGCTTTAAAGGATAATTTTTTCCAGATCTTAACCCCTAGAGAGTTGATGGCTAGGCTAGGGAAGATTCGCGATTCTCCTACTTGGAAGAAGACACTTTTAGCATGTTTATGTGTAGCTAATAACACAGCCTCCGTTTTCTCTGCAGCTATTGTCAGATGGTTGTCGTCCATCCAGGTTTGGACTCTGCTCAAAGCAGTATTTGCGTTGCTTCGCATTTGGTCGATTGTCTTTCCCGTGACCACGATCGACAAGTCATCAGCGTAACACAGCAGTTTTGCGCCTTCAGGTACCTGCAACCTCATTATGTCGTCGAATAAGATATTCCACAGAGTTGGTCCTAGAACAGAACCCTGTGGAACACCCACACCTATATCTTTGCTGGTGTTTCTGTCAATTTGTATCCATCTATCTGTAAAGTAGTCTTTGACAATGTTTATAAGGTACGTGGAGATTCCTCTTTCTTCCATTTTATTTATTATCAGACGCCATGACGCTGTATTGAAATGTCTGGTATGTCTGGTCTGTCTGGTCTGTCTGGTCTGTCTGGTCTGTCTGGTCTGTCTGGTCTGTCTCGTCTGTCTCGTCTGTCTAGTCTGTCTCGTCTGTCTCGTCTGTCTGGTCTGTCTGGTCTGTCTAGTCTGTCTAGTCTGTCTCGTCTGTCTCGTCTGTCTCGTCGGTCTCGTCTGTCTCGTCTGTCTCGTCTGTCTCGTCTGTTTGGTCTGTCTGGTCTGTCTGGTCTGTCTGGTCTGTCTGGTCTGTCTGGTCTGTCTGGTCTGTCTGGTCTGTCTGGTCTGTCTGGTCTGTCTGGTCTGTCTGGTCTGTCTGGTCTGTCTGGTCTGTCTGGTCTGTCTGGTCTGTCTGGTCTGTCTGGTCTGTCTGGTCTGTCTGGTCTGTCTGGTCTGTCTGGTCTGTCTGGTCTGTCTGGTCTGTCTGGTCTGTCTGGTCTGTCTGGTCTGTCTGGTCTGTCTGGTCTGTCTGGTCTGTCTGGTCTGTCTGGTCTGTCTGGTCTGTCTGGTCTGTCTGGTCGGTCTGGTCTGTCTTGTCTGTCTGGTCTGTCTGGTCTGTCTGGTCTGTCTGGTCTGTCTGGTCTGTCTGGTCTGTCTGGTCTGTCTGGTCTGTCTGGTCTGTCTGGTCTGTCTGGTCTGTCTGGTCTGTCTGGTCTGTCTGGTCTGTCTGGTCTGTCTGGTCTGTCTGGTCTGTCTGGTCTGTCTGGTCTGTCTGGTCTGTCTGGTCTGTCTGGTCTGTCTGGTCTGTCTGGTCTGTCTGGTCTGTCTGGTCTGTCTGGTCTGTCTGGTCTGTCTGGTCTGTCTGGTCTGTCTGGTCTGTCTGGTCTGTCTGGTCTGTCTGGTCTGTCTGGTCTGTCTGGTCTGTCTGGTCTGTCTGGTCTGTCTGGTCTGTCTGGTCTGTCTGGTCTGTCTGGTCTGTCTGGTCTGTCTAGTCTGTCTAGCCTGTCTAGTCTGTTTCGTCTGTCTGGTCTGTCTAGTCTGTCTAGTTTATTAATAATTATGCAAATATTCTGTTGTCCTTGCATAAAAACGGCAACAATTGCAAAAACGGCGGCGCGTTGAGAATCAGTGACAAGGCCGGAATTGTCTTTTGTTTCCTTTATTAATTAGTGGTTTAGGGAAAAGATCGGTTAATATCCAATTAAGTCTAAGTAGACAACAGACGATTTCCCAATTAGCCTTCAAACGACAACAGACTTAAATAGAATTCACACCGTAGCTTTAAATTGATATATTAGAAGAGAACGTGAGAACTAGATAGGTTATGTATTAAATTAGATGAAATAAGCTTTATTTTGATGCGTAATTAGTTAAACATGATTTCTTATTAAGCTGAATATTTTAAATTGAATTGGAATTGAAATTGAAATACTCAAGGATTGATCAACTTGGTTTAGAGCAATGTAATTTTACTACTGTAAGCTACATTGAAAGACTATTCATAATTAGTAAAACTAGAAGAAATAAGCTACATTTTGATGCATAACAAGTCAAAATTGGTTGGGTATTAAATTAGATATTTCATGTTAAAATCGAACAAACGAAGTAAATATTTTTCATGCTAAGTTGGATTAGGTTGGGCTAGGTAAGATCAGATTAAGTTAGTTAGTGTCAATGCGTTATTAGTGAAGTTAGGGTAGGGTATGTTAGGTTATCTTAGTGTAGGTTAGGCTATGTATGCATATGTGTAGGCTAGGTTATTTTAGAGTAGGGTAGGTTAGGTCATATTCACGGCAATACGACGTCCAGGAAATGTCGTGCGAGGAACTAGAAGAGGCAGAGGCGAAAATAAAAACCGGGCACCGGTGTGGGCCAGCTGCACCAAAGTCAAGAGGCTTAGAGAAGCCCCGAAAAGGGCTCAAAGGAAGATCGCTATTAGGACAGTCAGCGCGTACAGAACGGTCGGGACCGACGCGGTGCGGGTACTCGCAAGGCTTATTCCATTGGAACTTCTGGTAGAAGAAAGAACCAGAATCGTGGAGCGCATGCACGACAAGGAAGCGAATGACGCAAGGGCGGTGAAAGAAGAAGAAAGGCGGGGAAATTTACAAAAGTGGCAGGAGATGTGGGATAAGGATATGAGCAATTGGACCTACAAGCTGATACTGGATGTTAAGCATGGGCAGCTGAGCTACCACCTGACAATGGCTGATGGGCCATGGCTGTTT
The DNA here is from genome assembly GCA_944588485.1 of Phosphuga atrata. Classification (NCBI taxonomy): domain Eukaryota; kingdom Metazoa; phylum Arthropoda; class Insecta; order Coleoptera; family Silphidae; genus Phosphuga; species Phosphuga atrata. Next base: position 69,013,591 of record OX155895.1, read on the forward strand.
CCAGAGCTATAGGAAAAGAATCGGCAAGACGAACGCGGAGAACTGCCCGTACTGCAACACGGAGCCGGAGACGGAGAAGTGAAGCAATTGAAGTTGAAGTTGAAGAAGTTGAAGTTATGCAAGATTGCAGTGCAGAGTTGTTTAGGGCGGGAAAATAGGTGGTTTTAATGGGTAAACTATCTCTGGAAGAGAAGGAGTCCTAGACTACCGAGTTAGACGGTGCCTATAAAAGGTTTCCCCTTCCTCAAAAAAAGGTTAGGTCATATTAGGGTAGGGTAGGTTATCCCAACGAGATATCGTCCTGGTTTCAAATTGCTACTAAGAAAATACATAGCGGTATTCCACTGGTCTCAGTTATGAGCCCAACGCTGTGGAACATAGTGTACGATGGGGTAGAAAAACTCGACATGCCAGAAGGGGTGGACACTATCGGCTTTGCAGATGATCTCGCCTTAGTGGTATGTGCCAGAACCGAGCAGGGGTTGAAGCGGAGGGCGAATGAGGCCATGCAACTGACTAGACAAGTGGATGGTGGAGAAATAGCTGAAGCTGGCACTGGAAAAGACGGAGGAAGAAAAGTTGGGGATCTAATATTCAAGCTCAGAGACTCTACCATAACACCTACGTATTCATTGACTCATACAAGAATATGATATTCAGAGAGCACGTCAAAAAAGCTGCTGAAAAAGCCCTGTGCACTGGAACGGTTTATGCCCACGAAGCAGGTTAAAGACCACGAAGCAGGAAAAGAAAACTGTTATGCTCGGTGGCCCACTCTGCAATGCTCTACGTGGCCCCCGAATGGACTAGGGCTATGAGCGTAGATGTCAACAAACGCAAGCTTGGAGCGATCCAAAGAATGCTGGCAATCAGAACAAGCAGTGCCTATAGAACTGTCTCCAGAGAAGCGGTCCTAGTCATAGCTGGCATAGCACCAATAGAGTTCCTAATACAGGAGACATCAAACATCTACACAGCCAGATGCAGTGAAGCTCTGATCAGCAAAGAAGAAATAAAGAAAACTGGATGGGCGGAACAATCTCGGGAGTGACAAAATGACTAAGAAGCCTGTAAAAAGAGGCAATAGACAAGGTTGGTGGAAAAATGTGTATAGAGGAAGTACGGAGAGCTGAGATAACAGCTAACTCAAGTACTCAGAGGACATGGCTCAGAAAGATTGGCAGAGCTCCTAACAGCTCTTGTGAATACTGCGGGGAACAAAACAGCGTGCCGCACAGTATCTACGTCTGTAGCAGGTGGGACGCAGATAGAAACGATTTCCCAAACGATAAAGAGCCACGGAACACAATAGAGTGCACATAATCAGCTGAAACGCGAATAATGAGAGAAGTAGACAGAAAGCGGAGAAATTTTGCGTAAACCCAAACCAATACCCGAATGGCGGCAGTAACTTGCGATAACCGAACGGCGTCTTCTGGAATAAGGGAAAGGAAACGAAACTTAGGCGCAGGAGGAGGGAGGAAGTAGACAGAACGCGGAGAAACTTCGCGCAAACCCAAACCAATACTAGGATGGCGGCAGTAAGTTTCGATAACCGAACGGCGGCTTCTGGAATAATGGGAAGGAAACGAAACTAAGGCGCAGGAGGAGGGAGCACCCACTTAAAGCATGTGTTGAACGATACCGAGTGGTGCCAGGTGGAGGGGTTTTAGTGGGTATGCTGGTCACGGAGAACTCGGCCAGAGAGCCCCACACTACATAAAGATGTGTGTGCAGTAATGCATTTCCTCCTTTAATAAAAAGGTAGGGTAGGTTATATTAGGATAGGGTGCGTTATATTTAGGTAGATGTGGTTAGATTATGGTAATTTCTTTGGTTGTGTCAGATCAATTCAACGTTTCTATTATAACGTTGAATATCTTCTTTCCATCAATTGACGAATGGGAAGGCTTTATTCCTGTGTTTTCTGACTTTCCACTTCTGGATTTGATGGTACCTCTCGCTCTCCAGCGAATCCACTGCAAACGTGGGCGTCTTCTTCCTCGCCTTCCTGGACTTCCTACCGACGAACGCTTTAATGCAAGGGAATACCAGCAAGAAGAAGATGATCTCCACCAGAGAGATAACACTCGCGCCGAAAAACAACGTCCCAATCCCCCCGACGTTCACTGCAAAAACAGTGAATTAGTTAACGAAAAGAAATTTTAGATAAAATTTAGACCGATTAAATCAATGTTGTCTCTGGCTAGTTTTCTGAAGTATCGGAGCGAGGGTGGACTAGCCCTGTAGACAAGTCGGGCCACCGTGTCTCTCCTGTTGAAGTAGTTTAACTTGTTGGTGCAGTCTTTAATCATAGCCGCGACGATTCTAATCTCTGATTCTACGCAAGACGGTAAGCATTTAGACGAACTGGATTCCTGCGTCAAAGCCGTGAAGTGGTTCGACAGACAAATTCGCGAACTCATATTATTACACTTATCCACCTCCCCTGCAAAAAATTAGTTTACTAACTGATTTATTGATTAAAGTAAACTAGTCATACTAGCTAATGCAGGCATGGAATGTTGGATACATCCGCACTTTTCCGTCTGTAGTTCGCCTAGATGGTCTAGTATGCAACCTGGGTAACTATATACAGGGCTGTACTTAAGCTTGCACTCTTCGGGAAAACAGCAACCGCGCAATGTTGGCGGTATGGTCCTCACCTTTTCTTCATTCACAGTATCCTGTTACCAAAAAAAAGACAATGAAAATTTAGCAAAAAAAAACCGGCCAAGTGCGAGTTGTGACTCGCTCACCGAGGGTTCCGTACAAACTTGTAAGTAAAGTATCTTCAGGAGGACCTAACTGTATGCAACCCATATGCTTCTGGTGCCTGACAATACCACGCAACACATTAGTGTATTTTCATAAGTTTCTAATAGTAAATTCGCATTTTTCTTGTAATTAAACTACATATTTACGGTTTTCAGATTTTTCCCTTTACATGTGCTGTAAGACACCGCTTCTTGCCAATTTTCATGATTCTAGGTCAACGGGAAGTACCCTATGGGTTTTGATTCCCTTGTGAAATTGCAAAATATGCGACATAAACGGTCATATCTTTTGATCGCGTTGACTTACAAGTTTGATTTTTTCAGAGCAAAAAGAGACCGCAGACCCGAGTACTTGCTACAAATTTCAATTTGTTACCTCTACGCGTTCCTGAGAAAAATGGTCTTGACAGACAGACAGACGGACGGACGGACAGACAGACAGATGGACAACAAAGTGATCCTAAAAGGGTTCCATTTTCGGTACGGAACCCTAAAAATTAGACTATTTTTATTACTCATGCGCGAAAAGCACTTCTTAACGTACGTTTTTAGGGTTCCGTACCGAAAACGGAACCCTTATAGGATCGCTTTGTTGTCCGTCCGTCTGTCTGTCTGTCTGTTTGTCTGTCTGTCTGTCTGTCTATCAAGACCATTTTTCTCAGGAACGCGTAGAGGTAACAAGTTGAAATTTGTATCATATACTCGGGTCTGCAGTCTCTTTCAGCTGTGAAAAAATCAAACTAGTAAGTCAACGCGATCAAAAGATATGACCGTTTATGTGGCATATTTTGCGATTTCACAAGGGAATCAAAACCTATATTGTACTTCCCGTTGACCTAGATCATGAAATTTGGCAAGAAGCGGTGTCTTACAGCACATGTAAAGGGAAAAATCTGAAAACCGTAAATATGTAGTAATAGTAATTACAAGAAAAATGTGAATTTACTATTAGAAACTTATGAAAATACACTAATGTTGTCGTAGTGGTATTGTCAGGCTCCGGAAGCACATGGGTTGCATACAGTTAGGTCCTACTCGGTTAGGTTCGAAGGTTAAAAAGTATGTGTTGGCACCAAGCTGTTTATTCTGAATTTTCTTTGTTTATATTCGTTATGCATTTCATCACGTACGCTCTATATACATAATATATACAGGGTATATATTATGTCTAAATTTTGCTTGTTTATAACCGACATGCGACAAACTCAAGTCCCGTGACATCCTAATCCTAATCTACATCCTAACATCCTAACCTACATATACTTAAATCACGTACGTCCTATATTTTTTGGTAGTCAATTGCCCAAAAAGCAGTCAATTGAACAACTGAATGTTAAGAGTATCGAAATAGATGTAGAAATAGTTAATATATTAGTTTATATTAGATCTAGAAATAGTTATATTTTAATATAAGTTAGTGAATAAGTGTAATACTTAAAATAAAGTTTTCTTTTTATAAGTTTAAAAATATTCGCGTTATTTAAAAAAAATACCCTGTATAACTTTATACAGGGTATATAGGTATAGAGGCAAAATTGAGCAGTAAAAACAAATAGTGAAGTTCCAGAACCCCTAAACACTCATAGTGAATGGGGGATGTGTGGTAATAAAATATAGGGTAGAATTCCATCGTACTACAGCGACATCTTGAGGTTATGCTTGCAGTGGTACTAAGATGGTCGTGATTTCAGGAGGGCCACTTGTCAAGTTAACTGAATGTGCTTGCTACGTCCTCCACAAAAAAAGATACCTTACTTACAAGTATGTACGGAACCCTCGGTGCGCGAGTCACAACTCGCACTTGGCCGGTTTTTTTTAATACGAGATATGTCACCTCTCGTAGTATTTCCACATAACTTGGGGAACGCACGCAAATAATCACTATCGCTAGATTAGGTTAGATAAAAAATAAACAAACAAATAAATAAAATAAACGCAATCAAGACCTCGATATTAAAAAAGTGACGTGAAGTGTCAGAAATTTTTTTCATTGGAAAATAATAATAAAAAGTAAAGAAAACGCTTTAAAATATGATTGAGAATACCGGAGACTAAGGACAGTTCTTATGACGAATTCATACCACCGGCACCGGAGACAATTGAAAAAGCAAATTTTTCATTTTTGATTCGATTTTTTCTTGATGGCCCCTGGATCCCAAACTTCTAAGATACATTCCCTTGCATGGGTAATATAAAATATTGTTTGTAACACAGGCGGTATTGCCAATTGCCCTCTGTAGCGAATGTGCGCACTCATTTCGTTCGTGCGCCCAATTTCGCTGTCGCTTCAAATTGACAACTTGTCTCCCTAGTTACAAAATATATTATTAGTTTAGTGAGAAATTAAGGTTTTTTTACTTGAAATTTGAGATAGACATCAATTTCTGTATTGACTTTCAACGCTTCGTAAGTTTCTAGAATTAGTCCGCTTCGTGTCTCCCTAGTCGATATAACATCTTCCATACTCAAAGCGTAGTTCTCGATCTCGACGGTTTTGAGCTCGACCACCAGCTTCGGGTCTTCGTTAAACTTGAAAGTCAAAGTCTCGTCCTCGCGTGTCGCCGGACTGCAAAAACAAAATTGGTTTACAAATTTAAAACAAACTGAACGCAGCCTGAATATATAAATATATACAGCCTTTCCAGAGCTCTATAACAATTACTGAGTCTTTACTCAGTAACAATTCTATAACAATAAACTCTATAACAATTACTGAGACTACCAAAATAAATCTCATGTGAAATTTTTAAGTTATTTTATAGCTTTCGGTCCACCTTCGTGCCACTCAACCTTGTTGAGGAGGATGGTTTCACCAATTCCAAAATTGGTTTAGTCTCTACAGGGAGTTATTGAATTATAGCCTCAAGCTGTAGACGTCATTCACTTAATTCTCCATTTGTTACACGAGGGATTAGATTAGGTTACTTTAATGTTGGCTTAATGTTTGTTAGGTTGTCCACCTCCTTTTTCCACCTCGACGATCTGTTCCCGATCTGTTCCACTCATGAGGCACAAACCTGGGAAGCTGGGGGCGACGGCGAGGAGTATCCCCCAGACTTCACAGAAGAGGAGCTGCGGACAGCGGCGAAGAGGTTGCCCTCCAACAAGGCGCTATGTCTAGACTTCCTGAACTTATTCTACCTAAGATTTTGCCTTGCATGATATTCTGCAAGATACGGTACTTTTCCCCTCTCATAACGTGTCCAAAATATTCCAGATTGCGTTTTTAACATCTGAATATCCGGAACTAATCCACCTAGAACATATAATCTAATTTTCGCCAAATTTTAGGCAAAAACTACAAAATAATATGGTATTTATTCTAACGCTCCCTGTAGTCTACTTTTCGAGATATAAATAAAAATCTAGATCAAAACACATTTTGAAAACTAGTAAGAGAAAGTTCTAATGAACAGCCAACATATTTTAAAAGCTATTTGAGTTTTCACCACTGCATAGATAATTTAATAAACTCTAAGTGTATAAATTTGTATCTATCTATCTAGTCTAATACTCAAGTTATGGGTATAAAACTAATTATTGTCCTTATTTAATTTTTCTCGCTTTTAAGCTTTCCCGAGATTTTTTTTAAATTTTCTTTGGTTAAACTCATTAATAAATCTATTACGAACATTTTTATATTAAATTTATGATTATATGTTGAAAAACTCGCAAAAACTTAAATTTGTTCATAAGCTTTTTTTCCTCAAATATGAGTTTTCCGGAACAAAAATATATTTTCTGATAGATTTCAACCTGCAGAAGCCAAAAGTGAAAACCAGAAATCTTCAAAATTTTTCTTAAAAGTTATAGCAATTACAAATCTTATTTATAGAAGGTTATGTTTAAGGATCTGTATATCCGGAACTAACCCACCTAGAATATTCTAGTTTTTACCAAATTTTAGGCAAAAACTACAAAATAATATAGTATTTATTTCAACTCTCTCCGTAGTCTACTTCTCAAGATTGCATAGAAAATGTATTAAACTAAAAGTGTACAAATTTGTATCTATCTATCTAGTCTAATACTCAAGTTATGCGTATAAAACTAATTACTCTAATTTTACAAAATTCTCCTTGGCTAAACTCATCAATAAATCTATTACAAACATTTTGATACCAAATTTATGATTATACGTTGAAAAACTCGTAAAAACTCAAATTTTTTTTTTCTCCTAAAATTTGAGCTTTCCGGAACAAAAATATGTTTTCTGATGCTTTTCAACCTGCAAAAGTGAAAACCAGAAATGTTCAAAATTATTCCTTAAAAGTTATAGCAACTACAAATCTTATCTATTGAAGGTTATGTTTAAGCATCTGTATCTTCTTCTTCTTCTTTGCGTGCCATGTCCTCCGAGGGCGTCGGCGATCATCATAAAGATTTTTATTTTATCAGCAGCAGCACGAAACAGGCTAGTAGAACTTACACTATACCACTCTCTCAGGTTTTTCAGCCAGGACGTGCTTCTTCTTCCTGGACCTCTTTCCCCTTGGACCATTTGCCTTGCACGATATTCTGCAATATACGGTACTTTTCCCCTCTCATAACGTGTCCAAAATATTCCATCTTGTGTTTTTTGATGGTAAGCATGACTTCTAGTTGCTTCTGGAGACGGTTCCTCTGTTCGTCCTTGTTTAAAATCCTAATCACACACACACAAATCCACATCAAACACAACGACGAGAGCCAATTCCTGTACGCGAGCAGCCTGAAGAGTCTACTTGTGTCAGTTATTCCAAATGAGGCGGTCGCGGCTAGGGTGGTCCGGAAATCTTCCTCTCAGCGTACAACACCAGCCTGGACGGGAAAAGCTTTCATCCGCGGAGGAGGAGACAACGTCTGGTTCTCATCCCTATAAGCACAGCAGGTTCCGTAGGTACCGCCCGCTGTGTATGCTAGACACGACGGGCAAGCTCCTCTGGCGCTTGGTGCTCGCGAGGCTCGATGAGGCCATCTAGCATACCGGCGGATTGTCCAACAGACAATTCGGCCGATCGACATTGGATGCGATGGAAACCATATTGGACAAGCGACGTCACTAGGGAAAGATAGTTCCTTTTATTCCTTCCACCCCCCCAATCCATTACCCCCACCCCCAATCAATAATAATGGTGGGAGAATAGGAGTCTAAATACTAAATATTCACCCTACACCTTCAAGAAGATAAAGTTGGAGCCGTAGACAGTCAAATAATTTCTGTAAAATATGCAATCAACAATCTCCAACAAAGCTAAAGTCTGCAGGAGATCTACGATCACAGAAACACCTCCAAGCAACAGTGAAGCCGGTTCGGCAGAACATCATCCAAGCTTGTGTCAGTTTAAGAACAGAGTGGTCAGCTATAGAATTGATGGTTCAGGGATTGATGTAGATAGCTTTATTAGTAAATTGCACAGCCGTTGAACGAGAAGCCGCATTCTATTCATCCACTTTGCGTCCACTTTCCGTCCACTTTCCATCCACTCCGTCCACTTTCGTCCACTTTTCGTCCACTTTCCGTCCATTTTCCGTCCACTTTCCGTCCACTTTCCGTCCACTTTCCGTCTACTCCATCCACTTTCCGTCCAGTCCGTCCACGCTTTTAATCAGCTTTTAATCAGCTTTTAAATAGATTTAATCAGCTTTTATTCAGATTTAAATTTGGATTGGGGGTGGGGGTAGTGGAGGTGGAGGGAATAGAAGGTACTATCTTTCCCTAGTGACGCCCTGCTCGATGACTACATTGGATGTCCTGAACTTCAATTCGGCGAGGTGGTCGGCCATAGTCGGGGAACTACAGCGTCGAGAGGAATGCCTAGTTATCTAGTGGAGATGATCAGGAACTACCTATCGGACCGACATCTTGTGTACAAAACGAACGCGGGAGAGAGAAGTCTCCGCAACCCCGCTATCGTTCCACAGGGCTCGGTATTGGCACCGACCCTGTGTAAAATTATGTACGATGATCTCCTACGCCTCAACATGCCCGAGGGTGCAACCTTGGTGGGATTCACGGACGACGTCGCCGTTGTAGCCACGGCGCGGACGCCGGAACTGCTGGAGATCGTCCTGGGGGAGGCGGTGAGGACCGCACTGTACTGGCTCGCGAGTGTGGGGCTGGAAGTTGCCATCAAGAAGAGTGAGACGGTGCTGTTCAACAGAAGATGCACCATCCCTGCACCAAGAGTCACGATCCATGGCGGGCAGATGCAGGAGACCTCGATGTTACCGTCGATGCAAGGATGAACTTCAGCGAGGACGGCGAAGAAGGCGCTGACGAGGGCACAGGCGCTGGCGAAACTAATGCCGAACATCGGGGGAGAGAAGAAGTCCAAGCGGCTGTTGCTGATGAACGTGGTGCACTTGGTACTGGTTTACGCTGCGCCTCTGTGGTGCAGTCGCCTGTCTATGGTGAGTAACCGACACACCATGACATCAGTGCAGAGGCTGGTCGCCGTCAGGGTAACGTCAGCATATCGTACTGTGGCGAGGATACCGGGGTGGTCTTGGTGCTAGCCAGCACTCCCCCCTTGCACCTCCTAGCCTAGATGGTATTCCTATTGCCTAGATGGTATTCCTATTGCCAGTCGCTGGCGAGACTAATGCCGAACATCGGGGGAGCGAAGCAGTCCAAGCGGCTGTTGCTGATGAGCGTGGTGCACTTGGTACTGCTTTACGCTGAGCCTGTATGGTGCGGTCGCCTGTCTATGGTGAGGAACCGGCAGACCATGACATTAGTGCAGAGGCTGGTCGCCGTCAGGGTAACGTCAGCATATCGTAGTGTGGCGAGGATACCGGAGCGGTCTTGGTGCTAAACAGCATTCCACCCTTGCACCCCCTAACGACGGAGAGGAAGTCGTTCCACAGGGCTACGTATTGGGACTGACCCTGTGGAACATTATATACGATGATCTCCTACGTCTCAAAATGCCCGAGGGTTTAACCTTGGTGGGGTTCGCGGACGACGTCGCCGTTGTAGGCACGGCGTGGACGCTGGAGCTGCTGGAGATCGTCCTGGGGGAGGCGATGAGGACCGCACTGCACTGGCTCGCAAGTATGGGGCTGGAAGTTGCCGTCGATAAGAGTGAAACGGTGCTGCTCAGCAGAAGACGCACCATCCTTGCACCAAGGGTCACGATCTTGCACCAAGGGTCTCGGAGGTGCGGTGAAGAGTAGCCTGAAATACCTCGATGTTACCGTCGACGTAAGGACGAACTTCAGCGAGCACATCGCCAGGACGGCGCAGAAGGCGCTGACGAGGGCACAGTTGCTGGCGCGACCAATGTCGAAGATCGGGGGAGGGAAGCAGTCCAAGCGGCTGTTGCTAATGAGCGTGGTGCACTTATGCTGTGTGGTCCGGTGGCCTGTCTGTGGCGAGAAACCATGACATCAGCGCATAGACTGGAAGCTGTTAGGGTAACTATACTACGACATTAGGGTATACTGTGGCGACTCTTGGTGCTAGCCATCATTCCCCCCTTGCACCCTCTAACGACAGAGAGGAAGCGTATTCACGAGCGGCGACACGAGGTGAGATTCGATGAAGTGCTGATTTGCCAAGCCCGGCTCAAGAAGGAGGAGCGGGAACGAAAAGTGGCGGCATGGCAGCGGGAGTGGGAGGCGGACCCCAAGGGCCGGTGTATGCGCGAGGTCATCCCAGACGTCGCAGTATGGTGCTCGCGTAGGTTCGGCGAGGTTAGGTTAGGTTTAGGTTCAAGAAGGAGGAAAATTGGCCGCATGGTAGCGGGAGTGGGAGGCGGACCCTAAGGGCAGATGAACGCGCTGGGAAATAGTCATTGAGGCCGTGAACGGCGATGTTTGAGGAGACGGCTATAAAATTGTTTGCAAAAGGTTAGGATTGTGGCTCATACCAAACCTTACCACTGCGAGCAAGATTAAAGCAGCCGACGAATTGTTCCCGCAGAAAGAACCCATTTTCTGGGACCGAGAAGTCGTAGACACTGTACCCCCAGAAATCACGGCTAGAGAAATCTCAGAATGTACTGCGAGAATAAAAGCTAGCAAAGCTCCAGGCCCTGATGGCATCCTACCGGAAGTCGTAAGACTGGCTGCCCTCCTTCATACAGAGACTTTTGCGAACATGTTCAACTGAGTTATTCGCAGTAGAAACATACCAGGTAGATGGAAGGAGACCAGATTGGTTTTAGTCCCCAAGCCAGGAAAGCCCTCATCGCTACGCCTAATCTTCCTACTATACAGCGTAGGCAAACTTTTCGAGCGTATAGTAGCCACCAGGATAAACCAAAAGCTTGATCTGCATGGAGGGCTATCAACAGCACAATATGGTTTTCGAGCGGGTAGGTCGACCGCAGACGCCATCCAGGAGGTTATCAAGATCGCCCACTTTGCCAGCTTGGGTAAACGTCGGAACAGAAAAGTATGTCTAGCCGTGGACGCGCCAAGACGCACTAGACGTTAAGACGTTGCGTTTAACATCGCGCCCTGGCGGCAAATGCCCTGGCGTCGTAGACGCAAGCAGAAGGAAAGGAATATCTCACATTTAATAGAATTAATTAAAAGCTACTTCACGAACAGGAGCCTAATAATGCACAACACAACCAGGCGGGTGACGTGTGGTGTCCCCGGGTCGGTTCTCGGACCGCACCTGTGGAACATTCTCTACGATGGCGTTCTACACCTAGAAAAGACAAAAGACCTTAAGAACTGTAGACTGGTAGCATACGCCGACGACTGCCTTGTGGTGTCCGCGGACATCAATGAGCCAGCCGTGGCAGCCAAGGTCGAAACTGCAGTAAAAGCCATGCATCGTTCGATGAAAAGCAACAAACTGCAAATAGCTCCAGAGAAGTCCGAGGTCATCGTAGTTATAGGTCGCAAGAGAATAGGCGCCGTAACTGTAAACAAGCTAGACAGGTTGATGTCGGCAAAACCAATATTTGGTAGACCCGAATCTTCATACCCGAAATTGACTCATGCTCATCATGAACATCATGACATCATGACATCATGAATCGTAGACGAAGTGATGACGAAGAAGAGCGACGCGAAGCGCGCCCGGGAGAGTGCCAGAGCCCTGGATGACGTGAGTGGAATTGTGATTGAGGTAAAAAATTAAATTAATTGAAGTAAAGTGAATTGCGATTGAATATGAAATATAATTGAAAACAAAGTCTAATCAAAAGACAATCGACAAAGGCGGTGGGTCGACTGAACAATACCACAGGAGCCGGTATATACGAGCCAGGGCGAAGTAATGCTCGCGCGGTTCCGCCCTGTCTCAGGCGAAAAGGGAGCGGTTTTTAGTGGGTAAGATCGGTGCTAACATCAAGCCCCGGGTAAGTTCCACTCTCCTCGGGAGCATACATTAATTTCAACACCTAGACCCGGCCATTTCAACATCACGAATTCCGACCAAATCCGAACAAGACATATTTCAAAATATTAAAAAATAGCGAGAAAATGTATTAACCCTAGGATTTCGATGAAACTTTTACTGAATGTGGGTATGCACAAAAAGTACCCTATAAGAAAATTTGAACGCTCCGCCTCCAATGGGGGTGGCGTGGGGAATTATTTTTGCTTCAAATGTTTTTTGAAAATATCTCATCTACGCTTCAGAATATAAAATCGTAACCCGCATCGCCGTATGTAAGACGTCGGTTTCTACAAAAAAGTATTCTTTGCAAATTTAGTTAAATCATTCGGTTTAGCCACAAAAGTAAAAAAAAAAAATGCAAAATATTTTTCTTTGAATTTCGTTTCTCAATTTACATGAGTATAAATGGTCAGATCTAGGTGTTGAAATTAATGTATGCTCTCATCGGGGTATTATGTCTCGGCGGTCGTATCTAAAGGTATACCACCTCCCTCATCCAAAAAAAAAAGGTTATGTTAAGTCTCAAGCTGTGACTAGATGTCGGAAAGTTTTGTCGGAAGTTTTTGACTTTCGCAATAAATTCTTGATTTGATGGATTAGATTAGTTTAGGTTAATGTTAGGATAATGTTTATGTTAAGGTTCGGTTAATGTTAGGTTAAGTCTGAACCTGTGGACAGACAAAGTTGTGTCATCCATTACATCCTTGATTTGTGACTTGCAAAAAAAATTCTTACTTTGTTGCGATTGAGTTGATGACGTAACACGTGCCCCTGGACGTTTCCAACGGCAAAAACTTCTGGCAGCAATCGAATTCGCAGCCGTGCCACGAACAGTAGTTGAAGATTTCCAGACAAGACTTAGTCAGCTGGAAAGTACAAAGTCAGTGAGACTGAAACCGGTTTGGGTCTAGTTAACTAATCTGGTGTAGTAGGTGAAATTGCTCATGACCAGGCAATTCGCCCGGTCGTAAAACGGACCGTCGCAACGTAAAGCGAGATTGATTTCGCCGATGAAAATGATCTCACGAAGAACTTGACCCGCCGTCAAATCATCGATATTCTCATCCAGCTTGAAATATCTACAAATAAGTTTCAGACAACATTAAAACTAGATTGGTTTTATTAAATAATGAAGTAAAGCACCTAAACGAAATAAATTACAAACACGTTTTTATCTTCTCGCACACCAAAATGAACATATTATAAGTAAATTATGTGAAGGGTGCCATTTTTATAATCTTGTATAAAAGTTTCCAAATCGTGCGTAAAAGTTCAATGTAAATCAAATGAAGTTTCATTATTAAACGATTTGTTGTTTGTTGTTACAAACTGTTTGATGTAACTATAACTCGCCTTCGGCTCGTCCTTTAAACTTCGCGACTCATGCACAAAAGCCTTTCTTCACACACTTGTATCATAAACTACTATTGTTTGTTTGTAATTTAAAGAAGAAAAAAAAGAATATATAATTTAGATATTACATTAAAAAAAAAAAACGTCTTCTTGTCTTCGTTAGACTTTCTTCAGGTAACTTTTCACTTCGACAGCATGTATGGATATTCGATATCGCTCAGTTGAACAAACGTTTCCTTCACAATCTGAGGATTTCCCGAACGGAGCACGTAGTGAACACCAGCCTTATCATTGGTTCCTGACATCCTTGCTCCACCGAAGGGTTGTTCTCCAACGACACTTCCCGTCGATTTATCGTTCACGTAGAAATTACCAGGAGTCATTTTCAGTTCATCAACAGCATGTTTCGCGAATTTCTCGTCTTGGGTGAAAACAGCACCAGTCAAAGCGAACACCGTCGAGGTATCAACCAGCTTCAAAGCCTCCTCGATATCTTCATCCTTGAAGACGTATACGGTGAGCAAGGGACCGAAGATTTCTTCGGTCATCATTTTGTCCAGAGGATCTTTGGTTTCGACTATCGTGGGCTCGATGTAGTAGGCCTTGGAGTCGTCGCACTTACCACCGACTCCAAGTTGTCGGAGCACTTCGCGTGCTAGATGTAACTTTTGATGCGTTTGAAAGCAGTTTCGTCAATGACGGCCGATGTGAAGGATTCCACGTACGCTGGGTCACCCATTTTAAGACATTTGGCTTCTCTAATCTCTTCGCACTAGATGGATTCTGCAACGTACATCCTGGAACAGGCTGAGCATTTTTGTCCACAGTATTCGAAAGCACTGCGGATAGTGGCATTTATAACGCTAACGGGATCGGCTGAAGGATGAACGAAGTGGTAATTCTTGCCACCACATTCGCCAATCAAACGGGGGAAGTTTATGTATTTATTGATGTTCTGGCCGACTTGTGTCCAAAGACGCATGAAAGTTGGTACGGATCCTGTGAAGTAGAGGCTGGCGACATGTTCGGCGAAGACTGGACCATTAGCAGGGACGAAGTTAACGACACCTGGTGGCCTTATGATTCCTGAAGTTGTATATTAAATGTACGCTCACGCACGATTCCATACTTGTACGAGTTCAATGACTCATCACTCATCAAAACGAGGTCAAACTCTTAAGTCCGTCCACTTTCCATCCACTTGCAATCCACTCCATCCACTTTCCAAACACATTCCATCCACTTGCCATCCACTTTCCTTCCACTTTCCATCCACTTTCCATCAAGGCCATCCACTTTCCATGCACAAAAGCTGTTTAAAAGCTGTTTAGTTAGCATAAAAGCTCACTAAAGGGTGATTAAAGCTGTTTAAAGCTGATTAAAAGCTGATTGAAAGCTGTTTAAAGCTGATTAAAAGATGATTAAAGCTGATTAAGAGCTGATTAAAAACTGATTAAAAGCTGTTTAAATCTGTTTAAAATCTGATTAAAGTGGATGGAAAGTTGATGGAAAATGGATGTAAAGTGGATTGAAAGTGGATGGAAAGTGGATGGAGTGGTTGGAAAGTGGATGGAAAGTAGATGTCAAGTGGGTGGAAAGTGGATGGAAAGTGGATGGAAAGTGGATGGAGTGGATGGAATGTGGATAGAATGTGGATGGAAAGTGGATGGAGTGGATCGAAAGTGGACAGATTTAAGAGTTTGATCTCGTTTTGATTAGTCACTGAACTAGTACAAGTATGGAATCGTGCGTGAGCGTAGATTTCATATATAACTTCAGGAATCATAAGATTCCATGTGAAGGGTTGTGTGTATTCTCGTACAACGGCTGTTCAATTTACTAACAAAGCTATCTACATCAATCCCGTGAACCATCAATTCTATAGCCGAGTACTCTGTTCTTAAGCTGATACAAGCTTGGATGATGTTCTGCTGGACCGGCTTCACTGCTGCTTTAGAGAAGTGAAATCGAATTCGGTTTTGTGCATACCAAAACTGGTACATCAAAATGAACACATTATAAGTATATTATGTGAAGGATGCCATTATTATAATCGTGTGTAAAAGTTTCCAAATCGTGCGTAAAAGTCTAATGTAAATCAAATGGAGTTTCATTATTGAACGGTTTATTTGTTCTTACAAACTGTTTGTTGTTACTATGGCTCGCCTTCGACTTGTGCTTTAAACTTCGCGACTCATGCACAAAAGCCCTTCTTCACACACTTGTATCATAAACTACTATTATTTGTTTGTAACAAATTTAGATAAAGTGAAATGGAATTCAGTTTTGTGCATACCAAAACTGGCACATCAAAATGAACACATTATAAATAAATTATGTGAAGGATGCCATTATTATATCGTGTGTAAAAGTTTCCAAATCGTGCGCAAAAGTGCAATGTAAATCAAATGGAGTTTCATTATTAAATAATTTGCTATTTGTTATTACAAACTGTTTGTTGTTACTTTGGATCGACTTCGGCTTGTGCTTTAAACTTCGCAACTCATGCACAAAAGCCTTTCTTCACACAATTGTATCATAAACCACTACTGTTTGTTTGTAATTTAGATAATGTGAAATGGAATTCGGTTTTGTGCATACCAAAACTCGCACATCAAAATTAACACATTATGAGTAAATTATGTGAAGGATTCCATTATTAAAATCGTGTGTAAAAGTTTCCAAATCGTGCGTAAAAGTCCAATGTAAATCAAATGGAGTTTCAATATTAAACAATTTGTTGTTTTTTGTTACAAACTGTTTGTGGTAACTATGACTCGCCTTCGGCTCGTACTTTAAACTTCATGCACAAAAGCCCTTCTTCACACACTTGTATCATAAACTACTATTATTTGTTTGTAATGTACATAAAGTGAAATGGAATGCGGTTTTGTGCAGGTAGTACAACTCGGTGAAATAAGGGAACTTATAACTTAAGGTGTAGTTAAACAGTCAGTAATAATTGAGATTTAATTGACGTGTAATTGATTGTAATTAGTTTTAAGTTAGAATGGATGTCTAGGATTATTGTTGGGTTTAAGTAAATTGGTTGCGTTTAGTTTTTTGATTAGTTGGGAAGCGCTCCCTTAACTTTACAATTTTCACGATTGGGTAATCGCGATTGGGAGCAAAAACAAACTGGGGATTGGGAGCAGCAAAATGCAATTTGCAAATTTGTAACGAGCCAGCAACACTTCGTTTAGTTTTAGAAAGCACAAAGGAAACTAAGGAATCAATCGGGGGTGCTAGTTTAAGCTAAATATATCCGAAATTAAAAACTTCATCAGAAAACTAATTACACGTAGTAAGACTACATCCTATTATCTAGAAATTGATATAGAACTAAATCTATTTAGTGTAAGAACTGTTGGAGTTAAAGCCTGTTCATCTAACAGCAACAACTCAAACGAGTTATATACGATCTTTCAACAGTGTGTTCATTATAGATCCTTCAGAAATGCCTTGGGTACTCAATATAAAAAAACTCATAATAAAAAGCTAGGACAGACATTAATGAACACTGTGTACCAACTTCTCGAAAGTTTCGCGTTTGAAGTCGTGATTGCTCTCGCAAAAAGCGACGGCGGGAAAACGATTTTGATAATTCAGATACAAAGTGTCCGTGGTCACACTAGTCGGGTTGTTCTCATATTTCTGCGTGCTTCTGAGTTATAGACCAGTTATCTAACAGCAACAACTCAAATGAATTATCTACGATCTTTCAACAGCGCGTTCATTATAGATCGCCTGGAAATGACTTGGGTACTAAATATAAAACACTCATAACAAAAAGCTAGGACAGACATTAATGAACACTGTGTACCAACTTTTCGAAAGTCTCGCGTTTGAAGTCGTGATTGCTCTCGCAAAAAGCCACGGCGGGAAAACGATTTTGCCAATTCAGATACAACGTGTCCGTGGTGACACTAGTCGGGTTGTTCTCATATTCCTGCGTGCTTCTGATCATCATCAAGGCTCCAACAGTCTGAAAACCATAATGGATTAGGAGTTGTTAAACCATAAAGGATTAGGAATGGTTTAATCAATCAATTAGTTAGTCAAGGAATTAACTAACCGAAGTTACAACTATGCAGATAAACCAAAAGATTCGTTCAGACCAGTGCAAGCCTTTATCTGCTAGATAGTGATACCCATGAATCGATGAGTTTTCCAGGAAGGTTCTAACGGTTGCGAAAATAAATCGGAATATGATGCAAATAAGTTTGCAAATCTTGAATATAGGTTTGCAAAACATGTTGGCCGATGGATCAGACCGCGTTGGATCGTCGTCGCGTTTGCTTTGTTGAAATCGGTAATTTCTCTTATCGCTCGACGATGAAATCACAACGCGAGTTTTACGATCTCGCCTTTTATTAACATCAATTATTCATGCTTGCGTGCGCTTCGAACTAATAGATCTGCACGGCGGATAATTAGATAGACAATCAGATTTTACACGCTGGAACAATATTAGAAATTTCAGAATCAATCTGGGAAAGTTATTGTGTGAATCATCTTGTCCGCCTAGTCTAATCTGTCTAGTCTTATCTGTTTAGTCTTGTCTGTCTAGTCTAGTCTTGTCGGTCAAGTCTTGTCTGTCTAGTCTTGTATGTCTAGTCTTGTCTGTCTAGTCCGTCTAGACAGTCCAGACCGTCCAGACCGTCCAGACCGTCCAGACCATCCAGACCATCCAGACCATCCAGACCATCCAGACCATCCAGACCATCCAGACCGTCTACTCCGCTCTGTGTAGTCTGTATTATCTTGTGGGTATAGTCTATCTAGTCTTGTCTATCTAGTCTTGTTTAGTCTAGTCTGTCTAGTCTGGTCTGTCTAGTCTTGTCGGTCTATTCCTGTCTGTCTAGTCCATCTAGATCGTCTAGACTAGTGCTTCCCAACCTTTTTTGTGCCATGCCCCACCTAAGCTTTCCTAAAATTCTTATGCCCATCCGCTTTGTTCGGAAGTCTACCTTTAGGTTCTAATTTGGTTAGCTTCAGTCTCAAGTTTCCCCGTTGTGTTCCAACGAATTCTTTTTTTTATCCAGACGATTTCTTTTTTAACCAATATAGCATTTACAGCAGTAAATCCAAATTCAGCTAAATATGAAGATGGAAACGGTAGCAATAGTTTTCTGGCACATTTGGTTGAATTTGGGTATTTGATTTCTGTTTCCTCACAATGCCATGCCATCGCTCCTTTTATATTAAATAAAGATTAAACTGACTCGTCATTTTGCAATTCTACGAGTTCTTCTTGATATATAATAACTGCATATTTGATATACCAGACAAATCCAATAACATTGCAATTTGTGAAGAAATTTCATTGAAAAGCAATTTGTTTTAAATCAGAAAAACTTTCTTTTAAATCAGCCGACAGTATTCTTAGATGATCGACAATAACAAGTATAGCGGTATCACAACTTCACAACTTTTTGGAGCCAACGAAATGTTTGTTGTTTATATATTTCTAACATAACTCAAAAAGGGTAATAAAACCAAATATCTTCGCTTATGCGTCGAAAAGTTTTATTTGTTCCTTGAAGTTGCTTATCTAATGTATTTATTTTTTCAAATATATCAGCTTTAGTTTCTCGTCATACTCCATTTCAGATTTGTCGCTTACCAAATCACTAAGAATATCAAAATCAAAATCAATTTATTCATCCGTAACAAAATATAACTAAATACATATCGGATAATGTCAGAAAAAATTAGGGGAATTATGAAATTTGCTGTTTGCTCTAAAAATATTGTAAGAGTTGTTGGTGAGGGCAAACGGGAGCTTATTATATAGTTTAATCCCGACGTGAAGTGGACTTTTACTGCAGATCGTTAGATTGGTCTTAGCTGGTCTTATTTGTAGGAAACGTCGCGTTTCATAATCATGAAAATTCTTATTTTTATTTAAGTTTTTTTTTTGGATGTGAACCTACTAAACACAGTACTTCTAATATATAAAGACATGGGAGTGTCAATATTTTATTGTTCATTTTATTGTTTTATCAAACAGTCCAAAAATCTTTTTAAGCAGTTACCTTTAGAGAGCCATCTTACTTCAGTGTAAAGTAAAAGTTCCACATGTTCTGCATTTTGTTCTTCACAAAATAGCTTGAAGAGACGCTCACGTTTGGCATTAGCTTTAATAGCATTGATACACTTTAATGCTGAATCTAGTACTTTATTTAGAACAGGCGAGTTTTGTTTTTAGCTACCAAGTTTTCCCTATAAATAACACACAATGCACAAGAATCATTCCTGGATTCTCATTTTCATCAATTTTAAGCAGGCATTTTGCTTGCCCATCATATTTGGAGCACCATCTGCAGCACAAAATGTTATATCTTTCATTGGTTTATTATTGACATCTTCGTAGTTTATTGGTGCTTTCTAATCTTTTACAGAACAACATTTCTTCAGCAAATTGACAATTATCAATTATCTTACGTAAGTTATCAATACTGCCTCACTGTTTCTCAATGTTGATTCATCCATTTGCACTGAGAGAATCTTGTTTTCAGCTTTTCAACAAGTTGTTTTTCAATATTTTCACCCATTTCGACTATTCTTTTGCTAACAGTTTTGTTTCTGAGTGGCATATGTCATATGATTAGAATTCTTCGCAGCAAATTTTGCAGCATTCAATTGGTGTACACCGAAATACTATAGAAGTTGCGACGGGCCATTCAGATACGAACAACTGCGTTGTTTAGCGACATTTAAAAGCGTCCGGGGGTTCCGAGGTTAACTTGACGACGCCAAAAACCCAGTTGATATTTTGGTATCGTCAAACGAATTTATAACATTATTAAACGAATTTATAATATTTATTGGCCACAATTATTTAAGAACTCACTATTTTCTTTCAATTTTGGTACCGAAATCTAGCATTGTATTTAAGTGGCCCCGGAGCAAAAGGGTAACTCGTGTCAAGTCCATTTTCGAATTGCCAGTTGTATTGCCATTGTAGTATACTGTCGAGACTTGCCTAAACTTACCTAGTCTTAATAAATACGGAACAAAGCTTGAGTATATAAATATACTCAACCTTTTCGGAGCTCTATAAAACTAATGAGTCTTTTTAGGACTACCAAAAACAAATCTCGTGTGAAATTTGTCAGTTATTCTATAGCTTTCAGTCCACCTTCGTGGACATCAACAAAAACTATAAGAATAACATTGTTTTTAAGATCATGTGTTTCCGATACCTTGAGTGGATAGCCATCTGTGGACGCGTTTCGATATTTATCTCTCATCAGCACAGCTTTGCTTCCTTGACTGAAAGCTATAGAATAACTGACATATTTCACACGAGAGTTTCATTTGTTTTTGGTAGTCAT
Organism: Phosphuga atrata; assembly: GCA_944588485.1. Lineage (NCBI taxonomy): Eukaryota > Metazoa > Arthropoda > Insecta > Coleoptera > Silphidae > Phosphuga > Phosphuga atrata. The sequence goes on from OX155895.1 coordinate 69,034,401, forward strand.
TAAAAGACTGATTAGTATTATAGAGCTCCGGAAAGGTTGAATATATTTATATATTCCAGCTTTGTTCCGTCTTAATTAAGTTTATCTGATTATCTATAATGTTGTATGGTTTTACCAACACAAAATCTATCTAGTGCTCTTTATTCTTGTCAAATCTTGTTTTTTCTAGTTTTGTCTATTGCTGCTTAGTATAGTTTGGTTCTCTTTAGTTCAGTATAGTCTAACTTGTCAGAGTTTTCTAGTTTAATCTAATGTAGTATACTCAAATCTTCTCTAATCTAGTTTTACATTGCCTAGTCTAATCCAGTCTAAATTAATAGGTAAATGTATTTTGTTATTGTTGAGTGAAAGTCGTCGAAAAACTTGACTGAGTCCATTTGAGCGGGTCGTTGTGTGTATAAGATACACACGCATATGTATACGAGAGCGAGCCGAGTCTGGACATAAATCAGAAGCGACCTCAGCTCCTTAGCAGCTTAATTTTTCAATCGGTAAAGTAGTTGCTCCTCCGCGGGCGACTTCTTAGTAACTTACAGTCCTGACACACAGAAACCAGTCTCGCGGCCTGAACTCCCATGCGTTTAAATAACACACACACACCGACATTTCAATGACTCTTTTTCTTTAAATTCATCTCATATACAGGGTGTTAGGTAAACATACGGCAAAAATTGAAGGTGTTATTCCTTGGCCTATTCTAAGAATGTTTTTGTCTTACGATGATTTCCGAAAAACCCTTTTAAAACACTAATTATTAACTTACTTACTAAACAACTGCGACCAACAGGTGATAATCACTGACGAAACGTATTCAAATGAAATCCACTTGTACGTTAGTAGATAAAACAGCCGTTCCAAGTTATCATCAACAATGTTTCGTACTTGATAAACTCATTATTTTGTTGTACTTGTGCCATGCTGTTATTTACATTAATGATTTCAACAAATATCGAATACGGTTATTACAAATTTTGTTCACCCTGTATCTTCGAAACAAAGAGGTTTTCAGAAATCATTACAGGACAAAATATTTTTAGAATAGACCAAGGAATAACCCCTTGAATTTTTGCCGCATGTTTACCTAACTTCTTCTTCTTCTTATCACGGCCTCTCCTACCTAAGGTTGGCCGGACGGTTAGTGAAAACCGCCCTAGTTGTTGCCAGGATTCGTACACGGGTCTACCGCATTGAAAGGCGAGTATATTGTTTACTACACCACCGAGGAGGACAGGCAGACAAGTCTAGGCGCAAAACACTAGACCGACAGACTAGATAAACAATATATAGCTAGACAGAAAATACTTTTGTCTAGTCTCGTCTAGTTGGGCAACTTGCCAATTATTAATTTATTATTATAAAAATAATAATTTAAACATTTTTTGGGAAAATTGGCACGCGTGCCATAGGTACGCTCACGCTAGTCTACTATATAGCTCAGGGCTGTCCAACCAGTCGATCGCATTTCCAAACCAGTCGACCAGTCAACCAGTCGATCGCTGGAGCAGGCTGTAGGAGAAATAAATGTAGCAATCACCACGGCATTTGAATCCAGCTGCCCGGTAAAAACCGTGAAGGAGCATAAGGACGAAAAATGGTGGAACAAAAATTTGTCTACATTAAGAGCAAAAGTACGTAGGCTTTTCAACAAAGCCACGCAATACGGAAATTGGCTAGAATACTCTGAGGTGCTTACCACCTACAACAAAGAGATCAGAAGGGCAAAAAGGGAAAACTTTAGGACCTTCTGAGAAAACATAGAATCCACGCCGGTGGCAGCTAGACTGCACAAAGCACTTGCGAAGGATAGAGTGGAAATGACAACCACTCTCAAGAAACCGGATGGGACCTTCACGGAGGATGAAGAGCAAAGAGCTCTCCTCCTACTAGAAACCCATTTTCCGGGATGTAGAGGATACAGGGAGACCGAGGGCTTGATGCAACCACGGAAACCAAGTCGGGCCGACTGGAAGAGGGCAGCGTCCATCTGTACGAAAAACCGAATCAGATGGGCTATCGGCACTTTCCTGCCTTTTAAGGCCCCAGGTGTGGACGGACTAGTTCCTGCCTCCCTACAAAAGAGAGAGAGAGAACTAATGCCGTATCTTCTAAATATCTTTAGAAGTAGCTTAGCGCTCGGATATATACCGGAGCTATGGAGAAGGGCTAAGGTGGTATTTATACCGAAGGTGGGGAAGAAAGACACAACTCAACCGAAGTCATTTAGACCCATTAGTCTAACATCTTTTATGTTAAAGACAATGGAGAAGGTGATTGATAATTACCTTAGGACTATAGTGCTGGTAGGTACACCACTACACAGGAGTCAGCATGCTTACAGAGCAGGGAAATCCACAGAAACCGCCCTGTATCAGCTGACAAACAAAATAGAAGCAGCACTAGAGATAAAGGAAGTAGCGATATGTGCCTTCTTGGATATAGAGGGAGCTTTTGACAACACCTCACACGAAGCTGCCAGGGCGGCCCTCGAAAGAAGGAATATCGACAGCACTATCTCAAAGTGGATGGGAGAAATGCTGAGAACTAGAACGGCGGAGACACAAGTGGGAAAAGACACCATTAAGATCTCCACAACTCGAGGGTGCCCACAGGGAGGTGTACTATCACCGCTAATGTGGAGCCTGGTAGTTGATGAACTACTGGTTAGGCTAAACGACCTAGACATCAAATGTCAAGGTTACGCCGATGACATAGTCATAATGGCCAGAGGAAAATTTGAGGGAACGCTCTGTGAAATTGTTCAGAGAGGCCTCAAAGTAACTGGTAGATGGTGTCAAACAGTGGGATTGAGACTCAACCCGAGCAAAACCACGGTGATACCATTTACTAGAAGGAGAAAACTAAACTGCCTACATCCCATACTCATAGATGGGAAGGCAGTAGAATACCAACAGAAGATAAGGTATCTGGGTATCACACTAGATAGCAAACTCCTATGGGGCAGTGGCAGTGGCACGCTGAGGCAGTGGTAGGTAAAGCCAAACGCGCCCTAATGGTGTGCAGAAATCTGGCAGGAAAAACGTGGGGTTGTAACCCCACTATCCTGCGATGGATGTACACCATGATAGTGAGACCTGCAATCACTTATGGGGCGGTTGCGTGGGGAAGTAGAATCAAGCTGGCCTCTATGAGGAAACAGCTTGAGAAGATTTTTGAATCTGGCGTGTGTCTGCATCACGGGGGCGATGGGGTCGTGTCCGACAGCAGCATTGGAGCTGCTGCTGGATCTGACTCCGCTGCACCTTGTGGTGGGTTCAGCAAGGAAGGAATGGGCAGAGGCAAAATAATCGGGAGCAGAGACCGAAACAGCCTCGCTGCCAAGATGCCCTGGCTGGAAGTACCAAAAGACGAAATGGTATGCAAATACCACTTCGAGAAAAACTACACAGCAATGTGTAGTAGTAAAGCCGATTGGAGCGACGAATCCTCAGCATACCACATAGAGCAAAATGCCATCAAGTGGTATACAGATGGTTCGAAGACAAAGGAAGGCACTGGTGCAGGAGTGTTTGGACCTCGTACCAGATACTCCGAATCCATGGGAACATCCCCAAGTATCTTCCAAGCAGAGGTACACGCAATCGAAAGATGTGCACCGTTTAACCTCGACAGGAAGTACCGCAAAAAACGAATTGCTATCCTGTCAGATAGCCGAGCAGCCATCAAGGCCATTAGCTCATACACCATCAGATCCAAACTGGTATGGGACTGTGTGGGGAAGCTGAACAAGCTTGGCAGGGATAATAAAGTAACGCTATACTGGGTACCAGGACACACTGGTATAGACGGAGAAACGAAGAAGCCGATCACCTAGCAAACAAGGGATCCAGTAGCCCCTTTATAGGTCCGGAACCCTTTTGCGGTATGAGCGTGAACACCATCCGCAAAAGTTTAGATGAAGAAATAAGAGGAAAATGGATGAAAACCTGGGAAGAACTTCCAGGGCTAAGGCAATCCAAAGTGATGCTGGGATCTTTTAACCAGAAGAGAACTAAAGCTTGCCTGAAACTAAGCAGGAACAAGCTCAGAATTCTGACAGGAGCTCTGACGGGACACTGCAGACTTAGGAAACATCTCAAGGCCCTAGGCCTAGAGGAGGATGATGGATGCAGATTCTGTGGCTTAGCAGAGGAAACCCCCATACATCTGTTCAAAGACTGCGGAGCATTACTCCGCAAGAGACAGATGTACCTTGGGGCTCACTGCTTGAACACAGAGGAGCTGCAGGCCTTGAATCCCACCCAGATCCTGAGATTACTAAAGGAATCAGGATTAGAGGAGGCGCTCTAAATGGGTAAGTACACCAACACTTGGAGGAGGAGGGTGGGGTACAATAGATCTATAAAGGTCGCAGTACAAGTCGTCACCACCATATCTACAATCTACAATCTACAGCAAAATAATAAAAATTATCTCGAACTGAAAAATAACAGATGGTGCTGTCTTTTAGCTTTTATATGCGACATTACTGAGAAACTTGACAGCATTAACCGAAGTTTGCAAGGTGAAAATAAAATCATTTCACAAATAGCAAATACAACATTTGCTTTTGAAGAAAAACTAATGTTTTATTAAATATTAAAAAAAATCACTGCAAAATTTTCCAACTCTAACAAGGGTTACACACGACTGTATTGATATTTCCGAAGAAAACTATCCGATATTTTCAAATCATATATATATATATATATATATATATATATATATATATATATATATGCATTATCAGACGAATTTAAAAGGATATTTCATGACTTAAGAAAAATTAAAAATTTGCTACTGCTCGTAGAAAATACCTGGCATCCAGAGTCGACAAGTATTTCACAATTGGCTTCAGTTTTGGACTGTAACTATGTAGACTTGTTTGACGAGTTTATTCAAATGAAAAATGATACAAACTTAGAAGTTATTTTTAAAGAGAAGAGAGAGAAGGAGTACGCTGAATTTTGGATAATAGTGCCCGATCAATATAAAACTTGTAAAAAATGTGCCCAAATTCTGCTTACGTTGTTTACATCCACATATCTTTGTGAATCATCCTATTTTAAAATGAAATATGCAAAGAACGTATACAGAAACCAGCTTACAGATTCTCATCTCGATGACTTATTGAGAGTAGCGTGCAGCAATTACAAGCCAGATCTAAATGAAATTGTTCAAAAATGTTCCCAATATCATCGTTCTCACTAAATTTTAAATATATAATTAAAATTTTTTTTTAAAACCTATATAACTGATGTTGAGATATATATATATATATATATATATATATATATATATATAGCGGCCCCCGGGACTCAACTAAAATCTGCAAGTGGCCCAACAAAAAAAAAGTTTGAGTATGGCTGGTCTAGACCGTCTATACCGACCAGACCGTCCAGAGCGTGCACACAGTCTAGTCCGTCTAGTCCGGTCTGTGTAGTCTGTCTTGTATTGTGGGTATAGTCTTGTCTCTCTAGTCTATCTAGTCTTGTCTAGTCTGTCTAGGCTGGTCTGTCTAGTCTTGTCTGTCTAGTCCTGTCTGTCTAGTCCGTCCAGACCGTCCAGACCGTCCAAATCGTCCAGACCGTCCAGACTGTCTAGTCCGTCTAGACCAGTGTTTCTTAACCTTTTAAGTGAGCCGCACCCCTTTGAATCTGAAAATAGGTCCCCGCATCCCATTGAAAAATGTGTTGTTTTTATTAAGGGCTAGGCTATTATCGCTTGTTCTTTATAATACTTGTGAAGCGAGGCTCTTTTTTTGAGAGAGACACGCGTAAAACATCACTTGCATTTAAGCGACTTTTCGCTTTAGTTTTTATATGCAAAATCCCGTTTCACACAGATAGGTGGTGGCAAATGGTAAAAGCAATTGCAATTATTCTTTCGCCAACTCTGGGTAATGTTCAAACTGTATACACCAGAATTGTTGTAATTCTAATAGTTCGAATTCCATTTGAATATGTCCATCGAATTTAAGTAATATTAAGTTTATAATTATATATAAGTATTATTAAGTTATATAATTAAGTTATATATGGAACCAGTAAACATCTCCGAGTTTTGTTAATATTTCCAGTAGAAAAATATCCATTGAATGATTCGCGCAATTCGTGCAATTCGCGCAATCGCGCAAATGTATTGCAATGTTGGGTATAAATAATTGTTTTTTCTTTCATTTTCCACAACAATTGAATCAAGCAAGGGAAAGTTTGCAAAATTCCCATTTTCAACTCGACTTATAAAAATTTCTAGTTTTCCAATAAAAGAAGATAATTTTTCACTAGCTATTATTATATTTTTAACAAATTCTTGGATTGATATGTTCAATTCATTCAAGTGGCTAAATATATCTGCTGAGTAGGCTAGTCTCAGAATTGCATCCTTACCTAAAAATTAAATCTTTTACTAATTCACAGTTTTGACTAGTCAGTAACTGAATAATTTCTTCACTCAATTAAAAAACCCTGTCAAGCATGCGGCCCTTAGAGAGCCATCGTATTTCGGTGTGATTTAGAAGTACAGTATGAGCAGCTACGATTTCTTCACAAAATAATCGATTCAATATTTTTCACTAGCTATTATCTAATTATAAATATTAATATCTAATTTATATAATTTAAAAGTATAATTTTTAAATTATATAAATACAAGAGGCGGAGAAAAATCGTACACAAGCAAAAATTATCGTACTTTTCCAAATACAGTCGAACTTTCATAACTCGAACTTCTATAACTCCAATTTTTCTATAACTCGAACTTTTTTAGAATTTCATACGTTTAGATAGCATTTTACATAAAAATTAACTTCCATAACTCGAATTTTCCTTAACTCGAATTTTTCCATAACTCGTAGTAAAAATGTGTACAATGTTAAAAGTTTAAATTCAATTTTTTAATGGCGTGCGTACTTTCATATGCGTTTAAGAAAAGGCATACTATTATTCAAAAAGTTATGTGTGCTGAAAGTGCAGACGTTAATGAACATTACTGTGAAAAGTGGTGCAACAACATCTTGATGGAACTTTTAGCATCTTATCATGGAAAAGACATTTTTAACGCGGACGAGACGGGCTTATTATTAATTTTCTAACTCCAATTTTTTTTCGTGAACTATGGTAATTTGACTTAGGGAAGTTCGACTGTACTTGAAAAGCGATGTTTAAAAAAAAAAAAAAATTCATGTTATCGTAAACAGATATTGCTCTCAACAATAAATTTTATTAAATTTCAACACTTAGTTTTCCCTCATGTTGTATTATAAGTGTATATGTTACGGTACAAGTACAAACTCGGCAAATGTAAACATTTACCAGTATATGTATACATTTACCAATTTGATAGGTAAAATTTGAGATCAGCTTCATATATCTACTTTTACCGGTAAAAGTACACATTTTCCAACGTATATAGGTAAAAGTTAATGGCAATAGACAGAAATAAAATGTACTTTTATATTAAGGTTAAAATGTATTTGAAATAATTAATATTATTTTATTATTTCACGTTATTGGCGGATTACTATAGTTATCAAAAATTTTATAAACAATATTTAATAATTTATATTGTTAGGGACTGCTCCCGCACCCCCAAAAATACCCTCCCGCACCTCCAAGGGTGCGGGCACCCCAGGTTAAAAATCACCGGTCTATACGGTCTAGTCCATTTCTGCGTGCTTCCAAGTTACAGACCAGTTATCTAACAGCAACAACTCAAATGAATTATCTACGATGTTTCAACAACGTGTTCATTATAGATAGTCCGGAAATGACTTGGGTACTCAATGTGAAATACTCAAAATAAAAAGCTAGGACAGACAATAATGAACACTGTGTACCAACCTTTCGAAAGTATCGCGTTTGAAGTCATGATTGCTCTCGCAAAAAGCGTCAGCAATCTGTCTAGTGTTGTATATATAGTCTTGCCTGTCTAGTCCTGTCTGTCTAGTTCGTCTAGACCGTCAAGACCGTCCAGACCGTCCAGATCGTCCAGACCGTCCAGATCGTCCAGATCTTCCAGACCGTCCAGACTGTCTAGACCGTCCAGACCGTCTAGTCCGTCTAGATCGGTCTGTCCGATCTGTGTAGTCTGTCCTGTCTTGTGGGTATAGTCTTGTCTGTCTAGTCTATCTAGTCTTGTCTATCTTGTCTTATCTGTCTACTCGTGTCTGTCTAGTCTTGTCTGTTTAGTCTTGTATGTCTAGTCTTGCTTGTCTAGTCCTGTCTGTCTAGTTAGTCTATTCCGTCCAGAGCGTCCAGACCGGCCAGACCGTTCAGTCCGGCCAGACCCTCTAGGCCGTCCAGACCGTCCAGGCCGTCCAGACCGTCCATAGCGTCTAGTCCGGTCTGTGTAGTCTGTCTTTTCTTGTGGGTATAGTCTTGTATGTCTAGTTTATCTAGTTTGTTTAGTCTAGTCTGTCTAGTCTTGTCTGTTTAGTTTTATCGGTCAAGTCTTGTCTGTCTAGTCTTATATGTCTAGTCTTGTTTGTCTGGTCCTGTTTGTCTAGTCCGTCTATTTCGTCTAGTCCGTCCAAACCGTCCAGACCGCCTAGTCCGTCCAGACCGTCCAAACCGTCTAGTCCGTTTAGACGGTCTAGTCTAATCTGTCTAGTCTTGTATGTCTAGTCTGTCTGTCTGTCTAGTCCTTTCTGTCTAGTCCGTCTAGTCCGTCTAGACCGCCCAGACCGTCTAGTCCGGTCTGTCCGGTCTGTATAGTTTGTCTTCTCTTGTCGGTATAGTCTTGTATGTCTAGTCTATATAGTCTTGTCTAGTCTAGTCTGTCTAGTCTTATCTGTCTAGTCTTGTCTGTCTAGTCTTGTATGTCTAGTCCTGTCTGTCTAGTTCGTCTAGGCCGACCAGACCATCCAGACCGTCCACAGCGTTCAGAGCGTCCAGACCGTCCAGAACGTCCAAATAGTCCAGACCGTCCAGAGCGTCCAAATAGTCCAGACCGTCCAGACCTTCCAGACCGTCCAGACCCTCAAGACCGTCTAGTCCGGTCTGTTTGGTCTGTGTAGTCTGTCTTGTATTGTGGGTATAGTCTTGTCCGTCTAGTCTATCTAGTCTTGTCTAGTCTGGTCTAGTCTTGACTATCATATCTTGTCTGTCTAATTAGTTTGTCTAATCTTGTCTGTCTAAGTCCGTCTTGTTGTTTTGTCTATAGCGTGTTGCCTGTTGCTTTTGAATTGGATGGAATAATCTTAAATTAAAGAATCATTGAAGATATTTTTTTCTGTATAATGTGTAAATTAGAAGTGTTAAGGTTTTAGTAAATACTAAGAATATCTATTATATCATGCATCCACATATAATTCTTCTGTGTGTGTGTGAGGTGCGGCCGGATAAATAGACTTTCGAAGTGAGTCCGGCAGCCAATCCGCGCGACGTTCCGGACTCCGGAGTTTCTTCTATTCGTACGGATTCCAGCAGAAGACGCAGACACACACGGACTTACAGACGGAGTAGAAGTGCTAAAGAACGAGGGAGAGCCGATTTGGAATTCTAATTTTTAGTCATGATTAGTGAGAGAAAAATGTGTGGTTGGATCGCAACTTTAACGTTACTTGTTGGTAAGTAAAATATATTTACAATAGCATTAAAATGAAACAAAGGGTATAAACATTTGAGATCTGATTGTCATAAGTTTCAAAAAAGTTTCTCTAATTTGAAGTTTCACATTAGAGCATTTGATATGTCAAAATGACAATAAAGGAAAATATGTCAAAATGACAATAAAATAAATGTCATTAATAAATCGTCAAAGACTCAATAAACTAATCAATAAACAATACTATATAATATTTATTAATATTATTATTATTTGTTCTGTTTATTGTGTTAAACTAAATTTAAACTGAGATATTTATATTGTTTATTGAATAGTTTATTGAGCAACATCACTTAACATTAATATGAAGCAAATTTTGGCATGTTATGTAAAAACATAAAAAGACGCGGGATTACAAATAGAATAAGAGAATTGAAACTGTTTTGGTAAAACATAAGCATATGGATATTGACGTATAAAGATCGATTTCCATATATGCGACACTCAGCTACGCGACGTCGCGCAACATCGCCTGTCAAATAATGATTAATTTGTTTCAAATGGGCACGTCGCGTAGCTGTCGTATAGCCATAGTGAGAACGTGCATTATATTTGACAGGCGATGTCGCGTTACGTCGCGTAGTTGAGTGTCGCGTATGTGAGAATGGGCCTTTATACATCAAAAGATGCGGGATTATATATGGAATAAGAGAAGATAATTCATTTTCTGTTTTGGTCAAACATAAGCATAGAGAATGTGTTTAAATAGTCACTGAAAATTGCGCACTTTCGGATTATCGCCAATAACTGTTCCGGCAATGCTTAAAACTGCATAAGTAATTTTGCAGATTGTTCAAAATTAACAGAATAAAATGTACGTTATCTGCAGTGAAATAAACCTCTCAAAATTTCAAAGAAACGGATCGAATATTTAGTTTCAAATTTCTCAGAAATTTACCGGCCAAATCTAATAAAATCCTTGCATTTCTTCTAAACACATATTGAATAACAGGTCCACATAATTTGAAGCAAATTGGATTTGCAGTTTGCGATTTGCAAAAAAGTTAGTTAAGCGCATGCTCGTCCGCCTTGTTTCAAAGGTGGGAACTTGAAACTTTCGGGCATATTTTGTTATTTTCGCTGGTTATACATAAAAAAGTGCCCGAAAACATGGCGAAAATTGACGGATGCGCATAAAAAAATGTAACTATGAAAAGGTCTATTATGACTAGTCTTATCCGATATTATCTACTTTTGTCTGACATTATCTAGTCTTTTGTAAAATTGTCTACTCTAATCCGACATCGTCCAGTCTTGTCTCGCATTGTATAGTCTTGTATCACATTGTCTAATCTTTTCTACTTTTGTCTGATATTGTCTAGTCTTGTCTGACATTTTCTAGTCTTGTCTGACAGGGTTTACTCTTGTCCAAGATTTTCTAGTCTTATCTAACATTGTCTGGCATTGTCTGACATTGTCTAGCTTTGTCTGGCATTACCTAGTTTTGTCTAGTCTCCAGAAAACCAACTGAAAAGTATCTGTGAGTTAAGACTAAAAAATCTCTCGAGTTTGAGACTCGGTATCTCAAATATGTGTTCACCGATTTGTTTCAAACTTATCTAACTTATTCATAATACATTTAAGAAGATTTATGCAAATTTTGAAATAAATTCGATAATAAAATAAAATTTGCAAACATTGAACATACAACCACTCACACTATAGTATATTGTGTAACTAGGGCGGAAAGTTGTCAATTTCATGCGAGAGCAAAATTGGGCGCACAAACGAAGTGAGTGCGCACATTCGCTCGAGAGGGCAATTGACAATTCCGCACGTCTTACAAACAATATTTTTTATTACTCATGCGAGGGGATGTATCTTACAAGTTTGGGATCCAGGGGCCATCAAAAAATGAAGAATATGCTTTTGCAATTGTTTCCGGTGGTGGGGATTTATCATAAGAACTCTCCTCAGTCTCCGGTATCAACATAGAATTTACACTCATTTTTAAACGTTTGCTTTAATTTTTATTATCTGACATTTCACGTCACTTTTGTAATATCGAGGTCTTGATTGTGTTCATTTTATTCTTATTTATTTGTCTTTTTTTAATGTAACGTAGCGATATTGAATATTTGCGTGCGTTATCCAGATTATGTGGAAAGACATTGCGAAAGTATCATTTCTCGTATTAAAACCTAACTTCCTAACCTAACCCAACTTATTCTAGCGATATTGAAAATTTGCCTGCGTTATCCAGGTTATATGGAAAGACAATGCGAAAGTAGCATTTCTCGTATTAAAAAACATGCGTCAGGAAGTACGTCCTAACCTAAACTAACTTAACCTAGCGATATTAAATATTTGCGTGCGTTATCCAGGTTATGTGGAATTTTCCAGGTTATACTTCCTAACCTAAACTAACTTAACCTAGCGATATTTTCGTGCGTTATCCAGGTTATATGGAAAGACAATCCCGAAAGTAGCATTTCTCGTATTGAAAAACATGCGTCAGGAAGTAATTCCCAACCTTCCCAACTTTTTTCAATTGTTTCCGGTGATGTGGATTCATCATAAGAACTCTCCTCATAGCCTTTACACTCATTTTAAAACGTTTGCTTTAATTTTTATTATCTGACATTTCACGTCACTTTTCTAATATCGAGGTCTTGATTGTGTTCATTTTATTCTTATTTATCTGTTTTTTTTTAATATAACCTAGCGATATTGAATATTTGCGTGCGTTATCCAGGTTATGTGGAAAGACAATGCGAAGTGGCATTTCTCGTATTAAAAAACATGCGTCAGGAAGTACTTCCTAACCTACCCTAACTTAACCTAGCGATATTGAATATTTGCGTGCGTTATCCAGGTTATATGGAAAGACAATGGGAAAGTAGCATTTCTCGTATTAAAAAACATGCGTCAGGAAGTACGTCCTAACCTAAACTAACTTAACCTAGCGATATTAAATATTTGCGTGCGTTATCCAGGTTATGTGGAAAGACAATGCGAAAGTAGCATTTCTCGTATTAAAAAACATGCGTCAGGAAGTACGTCCTAATCTAACCTAACCTAAGTTAACCTAGCGATATTGAAAATTTGCGTGCGTTATCCAGGTTATGTGGAAAGACAATGCGAAAGTAGCATTTCTCGTATTAAAAAACATGCGTCAGGAAGTACTTCCTAACCTAACCTAACTTAACCTAGAGATATTGAAAATTTGCGTGCGTTATCCAGGTTATGTGGAAAGACAATGCGAAGTGGCATTTCTCGTATTAAAAAACCTGCGTCAGGAAGTACTTCCTAACCTAAACTAACTTAACCTAGCGATATTGAATATTTGCGTGCGTTATCCAGGTTATATGGAAAGACAATGCGAAAGTAGCATTTCTCGTATTGAAAAACATGCGTCAGGAAGTACTTCCCAACCTAACCTAACTTAACCTATCGATATTGAATATTTCGTGCGTTACTCAGGGTATGTGGAAAGACACTGAGAAATGGCATTTCGCGTATTAAAAAACGTGCGTCAGGATGTACTTCGCATGTGTAATAAAAAATACATTTTCAAATGACGAAATTTCTAATTCGGTTTTCTCAGAAACGCTTTAGCGAAATCTTTTCAAACTTCACACTCAACATCGACACTGTCGAGAAGATAAAACTAAATCTTGAGCGCAATCTAATAGACGGTTTTCAAATTAGCTACAATATGCTGTTATTTTGATAGGCAATTCCAGTTGCCCTGACTTGGTTCTTGAACAACCAATAAATTGCACTCGAATTGTACCAATACTGTGAATTGTACCAACAATTAATAAATTGTACTCGAATATTTTAGGGCCTTTTTGGGGCTTTACGAAAATTTCGTTTGTTTCACTTCTGTTTATAAAAATAAACATAAATGAAAGAAACAAACTTAATGAAGTCGGAACACAGCCTGAATATATAAATATATTCAACCTTTCCGGAGCTCTATAATACTAATAAGTGTTTTTAGGACTACCAAAAACGACAAATTTGACATGAGATTTGTTTGATTTGAAAAACTTTGAGATTTGAAAAACCATTTTTGTTTTGCACATTTTTGAAATTTTTTTGTGCTCATGTGTCAATTTCCGTTATGTTTTTCGGGCACTTTTTGACGTATAACTAGTTAAAATAACAAAATGTGCCCGAAATATTCCTGCCTTTTAAACATAGCGGAGACACATGCTCATAACTAACCGTAAAAGGTCTATTGTTCACTAAAAAGACTCATTAGTATTATAGAGCTCCGGAAAGGTTGAATATATTTATATATTCAGGCTGTGTTCCGACTTATTAAGTTTATATCATATCTATAATGTGGTATGGTTTTACCAATTTTGAAAAAAACAAATTTACAGATCAAACTGTTGCTGAAACAAATTTTCAATTATAATTTAGGATTGGATGATGTAAACAATTGACCTTTTTAAGGTTAGTTATGTGAATGCGCGTCCGCCATATTTAAAAGGCGGGAATATGAAAGTTTCAGGCACATTTTGTTATTTTCACTAGTTATACGTCAAAAAGTGCCCGAAAAACGTGGCGGAAATAGACAAATGAGCACAAAAAAATTCAACTATGAGAAGGTCTATTATAATTATTTATTGATGTGTGATTGTGATTTTCCAAAATCTTGAAATTTTTTTAACAAATTCGTGTAAATTTTGGAGTTTTATAGACTAACAGATTATTTAATGTGATTAGTGATTTTCAAAAATCTTAAAATTTTGTTAACAAATTCGTATAAATCTTGGAATTTTATAGAATAACAGATTATTTTATGTGATGTGCGATTTTAAAAAATCTTTAAATTTTTTTAACAAATTCGTGTAAATTTTGGAGTTTTACAGAATAACAGACGTTTCAGTTCCTCACAGACAAAATGTGAATCCCATTAGAAATTCTTTTTTTTTAACTAATTAATAGGGTATTGTAGTTTAAATTTCTATAACAACTTAGAAAATAGAATTTTAATTATTCCGTTCGGTCTATTAGTAGAAGTCTATTAGTAGAAAAGATCAACAATTAACTGCCCAAAATACAAACGCCATTTCTAGTCTTGTCAATTGTTAAGATAAAAGTTTTGTCTTGTTCTGTTCGGCAAATCGATTTTGAAACTCAAGAATTTTAATTATTTTCTTTAATGATAGTCGTGACTAGACAATATCCGTCTGTCCATACTGAAAACATTGTTCAAGAAACACTAATACAATTTTAATTGCTCTGCCTATTCATACTATAATTAAGAAAACTTATCAAGATTACTTTTAGGATTTCTTACGATTGATTAGGGTTTTATTTAATTTAAATGACTATGCTTAGTTATATAAACAAACGGTTTTATGAAAATTCGCGCATTTATCAATTATAATAAAAACCTGTAACGCCGCGCTCCGAGCGGGATTATCGAATCGAGTCTTGTTTTCGTTTTCACTTTCTCCGTCGCGGCACTTTCTCCACACATCTCGCTGTCTCTACTGCTATAATTAATTCCAGAATTTTAATAAAACGTCGTAAAAGAAGATTGTCTCCAGTCACAACTAGAAGAGAGAAATCTATTCTAAAATTAAACACATTCAGAAAATTTTGAAATTTACTTGCTCACATATGTCCACCAAGTTTTACATTAAGCTAGTCTTACTAACTTTACAGGATTTACTTGTCTGTCTAGTATTGTCTGTCTAGTCTTGTCTGTCTAGTCTGGTCTGTCTAGTCTTGTCTGTCTAGTCTTGTCTGTCTAGTCTTGTCTGTCTAGTCTTGTCTGTCTAGTCTTGTCTGTCTAGTCTTGTCTGTCTAGTCTTGTCTGTCTAGTCTTGTCTGTCTAGTCTTGTCTGTCTAGTCTTGTCTGTCTACTCTTCTGTCTAATCTTGTCTGTCTAGTCTTGTCTGTCTAGTCTTGTCTGTCTAGTCTTGTCTGTCTAGTCTTGTCTGTCTAGTCTTGTCTGTCTAGTCTTGTCTGTCTAGTCTTGTCTGTCTAGTCTTGTCTGTCTAGTCTTGTCTGTCTAGTCTTGTCTGTCTAGTCTTGTCTGTCTAGTCTTGTCTGACTAGTCTTGTCTGTCTAGTCTTGTCTGTCTAGTCTTGTCTGTCTAGTCTTGTCTGTCTAGTCTTGTCTGTCTAGTCTTGTCTGTCTAGTCTTGTCTGTCTAGTCTTGTCTGTCTAGTCTTGTCTGTCTAGTCTTGTCTGTCTAGTCTTGTCTGTCTAGTCTTGTCTGTCTAGTCTTGTCTGTCTAGTCTTGTCTGTCTAGTCTGGTCTGTCTAGTCTTGTCTGTCTAGTCTTGTCTGTCTAGTCTTGTCTGTCTAGTCTTGTCTGTCTAGTCTTGTCGGTCTAGTCTTGTCTGTCTAGTCTTGTCTGTCTAGTCTTGTCTGTCTAGTCTTGTCTGTCTAGTCTTGTCTGTCTAGTCTTGTCTGTCTAGTCTTGTCTGTCTAGTCTTGTCTGTCTAGTCTTGTCTGTCTAGTCTTGTCTGTCTAGTCTTGTCTGTCTAGTCTTGTCTGTCTAGTCTTGTCTGTCTAGTCTTGTCTGTCTAGTCTTGTCTGTCTAGTCTTGTCTGTCTAGTCTTGTCTGTCTAGTCTTGTCTGTCTAGTCTTGTCTGTCTAGTCTTGTCTGTCTAGTCTTGTCTGTCTAGTCTTGTCTGTCTAGTCTTGTCTGTCTAGTCTTGTCTGTCTAGTCTTGTCTGTCTAGTCTTGTCTGTCTAGTCTTGTCTGTCTAGTCTTGTCTGTCTAGTCTTGTCTGTCTAGTCTTGTCTGTCTAGTCTTGTCTGTCTAGTCTTGTCTGTCTAGTCTTGTCTGTCTAGTCTTGTCTGTCTAGTCTTGTCTGTCTAGTCTTGTCTGTCTAGTCTTGTCTGTCTAGTCTTGTCTGTCTAGTCTTGTCTGTCTAGTCTTGTCTGTCTAGTCTTGTCTGTCTAGTCTTGTCTGTCTAGTCTTGTCTGTCTAGTCTTGTCTGTCTAGTCTTGTCTGTCTAGTCTTGTCTGTCTAGTCTTGTCTGTCTAGTCTTGTCTGTCTAGTCTTGTCTGTCTAGTCTTGTCTGTCTAGTCTTGTCTTGTCTGTCTAGTCTTGTCTGTCTAGTCTTGTCTGTCTAGTCTTGTCTGTCTAGTCTTGTCTGTCTAGTCTTGTCTGTCTAGTCTTGTCTTGTCTGTCTAGTCTTGTCTGTCTAGTCTTGTCTGTCTAGTCTTGTCTGTCTAGTCTTGTCTGTCTAGTCTTGTCTGTCTAGTCTTGTCTGTCTAGTCTTGTCTGTCTAGTCTTGTCTGTCTAGTCTTGTCTGTCTAGTCTTGTCTGTCTAGTCTTGTCTGTCTAGTCTTGTCTGTCTAGTCTTGTCTGTCTAGTCTTGTCTGTCTAGTCTTGTCTGTCTAGTCTTGTCTGTCTAGTCTTGTCTGTCTAGTCTTGTCTGTCTAGTCTTGTCTGTCTAGTCTTGTCTGTCTAGTCTTGTCTGTCTAGTCTTGTCTGTCTAGTCTTGTCTGTCTAGTCTTGTCTGTCTAGTCTTGTCTGTCTAGTCTTGTCTGTCTAGTCTTGTCTGTCTAGTCTTGTCTGTCTAGTCTTGTCTGTCTAGTCTTGTCTGTCTAGTCTTGTCTGTCTAGTCTTGTCTGTCTAGTCTTGTCTGTCTAGTCTTGTCTGTCTAGTCTTGTCTGTCTAGTCTTGTCTGTCTAGTCTTGTCTGTCTAGTCTTGTCTGTCTAGTCTTGTCTGTCTAGTCTTGTCTGTCTAGTCTTGTCTGTCTAGTCTTGTCTGTCTAGTCTTGTCTGTCTAGTCTTGTCTGTCTAGTCTTGTCTGTCTAGTCTTGTCTGTCTAGTCTTGTCTGTCTAGTCTTGTCTGTCTAGTCTTGTCTGTCTAGTCTTGTCTGTCTAGTCTTGTCTGTCTAGTCTTGTCTGTCTAGTCTTGTCTGTCTAGTCTTGTCTGTCTAGTCTTGTCTGTCTAGTCTTGTCTGTCTAGTCTTGTCTGTCTAGTCTTGTCTGTCTAGTCTTGTCTGTCTAGTCTTGTCTGTCTAGTCTTGTCTGTCTAGTCTTGTCTGTCTAGTCTTGTCTGTCTAGTCTTGTCTGTCTAGTCTTGTCTGTCTAGTCTTGTCTGTCTAGTCTTGTCTGTCTAGTCTTGTCTGTCTAGTCTTGTCTGTCTAGTCTTGTCTGTCTAGTCTTGTCTGTCTAGTCTTGTCTGTCTAGTCTTGTCTGTCTAGTCTTGTCTGTCTAGTCTTGTCTGTCTAGTCTTGTCTGTCTAGTCTTGTCTGTCTAGTCTTGTCTGTCTAGTCTTGTCTGTCTAGTCTTGTCTGTCTAGTCTTGTCTGTCTAGTCTTGTCTGTCTAGTCTTGTCTGTCTAGTCTTGTCTGTCTAGTCTTGTCTGTCTAGTCTTGTCTGTCTAGTCTTGTCTGTCTAGTCTTGTCTGTCTAGTCTTGTCTGTCTAGTCTTGTCTGTCTAGTCTTGTCTGTCTAGTCTTGTCTGTCTAGTCTTGTCTGTCTAGTCTTGTCTGTCTAGTCTTGTCTGTCTAGTCTTGTCTGTCTAGTCTTGTCTGTCTAGTCTTGTCTGTCTAGTCTTGTCTGTCTAGTCTTGTCTGTCTAGTCTTGTCTGTCTAGTCTTGTCTGTCTAGTCTTGTCTGTCTAGTCTTGTCTGTCTAGTCTTGTCTGTCTAGTCTTGTCTGTCTAGTCTTGTCTGTCTAGTCTTGTCTGTCTAGTCTTGTCTGTCTAGTCTTGTCTGTCTAGTCTTGTCTGTCTAGTCTTGTCTGTCTAGTCTTGTCTGTCTAGTCTTGTCTGTCTAGTCTTGTCTGTCTAGTCTTGTCTGTCTAGTCTTGTCTGTCTAGTCTTGTCTGTCTAGTCTTGTCTGTCTAGTCTTGTCTGTCTAGTCTTGTCTGTCTAGTCTTGTCTGTCTAGTCTTGTCTGTCTAGTCTTGTCTGTCTAGTCTTGTCTGTCTAGTCTTGTCTGTCTAGTCTTGTCTGTCTAGTCTTGTCTGTCTAGTCTTGTCTGTCTAGTCTTATCTGTCTAGTCTTGTCTGTCTAGTCTTGTCTGTCTAGTCTTGTTTGTCTAGTCTTGTCTGTCCAGTCTTGTCTGAATTAACTAACTTAAAAGAATCGGAACAGCCTGAATATATAAATATATTCAACCTTTCCGGAGCGCTATAACAATTACTGAGTCTTTTTAGGACTACGAAAACAAATCCCGTGCGAAATTTGTCAATTATTTAATAGCTTTCAGTTCACCTTCGTGGCACTCAACAAAATCTATAAAACTAACATTGTTTTTAAGATCATGTCTTTCCGATACCTTAAGTGGATAGCCACATGTGGACGCGTTTCGAGATTTATCTCTCATCAGCACAGCTTTGCTTTGTTTTGCTTTGCTTTGAACAACAATTTGGAAACCACTTACTTTAAAACCATGTGATTGGGGTTAGATATTTTTAATTTGACATTTAGTGAGAGAGACATGAACATAGCAGGTTATTGATTGAAATGATAAGATAGAATTGGTAAAACCATCCTACGTTATAGATAATCATACAAAGTTAAATCAATCGGAACACAGCCTGAATATATAAATATATTCAACCTTTCCGGAGCTCTATAACAATTACTGAGCCTTTTTAAGACTACCACTACTTAACTGAAAGCGAATTAGCGAAGGTGAACTGAAAGCTATTAAATAACACAATCGCATGGGATTTGTTTTGGTAGTCCTAAAAAACTCAGTAATTGTTATAGAGCTCCGGAAAGGTTGACTGATTTTTAATTGATATTTATATATTCAGGCTGTTTATTCATATATTTAGGCTTTTAAGTTTGATTGTCTGTCTAGTCTTGTCTGTCTAGTCTATCTATTTTTGTTCTAATATTGTGACAAATTTAAGGTAATTTAAGATTCTAATAATAAAATGCGTAAAATGTTTAGTAAATGCTCTCACATTAACGAAAACTTAATTCTAACATTCTCTAAGTTTTCAAGGAATATTAAAATTGCAGCTCACGATCCAGTGAGAAACATCCGGATGTTATTTATTAAACAAATACCTGTTCTCATCCTTGAGTCCGAATCTACAATCTAGATCGTGGCATCAATGAAAGTCGATTTTCTAGTAGCGAAAACATTATTTTGCTTGTTCAAGTCAAGGCCCGAGCGGTTTCAAAACGGATCCCACCGCAGCTGCAGATGAGATCTCAAGGTTTCGACACGGTTAGAATACTTATCGTTTATGTAATTTTGAAATCGATGTCAGATATGTAGCAACAGTTTAATTGATTTCATGAAGATATGTTTTCGGTCGTTCGAGTATTTAGTTTGAATTTCGGGTTGTTAAAATCGGTTTGCGAGCCTTGAGGTTGTTATGTAAGTGATGTGTGGAATAGAAAATGTAGATTTTAAGGGCAAATTCCGCGAGTTAAATGTCAAAGTTTTCTCTTCTCCATCCTTGTCGACTGGGTGAATGATGAGAATCCGCCGTGTGATCCTATTTTGTATTTCCTTTACATAACACGCCAATTTCAAGGACTCTTGCACTTTTTTTACCTTTTACTAGGATTTTTTTCTCTAATACTATTTGCATTTTCTACATATGTTGTTTGTGGGAAGAAGATGAGAAAAAGTTGATTTTTATAATTGCAAATTATTCAACATGTTTTTTATATGTTGTTTCCAAGACTTTTATGTCATAATTCTACTCAAGGATCTACAAACCAAAATTATTTGCAAACTTTTATTTCCTGCTGACTAAGCTAGAATACAATTATTTAATAAAAGAAAAAACAGACAGATACGAGTAGCTAGACTAGGTAGGCAGACAAGACTAATTTGTATAGATTGGACAGACAAGACTAGACAGACAAGACAAGACAAGACTAGACAGACAAAAGTAGACAGACAAAAGCAGACAGACGAAACTAGACAGACAAAACTTGATAGGAAGATTAAACGGACAAGACTAAGCACACCCGACTAGACAGACAAGACTGGACACAGTCAAGACTGGACAAATAAGACGGGACAGACAAAACTGGACAGACAAAACTGGACAGACACGACTGGACAGACAAGACTGGACACTTAAAACTGGACAGGCAAGACTGGACAGACAAGACTGGACAGACAAGACTGGACAGACAAGACTGGACAGACAAGACTGGACAGACAAGACTGGACAGACAAGACTGGACAGACAAGACTGGACAGACAAGACTGGACAGACAAGACTGGACAGACAAGACTGGACAGACAAGACTGGACGGACAAGCCTGGGTAGACAAGACTGGACAGACAAGACTGGACAGATAAGACCGGACAGACAAGACTAGACAAACAAGACTGCACAGACAAGACTGGACAGACAAGACTGCACAGACAAGACTGGACAGACAAGACTGGACAGACAAGACTGAACAGACAAGACTGCACAGACAAGACTGGACAGACAAGACTGGACGGACAAGCCTGGGTAGACAAGACTGGACCGACAACACTGGACAGATAAGACCGGACAGACAAGACTAGACAGACAAGACTGGACAGACAAGACTGGACAGACAAGACTGGACAGACAAGACTGGACAGACAAGACTGCACAGACAAGACTGGACAGACAAGACTGGACGGACAAGCCTGGGTAGACAAGACTGGACATATAAGACCGGACAGATAAGACCGGACAAACAAGACTAGACAGACAAGACACTAAAGACAAGACTAGACAGACAAGACTAGTCAGACAATACAATAGATTAGACGGACAAGACTAAGCACACCCGACTTGACAGACAAGACCGGACAGTCAAGACTGGACAAAAATGACTGGACAGACAAGACTGGACACTTAAAACTGGACACGCAAGACTGGTCAGACAAGACTGGACAGACAAGACTGGACAGACAAGACTGGACAGACAAGACTGGACAGACAAGACTGGACAGACAAGACTGGATAGACAAGACTGGACAGACAAGATTCGCCAGACAAAAGTAGACAGACAAGACTAGATAGACAAGACTATACAGCAAAACTACACAGTCTAGAGTTGTCTGTCTCGATTAGTAGTCTGTCTCGTCAAGTCTAAACTAAACAGTCTAGATTTGTCTGTCCAGTCTTGTCTGTCTAGTCTTGCGTGTGCAGTTTTAAGTATCCAGTCATGTCTGTCCAGTTTTGTCCGTCCAGTCTTGTTTGTCCAGTCTTGACTGTCCAGTCTTGTCTGTCTAGTCGGGTCTGTCTAGTAGGGTCTGCCTAATCTTGTCTGTCTAATCTTGCTTGTCTAGTTTTGTCTGTCTAGTCTTGTCTGTCTAGTCTTGTCTGTCTAGTCTTGTCTGTCTAGTTTTGTCTGTCTAGTCTTGTCTGTCTAGTCTTGTCTGTCTAGTCTTGTCTGTCTAGTCTTGTCTGTCTAGTCTTGTCTGTCTAGTCTTGTCTGTCTAGTCTTGTCTGTCTAGTCTTGTCTGTCTAGTCTTGTCTGTCTAGTCTTGTCTGTCTAGTCTTGTCTGTCTAGTCTTGTCTGTCTAGTCTTGTCTGTCTAGTCTTGTCTGTCTAGTCTTGTCTGTCTAGTCTTGTCTGTCTAGTCTTGTCTGTCTAGTCTTGTCTGTCTAGTCTTGTCTGTCTAGTCTTGTCTGTCTAGTCTTGTCTGTCTAGTCTTGTCTGTCTAGTCTTGTCTGTCTAGTCTTGTCTGTCTAGTCTTGTCTGTCTAGTCTTGTCTGTCTAGTCTTGTCTGTCTAGTCTTGTCTGTCTAGTCTTGTCTGTCTAGTCTTGTCTGTCTAGTCTTGTCTGTCTAGTCTTGTCTGTCTAGTCTTGTCTGTCTAGTCTTGTCTGTCTAGTCTTGTCTGTCTAGTCTTGTCTGTCTAGTCTTGTCTGTCTAGTCTTGTCTGTCTAGTCTTGTCTGTCTAGTCTTGTCTGTCTAGTCTTGTCTGTCTAGTCTTGTCTGTCTAGTCTTGTCTGTCTAGTCTTGTCTGTCTAGTCTTGTCTGTCTAGTCTTGTCTGTCTAGTCTTGTCTGTCTAGTCTTGTCTGTCTAGTCTTGTCTGTCTAGTCTTGTCTGTCTAGTCTTGTCTGTCTAGTCTTGTCTGTCTAGTCTTGTCTGTCTAGTCTTGTCTGTCTAGTCTTGTCTGTCTAGTCTTGTCTGTCTAGTCTTGTCTGTCTAGTCTTGTCTGTCTAGTCTTGTCTGTCTAGTCTTGTCTGTCTAGTCTTGTCTGTCTAGTCTTGTCTGTCTAGTCTTGTCTGTCTAGTCTTGTCTGTCTAGTCTTGTCTGTCTAGTCTTGTCTGTCTAGTCTTGTCTGTCTAGTCTTGTCTGTCTAGTCTTGTCTGTCTAGTCTTGTCTGTCTAGTCTTGTCTGTCTAGTCTTGTCTGTCTAGTCTTGTCTGTCTAGTCTTGTCTGTCTAGTCTTGTCTGTCTAGTCTTGTCTGTCTAGTCTTGTCTGTCTAGTCTTGTCTGTCTAGTCTTGTCTGTCTAGTCTTGTCTGTCTAGTCTTGTCTGTCTTGTCTTGTCTGTACAGTCGGGTCTGTCTAGTAGGGTCTGCCTAGTCTTGTCTGTCTAATCTTGCTTGTCTAGTTTTGTCTGTCTAGTCTTGTCTGTCTAGTCTTCTCTGTCTACTTTTATCTGTCTAGTCTTGTCTGTCTTGTCTTTTCTGTCTAGTCTTGTCTGTCCAGATTTCTCTGTCTAGTCTTGTCTGTCTAGTCTTGCCTTTCTAGTCTTGTCTGTCTAGTCTTGTCTGTCTACTCTTGTCTGTCAAGTTTTGTCTGTCTAGTCTTGTCTATCTAGTCTTGTCTATCTAGTCTTGTCTGTCTAGTCTTGTCTGTCTAGTCTTGTCTGTCTTGTCTTGTCTGTTTAGTCTTGTCTGTCTAGTCTTGTCTGTCTAATCTTGTCTGTATAGTTTTGTCTGTATAGTCTTGTCTGTCTAGCCTTATCTGCCTAGTCTTGTCTGTCTAGTCTTATCTGCCTAGTCTTGGCTGTGTAGTTTTTTCTGTCTAGTCTTCTCTGTCTAGTCTTGACTGTCTAGTCTTCTCTGTCTAGACTTCTCTGTCTGCTCTGCTCTGCCTATTCTTTGCTAGCCGTTATAGTATCTAGTAATTGTTTAGAAATGTTTGCACATTTTATAATTTCATCACAGAAGAAATTAAAAGTTTCAACATAAATTAAAATTGATTAGAAATGAATTGACCAATTAAACCAATCAATTGAGTTTTACATTACAAGGAAAAACCGTTTTTCCAATTAACTAGATCAAATCCCAATCATTTATAATTGTTTAAACATTACATTGCAAATAATTCCTAATAATTCGAAAAAAGAATTTTCGAAATTTCTTATATATTTGCGAATTTTGTTTGATAGATTTCTACGATTTCTATATTTCTACAATAGAATTTCTAAATTAATTGCGATATTCTTGTTTTCTATCACTCTAATTGTTGACGCATACAAAAAAAGAAATTGTTGCAACGAGATCGCACAAACGCAGATAAAAAAGGCGTCAAATAGCCAAAGTGAAAGCCTTTTACGACCGTGAACTTTCAAATTCGCCAACAAAGTGGATCAATAGAAGTAAAAAGCTGTGATTTATCAACGGAACATTGGAAAAAGTGCATCAAACCGCAAGTAGAACACAGTTTTTGCCATCCAAACCAAAACTGTCTACTCTAACAATATTTTCGATTCTTTTTTGGAAAATCTTCGATTTTTTTGACACGAAAGTTTTGTCTTTATTTTTTCGATGTAAATGGTCAATTGCATCCAGAGAAGGGACTTTATTTGACTTCCGGTGATTGGCCTGCCAACGGAATTCTAATTCTTGCTATGGTGGCAATGAACTTAAACAGAATAATTCTTTGAATATTAAGTACCCACAAAATAAATAACGTCAGCCAAAACTAATTTTGTACTAAACAAGTAGATGGATGAAATTAAAAACTGACCAGATAAACTCGCAAAATCGGGATTGTTTTGTTTCTGGTCTTACCTCTCTAGTATTGTCTAAATAGTCTAGTCGTGTCGAAAGAGTTTTGTCTGAACAGTCTTATTTAGATAGCCTAGACTAGATAGTCTTGCCTGCCAATTGTTGTCTGTTTTCATATGTTCGAGGATAGCGCTTGAATGGGTGACCGTTTCGGATGACGGTGTGACGTTTTTTAAGCAGACATACATCAAATTTGACATTTGACAGGTGTCAACTGTCAGTTCAGTGAAAACGTAAAAAGTTTCGACGTTCGTGAACACTGGTCGGATAGATTCTATAGAGGTTAAAAAAAAGAAAAAAAAAAGTAAATAATCACTCAAAGAATAAATAATAAATTAAAAAATAATAATTATACAGCGAGAAAAAAAAGAAGAAATTAAAGTAAATCTAATCTCAGGTAATGCCACGTCGTTGATGAAATATCGGCCGTGCCATGACTTTTTTTTAAGTGTCATCTGTCAATCAACCGAGAAAATCTCTTTTGTCAAGTCTTGTGCACCAGACAGACAACGCAACATATATAGACACGACTAGACAGACCAGACTAGAGAGAGAAGACTAGACAGACAAGACTACACAAGACTAGACAGACAAGACTAGACAGACAAGACTAGACAGACAAGACTAGACAGACAAGACTAGACAGACAAGACTAGACAGACAAGACTAGACAGACAAGACTAGACAGACAAGACTAGACAGACAAGACTAGACAGACAAGACTAGACAGACAAGACTAGACAGACAAGACTAGACAGACAAGACTAGACAGACAAGACTAGACAGACAAGACTAGACAGACAAGACTAGACAGACAAGACTAGACAGACAAGACTAGACAGACAAGACTAGACAGACAAGACTAGACAGACAAGACTAGACAGACAAGACTAGACAGACAAGACTAGACAGACAAGACTAGACAGACAAGACTAGACAGACAAGACTAGACAGACAAGACTAGACAGACAAGACTAGACAGACAAGACTAGACAGACAAGACTAGACAGACAAGACTAGACAGACAAGACTAGACAGACAAGACTAGACAGACAAGACTAGACAGACAAGACTAGACAGACAAGACTAGACAGACAAGACTAGACAGACAAGACTAGACAGACAAGACTAGACAGACAAGACTAGACAGACAAGACTAGACAGACAAGACTAGACAGACAAGACTAGACAGACAAGACTAGACAGACAAGACTAGACAGACAAGACTAGACAGACAAGACTAGACAGACAAGACTAGACAGACAAGACTAGACAGACAAGACTAGACAGACAAGACTAGACAGACAAGACTAGACAGACAAGACTAGACAGACAAGACTAGACAGACAAGACTAGACAGACAAGACTAGACAGACAAGACTAGACAGACAAGACTAGACAGACAAGACTAGACAGACAAGACTAGACAGACAAGACTAGACAGACAAGACTAGACAGACAAGACTAGACAGACAAGACTAGACAGACAAGACTAGACAGACAAGACTAGACAGACAAGACTAGACAGACAAGACTAGACAGACAAGACTAGACAGACAAGACTAGACAGACAAGACTAGACAGACAAGACTAGACAGACAAGACTAGACAGACAAGACTAGACAGACAAGACTAGACAGACAAGACTAGACAGACAAGACTAGACAGACAAGACTAGACAGACAAGACTAGACAGACAAGACTAGACAGACAAGACTAGACAGACAAGACTAGACAGACAAGACTAGACAGACAAGACTAGACAGACAAGACTAGACAGACAAGACTAGACAGACAAGACTAGACAGACAAGACTAGACAGACAAGACTAGACAGACAAGACTAGACAGACAAGACTAGACAGACAAGACTAGACAGACAAGACTAGACAGACAAGACTAGACAGACAAGACTAGACAGACAAGACTAGACAGACAAGACTAGACAGACAAGACTAGACAGACAAGACTAGACAGACAAGACTAGACAGACAAGACTAGACAGACAAGACTAGACAGACAAGACTAGACAGACAAGACTAGACAGACAAGACTAGACAGACAAGACTAGACAGACAAGACTAGACAGACAAGACTAGACAGACAAGACTAGACAGACAAGACTAGACAGACAAGACTAGACAGACAAGACTAGACAGACAAGACTAGACAGACAAGACTAGACAGACAAGACTAGACAGACAAGACTAGACAGACAAGACTAGACAGACAAGACTAGACAGACAAGACTAGACAGACAAGACTAGACAGACAAGACTAGACAGACAAGACTAGACAGACAAGACTAGACAGACAAGACTAGACAGACAAGACTAGACAGACAAGACTAGACAGACAAGACTAGACAGACAAGACTAGACAGACAAGACTAGACAGACAAGACTAGACAGACAAGACTAGACAGACAAGACTAGACAGACAAGACTAGACAGACAAGACTAGACAGACAAGACTAGACAGACAAGACTAGACAGACAAGACTAGACAGACAAGACTAGACAGACAAGACTAGACAGACAAGACTAGACAGACAAGACTAGACAGACAAGACTAGACAGACAAGACTAGACAGACAAGACTAGACAGACAAGACTAGACAGACAAGACTAGACAGACAAGACTAGACAGACAAGACTAGACAGACAAGACTAGACAGACAAGACTAGACAGACAAGACTAGACAGACAAGACTAGACAGACAAGACTAGACAGACAAGACTAGACAGACAAGACTAGACAGACAAGACTAGACAGACAAGACTAGACAGACAAGACTAGACAGACAAGACTAGACAGACAAGACTAGACAGACAAGACTAGACAGACAAGACTAGACAGACAAGACTAGACAGACAAGACTAGACAGACAAGACTAGACAGACAAGACTAGACAGACAAGACTAGACAGACAAGACTAGACAGACAAGACTAGACAGACAAGACTAGACAGACAAGACTAGACAGACAAGACTAGACAGACAAGACTAGACAGACAAGACTAGACAGACAAGACTAGACAGACAAGACTAGACAGACAAGACTAGACAGACAAGACTAGACAGACAAGACTAGACAGACAAGACTAGACAGACAAGACTAGACAGACAAGACTAGACAGACAAGACTAGACAGACAAGACTAGACAGACAAGACTAGACAGACAAGACTAGACAGACAAGACTAGACAGACAAGACTAGACAGACAAGACTAGACAGACAAGACTAGACAGACAAGACTAGACAGACAAGACTAGACAGACAAGACTAGACAGACAAGACTAGACAGACAAGACTAGACAGACAAGACTAGACAGACAAGACTAGACAGACAAGACTAGACAGACAAGACTAGACAGACAAGACTAGACAGACAAGACTAGACAGACAAGACTAGACAGACAAGACTAGACAGACAAGACTAGACAGACAAGACTAGACAGACAAGACTAGACAGACAAGACTAGACAGACAAGACTAGACAGACAAGACTAGACAGACAAGACTAGACAGACAAGACTAGACAGACAAGACTAGACAGACAAGACTAGACAGACAAGACTAGACAGACAAGACTAGACAGACAAGACTAGACAGACAAGACTAGACAGACAAGACTAGACAGACAAGACTAGACAGACAAGACTAGACAGACAAGACTAGACAGACAAGACTAGACAGACAAGACTAGACAGACAAGACTAGACAGACAAGACTAGACAGACAAGACTAGACAGACAAGACTAGACAGACAAGACTAGACAGACAAGACTAGACAGACAAGACTAGACAGACAAGACTAGACAGACAAGACTAGACAGACAAGACTAGACAGACAAGACTAGACAGACAAGACTAGACAGGACAAGACTAGACAGACAAGACTAGACAGACAAGACTAGACAGACAAGACTAGACAGACAAGACTAGACAGACAAGACTAGACAGACAAGACTAGACAGACAAGACTAGACAGACAAGACTAGACAGACAAGACTAGACAGACAAGACTAGACAGACAAGACTAGACAGACAAGACTAGACAGACAAGACTAGACAGACAAGACTAGACAGACAAGACTAGACAGACAAGACTAGACAGACAAGACTAGACAGACAAGACTAGACAGACAAGACTAGACAGACAAGACTAGACAGACAAGACTAGACAGACAAGACTAGACAGACAAGACTAGACAGACAAGACTAGACAGACAAGACTAGACAGACAAGACTAGACAGACAAGACTAGACAGACAAGACTAGACAGACAAGACTAGACAGACAAGACTAGACAGACAAGACTAGACAGACAAGACTAGACAGACAAGACTAGACAGACAAGACTAGACAGACAAGACTAGACAGACAAGACTAGACAGACAAGACTAGACAGACAAGACTAGACAGACAAGACTAGACAGACAAGACTAGACAGACAAGACTAGACAGACAAGACTAGACAGACAAGACTAGACAGACAAGACTAGACAGACAAGACTAGACAGACAAGACTAGACAGACAAGACTAGACAGACAAGACTAGACAGACAAGACTAGACAGACAAGACTAGACAGACAAGACTAGACAGACAAGACTAGACAGACAAGACTAGACAGACAAGACTAGACAGACAAGACTAGACAGACAAGACTAGACAGACAAGACTAGACAGACAAGACTAGACAGACAAGACTAGACAGACAAGACTAGACAGACAAGACTAGACAGACAAGACTAGACAGACAAGACTAGACAGACAAGACTAGACAGACAAGACTAGACAGACAAGACTAGACAGACAAGACTAGACAGACAAGACTAGACAGACAAGACTAGACAGACAAGACTAGACAGACAAGACTAGACAGACAAGACTAGACAGACAAGACTAGACAGACAAGACTAGACAGACAAGACTAGACAGACAAGACTAGACAGACAAGACTAGACAGACAAGACTAGACAGACAAGACTAGACAGACAAGACTAGACAGACAAGACTAGACAGACAAGACTAGACAGACAAGACTAGACAGACAAGACTAGACAGACAAGACTAGACAGACAAGACTAGACAGACAAGACTAGACAGACAAGACTAGACAGACAAGACTAGACAGACAAGACTAGACAGACAAGACTAGACAGACAAGACTAGACAGACAAGACTAGACAGACAAGACTAGACAGACAAGACTAGACAGACAAGACTAGACAGACAAGACTAGACAGACAAGACTAGACAGACAAGACTAGACAGACAAGACTAGACAGACAAGACTAGACAGACAAGACTAGACAGACAAGACTAGACAGACAAGACTAGACAGACAAGACTAGACAGACAAGACTAGACAGACAAGACTAGACAGACAAGACTAGACAGACAAGACTAGACAGACAAGACTAGACAGACAAGACTAGACAGACAAGACTAGACAGACAAGACTAGACAGACAAGATTAGACAGACAAGACTAGACAGACAAGACTAGACAGACAAGACTAGACAGACAAGACTAGACAGACAAGACTAGACAGACAAGACTAGACAGACAAGACTAGACAGACAAGACTAGACAGACAAGACTAGACAGACAAGACTAGACAGACAAGACTAGACAGACAAGACTAGACAGACAAGACTAGACAGACAAGACAAGAGTCGAGAACTCACCGCGAGTGGTCGTGTACGACAGTTGATTAAGTGAAAGTAAAATCTTATTTAATTATTCACTGCAAGTTAGTTTGAATAAAGACAATTTATGGCTCGAGAGTTAAGACCTATCGGGCGTCCCGATAAATGCATCGAGCAAATGTGCACCTTTCTCCAAGGCCCCGGTTTTCAGGATGCCCTAAGTGCATCTATCGGTTGCCTTGTCGACCCACTGAAGATGCAAGTAGCTGAATTGGTAGAGGAAATTAAGTTGTTGCGACAGGAAAATATGGAATTAAAGGAAAAGGTAGGCGATTTGGCATTTAAATTACATTTCGCAGAGCCGAATACTACTTCGCACGATAGACGGCAGTTTTTGTTGCCCAGTCCTACCGATAAAGACACACAGCTGGAGGCCAGCGATAAAATTCCATCGGCCTCAGATAAAGAAATTGAGAATCATACAAGAAAAGTTCCCAGCAGACAAACCGTTCCTGCCGAGCCTGGTGAGATGGAAACAAACACCCAGAGATGGCAGTCACAAAAAAAATATATAAGAAGGCCGCGTCGATCAAACATTATAATTGGCACGAACTCGGAAAATGTGGAGCTTAGAGCAATTACTAAACATGCTCACCTCCACATCTCCAGACTGGAACCGCAACTCAACGAAACCGATGTAATTAACTACCTGAACGGAAAAAATTTTACTAACGTCGTCTGCAAGAAACTGGCTTCCAAGTACCCCGATCATTATTCGTCTTTCAAGTTGTCAATCCCGATGGAAAACTTAGAAGATATAAAACAGCCGAATGTGTGGCCCCGATACACTCTCATAAATCGTTTTTTCCTAAGACCGGAGAGGAACAGGGACGAGATATAAGTGGCGACTCGCAGGATTATTTTATAGGCAATCAAAGGCAGTTACACCATAAAATAAAGACATCAGCCTTAAATTTTAAACAATCTAAATCCCCTGGGAACATACATGAAGTTGAGACAAGCATTATATGCCTAAACACACAATCTATAGGAAATTCAGTAGAGCGTATCGAATACATGCTTGAAGACAATAAACACTGCCAACAATTAATTCTAACAGAGCACTGGAAAAGTAGTGAGCAGCTTAGCACCATCAAAATAAGTAACTTTCACCTCGCGACATGTTTCTGCCGTGAGGAAGGAAAACATGGCGGAGTTGCTATATACAGCTATAACATGAGGTACACAATAAGATCTGATATAAATAAATTAGCAGAACTTTCAGTATTTGAATGTGCAGCTATCGAATCAATAATTGATAAAAAAGATGCAATAATCATAGGCATATACAGAGCGCCGCTCACAAATGAGAGGCTATTCAGGGAAAAACTACACATACTGCTGACTAAGATAATCAAAGAAAATAAACTTATTATTTTAACTGGCGATTTCAATATAGACATTTTAAAGAAATCAAAAAGTAGTAGACAATTCACATCACTTCTGGAGTCATTTGACATGAAGTTAACATTAAAAGAAACTACCCACCCAAGCTCCAACACCTGTATAGACAACATTGCAGTATACACAGATAAGAAATATATAGTGGAACTCAAAAACTATCATATATCGGACCATCTCGCATTACGAATCATTTTCAAATCCGAAGAAAACCAAAAGGTTTTTAGATACATCAGAAATTTTAAAGAAGAAAACATGAGGCACTTTAAGGAAAACTTATCCAAAAATACATGGATGGGGGTTTGCAGCAACCATTGTACAGATGTAGACAGCCAGTGGAGCTACTTCATTCAAACGGTCAAAGTTCAGTTCAATGAATGCTTCCCGATATCTGCAATAAATAGTAAGCAAACAAGGAAAAAAGTCTTTTCCTATACAATCCTGGACGATATTAAGAAAGAAATGGAACTGCTATATATTCTGAGCCGATATAATAATGAACTAAGGCAGAGTTATAACCGAGCACGAAGAAAATATACGAATTTACTAAA
This sequence comes from Phosphuga atrata, assembly GCA_944588485.1. Taxonomy (NCBI): domain Eukaryota; kingdom Metazoa; phylum Arthropoda; class Insecta; order Coleoptera; family Silphidae; genus Phosphuga; species Phosphuga atrata. The sequence goes on from OX155895.1 coordinate 69,066,535, forward strand.
GCGTATAAAAAAACAGCATTATCAGAGTAAAATTGAAGAAAATGACAATATCGTAAAAGCCACATGGGAAGCAGTTCATGAAATTACGCAACTGAAACGAAAACCACAACAACTCGACCCACAAGATGTCGGACCATTTTTCACGCCAAACAATATAAATAATTTTTATGCGGACAGACCCATAGAGATAACGAAGCACTTATCAGAATACCCACACGTAATTAATCTGCAGAACAATCCACATTCATTGTTTATGAACCCGACAACCCAGGAAGAAATAATACAAGTGATAAAGAGTTTAAAAAATACCAAAAGCACAGGAACAGATGAAATCCCTATCTCAACGGTCAAATATGCAGCGGAAGAACTAGCAGTACCATTGGAAGAAATCATCAACAATGCTTTTATTGAAGGAGTGTACCCTAAAGTTCTGAAGGTATCAAAAACGATACCCATATTTAAAAAGGGAAGTAAGAACGATATAAATAACTATAGACCAATAAACCTAGTGTCTTCATTCTCTAAAGTATTGGAGAAATTAATATGTAGTAGACTGCTATCATTCATAGGCAAACACCGACTGTTTAATCAGCGTCAACACGGATTTATTAAAGGACGAAATTTAGAGACAGCCTGTTTCCAGTTCCTAAAAGCAGTCATTCAACACCTAGAGGAACATCGTATCCCGTGCGGAATACTCTTGGATCTCGCAAAGGCATACGACACAGTGGATCATGCTATTCTAATAAAAAAAGCATATTGTTACGGAATTAGGGGTGTTGCTCTAGACCTAATCTCACACTACCTACAAAATAGAATCCAAATAACAGAAATAGAGACATCACATGGAAAGGAGAGATCGACACCAAGGACTATAAATATGGGAATACCACAGGGTAGCATCTTGGGCCCCTTGCTTTTCCTACTGTACATTAATGACCTTCCTGAATTAAATCTTCAACACACACCAAATATGACATTGAACTATGCAGATGACACAAGTATTATTATTGGAAATAGGTCAGAAGAAACAATAGCGACAAACGTCCACACCTCAATGGAGACAATGAAAACCTGGTGTGAGGGGAACAGATTGATCCTAAATAGTGAAAAGACAATGACCATAATATTTAAAACCAACCGCGATAAAAGAACATACAATATCGATGATCCAATTCTAAATATTAATTTTGAGCTTCAGAAGAGTGTAAAACTGCTTGGTATCCATTTCGACGACACGCTAGGATGGGCAACGCATGTAGCACAACTTGATAAAAAACTAAATAAAGGGGTGTATGCCTTGAGAATACTAAAGCAGTTCCTGAATATTGAGACACTGAAAGCAGTGTATTACGCGAACTTTCATAGCCACCTTAGGATGGGAATAATGTTCTGGGGGAGAGGGGTACAAGCAATTGACGTGTTCAAGAGACAGAAAGATGCACTAAGAACTATATTTTCCCTAAACTATCGACAATCCTGCAGAGGAAAGTTTAGAACAGCCAGGATACTAACTGCGACGGGCACTTACGTCTACGAATCGATAGTATTTTTAGCAAAAAACAAAAAACTTTTCGAAGAATTTAATTTTAAGAATCCCAAGGAAACGAGAAGCTATAACATTAATTTCAGAAAACCAAAACACAGGTTAACTATGACGCAAAAGTTACCACCCTACAGTATCATGGAGCTGTACAATATGTTACCTAAGTATATTAAATTACTCCCAACAACAAAACACCTTAAGACGGAACTTCATCGAATCCTCGTCGACATAGAACCGTACTCCGTGCAGGAATTTTGTGAACGAATAAAAATCTACCAAGAATGAAGAAGGACGTGACAAATTTCATTTAGTGAACATCAATGACCTGCGATTATATGTTATTTGTAATTATAAAAGCTGTTCAAATGTTTGCTTAGTTAATGAAATAAACTATTTGAATTTGAATTTGAATTTGAATTTGACTAGACAGACAAGACTAGACAGACAAGACTAGACAGACAAGACTAGACAGACAAGACTAGACAGACAAGACTAGACAGACAAGACTAGACAGACAAGACTAGAGAGACAAGACTAGACAGACAAGACTAGACAGACAAGACTAGACAGACAAGACTATACAGACAAGACTAGACAGACAAGACTAGACAGACAAGACTAGACAGACAAGACTAGACAGACAAGACTAGACAGACAAGACTAGACAGACAAGACTAGACAGACAAGACTAGACAGACAAGACTAGACAGACAAGACTAGACAGACAAGACTAGACAGACAAGACTAGACAGACAAGACTAGACAGACAAGACTAGACAGACAAGACTAGACAGACAAGACTAGACAGACAAGACTAGACAGACAAGACTAGACAGACAAGACTAGACAGACAAGACTAGACAGACAAGACTAGACAGACAAGACTAGACAGACAAGACTAGACAGACAAGACTAGACAGACAAGACTAGACAGACAAGACTAGACAGACAAGACTAGACAGACAAGACTAGACAGACAAGACTAGACAGACAAGACTAGACAGACAAGACTAGACAGACAAGACTAGACAGACAAGACTAGACAGACAAGACTAGACAGACAAGACTAGACAGACAAGACTAGACAGACAAGACTAGACAGACAAGACTAGAGCGGCAAGACTAGACAGACTAGACAGACAAGACTAGACAGACAAGACTAGACAGACAAGACTAGACAGACAAGACTAGACAGACAAGACTAGACAGACAAGACTAGACAGACAAGACTAGATAGACAAGACTAGACAGACAAGACTAGACAGACAAGACTAGACAGACAAGACTAGACAGACAAGACTAGACAGACAAGACTAGACAGATAAGACTAGACAGACAAGACTAGACAGACATGACTAGACAGACAAGACTAGACAGACAAGACTAGACAGACAAGACTAGACAGACAAGACTAGACAAACTGGACTAGACAGATTATATTTACTTTATATATTGTATAGTTGTATTTACTTAGTTAGGTCTTTAAACTCATTTTATTCTTAAAATTGTGTATTTTTGTGTACAAAAAAAAAAAAAATTATTTTCCTTCGACTATTTTTTTCTGAAATTGAAAACATTTTGTACAACAATCCAACTAACTTTCAGCACAATTTTCAATTAATTTCTGCAATTTTTTCTCACAAAAAAAACCAGTCTAAACCCGACAATCGAACGGAGAGAACTGAAAACGTTCAGAATCGTATTCAAACTCTTACATTATTTGCACTGATTACGCTCGCTTCGACCCGGTGTGTTTACATTTTTTTGCACCCCAAGGCCAAACGAAACGCTACAAATCGCTGCCATTTACTGTTTACCAAAGAGTATCGCTGCTAAAATTAGTAAAACAATCGCATATTCTACTCTAAAACAATTAATCTTATCGATTCACAGAGTTTAACTTTAAGTTGAGTGCCTTTAAAATTTAGATGTTGAGTTTTCATTTTCTTAAAGTTCTTGATCCAATCTATATAAACTAGTTCTAGATGGTAAAGATCTAGATATATCACAATCGTTAATATTCTTGCATAGTTTTGTTTTTGTAACCAAAAAATTGCAAGTTTTGGAAATAAATAGTTAAAAGTGTCGCGTGGATTTTTAAATCAGTCGAATTAATTTAAGTCAGCTTTGTTTTCTAAATATTGATTTTCTTGTGAATAGTCAAGTGGTGGCAGTCAAGATGTCGGATAACTAGCAATCAGTCCTAGGTTCAAATCCCAGCGGCACGAGTATGGAAAATAGCCATGGTGGCTAATAGCCACCTAGTCTAGACTATATTTGTTTATTTTATTTCAAATTGATTTTATCCGTCCATCATAACAATTTTCAAAGTGTAAGTAAGTTTTGTAAATTGTAACTATATATCGGGTGTATTCTATATAGGGTTTTACTTTTAAATTCTTGTGGTGTCCTACAGTCCTCGTGGACTTTGACCTCCCCTACCTGTCTACACTTGTGCTTGGTGTTTAGAACACCAGCAAAGGGAGCCCTTACAGTATTTAGCGTGGGTGGCGAAAGCCACTATTTCAGCATGGCTTCTGGTAAGATAATCAGAGTAATCTGCAAAAAAAAACCTCCGCTGAAATAGTGTCTTTCGCCACCCACGCTGTAAGGGCTCCCTATGCTGGTGTTCTAAACACCAAGCACAAGTGTAGACAGGGAGGGGAGGTCAAAGTCCACAAGGACTTTAGGACACCACAAGAATTTTAATGTAGAACCCTATATAGAATACAACCGATATATAGTTACAATTTACAAAACTTACTTACACTTTGAAGATTGTTATGATAGACGGATAAAATCAATTTGAAATAAAATAAACAAATTTAGTCTAGACTAGGTGGCTATTAGCCACCATGGCTATTTTCCATACTCGTGCCGCTGGGATTTGAACCTAGGACTGATTGATAGTTATCCGACATCTTGACTGCCACCACTTCATATTATTCACAAGAAAATCAATATTTAGTAAACAAAGCTGACTTAAATTAATTCGACTGATTTAAAAATCCACGCGAGACTTTTAACTATTTATTTACAAAACTTGAAATTTTTATATAGTGTACAAGCGATATATAGTTCCAATTTACAAAACTTACTTTCGCTTTGAAAATTGTTATGATGGATGGATAAAGATTGGTTTTCTTTTCTATATTTTAGTATGCATTTTATTCAAACTTTGCACACTTATTACTAATGAATCAAGTTATAAACATTGATAAGTTTGAATGAAATCGAGTGGTTGGTTACAAAGTTATTGCGTGTAAAGCTCAATACTCTTTCTTCTGTTCTTCGGTTATTACACCTGTCTGCCTGATGGTTCTTCTCTACATTCCAGGTTTCGTCAGTCATCAATTGCTTGTTTTTGCCCTCTCGCGTAGAAATTGCTCTTGGCTTGTCAGCATGGTTGTTTTTATTCCAAACCATAGTTCTTCTCCACTTTCTTCGTTTTGATGTGCATTCTGATTTGGGCCTTAAGTAGTTTATGGTAGCTATCACAGTCGAGTTCTGGTATAATTTTAACCTGATTTATGTAGCGCCCGTTTGGAGAAATCCACGTATATCGGCTCTATAGGTTGTTTTCGATACAGAATTCGGTATCAGAAAGTTTTTGTCCGGTCTCGCTTCTGCTTCCTAGTCCATGTCGTCTGATCATATGTTTTAGATTTCATCTTCACATTTCCCTGGTCGGTACATACTGCAGAGTTCTCTAAAGTTGTTCGTAGAACTCTGTTATTTCACCTATGCTTCTCGCTGTTGTAGGAACATAGGCTTGAATAATGTTTAAGATACAGGGTTTCGCACTAATCCTAATGCTTTATTCTGGAACTATCCTATCAGTTCCTGTAACCTAGAATACCTGTTTGCATTTGTTTTGGAATCAGTATAGCCATCCCAGCCATATCAGGCTCATGGGCAAAGGCTCATGAGTTGAGATGGCTCACGGCAGCAAATACAGATACCAAACTTGAAATAAAAAATGCGGTGGAAGAACTATGTACCCTCATGGGAAAACTGGGGAAAATATTTCCTGAATATTCCCCAAAACTTAACAATGAAACGGGTACTCAAACAGATCCATACAACCTCGACCATGAAAATATACAAGACGAAGAAAAAGGAATACTTGAAAAACTTAGGCAAGACATGAAAAAAGGAAACTGCTACAAGGACTTCCAAGATTTATCCGCACAAAACTGGCCGCAAGCTGCTTACCGGAGAGTACAGGAGGGAAATGGAAATCCAATGTCACTCCCACTAGACTGGGCTTTAGCTTGGCATGTAGCTGATGACGTCAGACCAGAAAAAGGAGTGCCAGTTTCGCTTAGTTTTTCCTATGCCAGACCTTGCGAGCTTGAAACTCAGGAATCAAAACCAGGACACATAGTGTATTTAAGACACTCCATTGGAGTACCAAATAAGGAAGGAATAATACGAAATGCCGAGCGATATGTATACCAAGTGGTAGTGCGTCAAAAAGCCGATGAATCGTTTAGCCTTGGAAAGAGCTACGACGGTCTAAACCAGCTAAAAAATATGATGATATAGAATGGTAGAAACAAACTATCTTTTGTCAAACCATATGTTGCTGATTGGCCGATAATAACAAAAACAAATGGAATATATTTTCGCCGATACCGAAATAGAGGCTAGAGTGCACACTCTCCGGAGGCGAAATCCTGTAGAAAAGCCAGAAATTGTGAAAGAGACGACGGTCAAAAAGAGCCAAGAACAAAAGAGGAGAGAAAACTACAGAGGCGGTATTCGTTAGGGCAAAAGGCAAAACCTTTGCCGAACTACTGAAAGTAGTAAAGGAAAAGATAGACTCGGAATCCTCAGGTTCAAAACTAAAGGGAATGAGAAGGACTAAAACGGGTAAATTACTGATAAAAATGAGAGAGGGAAAAGCACAGGACCTAAAAGATATAATTGCTCAAAAACTGACTGAGGTCGAAGTCCGCTCAAAAAATACAGATACAATTATCCACATAAAGGACATAGATGCCATTACGACCGTTGAAGAAATAGAGGAATCCATACAAAAGCTACTCATAACAAAAAAGGATGAGGTAAAAGTAAAAAATCTAAGACACGCTTATGGCGATAGGCAAATAGCCACCGTTTAACTCCCTAGAAACCAGGCAAATACTTTAATAGAACCCGGGAAAATTAAAGTTGGCTAGTTGTATTGTGGAATTCATGAAATAATCGATCTTGAACGATGTTACAAATGCTGGCTAACAGGCCAACACGCAACTGCCTGTAAAGGCCCAGACCGCCAGATGCTATGCCTAAGATGTGGCCAAGAAGGCCACAAGGCGAAGGGCTGTGAGAATCAACCATACTGGCCTATCTGCGACCAGGAGGGACATCGAGCAGATACTGGAGCAAGCCCAATATTTAGAAAAGCGCTAGCGGAGGCAAGGCGAACAAAATCTCAACAATGATTAAAATAATACAAATCAATTTAATGAGGTGCCGTGCAGCTCATGACGTACTGATCGCCACGTCGAAGGATGTGGAAGGGGATATAGTCCTGATAAGCGAGCAAAACAAAAAACTTGCAACAGAGGCCAAATGGCTTCCGGACGATCAAAACAATTCACCGATCTGGATCAGGAACTAAAACGTAGCTGTAACTAAAGCTGGAAAAGAGATGGTCTTCGTCTGGGTGGAGCTGCAACAACTTATCATATACAGTTGTTATTTTTACCCAAACGAAACAATCGAGCAACTGTCCAAATCCCTTGCAGAACTAAGTCAGAATATCAAGCAAGAGAAAAATAAAGGAAAGATAATAGCTGGAGATTTCAACGCAGTCTCCCTACTGGAAATCTCCCTATATGGATAACACCACCCTTCAATGCGGAGGAACTAAAGGCAGCAGGCATGAAAATAAGGACCGGTAGAGCGCCAAGCCCAGATGGAGTTCCACCTGAGATTATGAAGATAACCGTGCAGAATCAATCTAAATTTGTACTAGACACCATGAACTCACTGTTAGCTGCCGGAAATTTTCCAGACAGATGAAAGAGAGCAAAGTTAGTGCTTATCAGAAAAGGGGATAAACCGATTGGTGACCCTAGATCGTATAGGCCAATCTGTCTACTGGACGTCTCTGGAAAATTAATGGAACAACTTCTGCTAACTAGATTAAAAGATGACCTCGAGGCCGGAACCGGATTATCCGACAAACAATTTGGATTCAGAAAAGGAGGGTCAACCATTGATGCCCTAAGGTCCGTTATAGAAATTGCAGAAAAAGCCAAATCGGGATCGCAGAGAACCAGAAAAATGTGTGCTCTTCTAACCTTTGACGTTAGGAACGCCTTCAACAGATAAACGCTTTCAAAGATATAATGGAAAGCTTGAAAAATAAAGATATATCTCCATACTTATTTCACATGATAGGAAGTTACCTTAGCAATCGGAGCTTGTTGTTGCAAGGCGATAGAGAGATTGAAGAGCTTGAAGTTAGTAGTGGTGCCCCACAGGGTTATATACTAGGACCTACCCTCTGGAACGTACTATTTGACGGAATACTATCTATGAAACTGCCAGTGGGGGCAACAATAATTGGTTTCGCCGATAATATAGCATTGGTAGTTACAGCCAGAACCGAGAAAGGTCTAATGGAAACGGCAAACCATGTAATCGCCCAAATCATAGAGAAAACATAGCCACATAAAATTTAAAATCGAAGACATAATGATAATACCAAAACACGAAATAAAATACCTTGGTGGGACGATTTATAAAAGGCTATAATTTACTGCACACTTAACAGAAACAGCGGCTAAAGGACTGAGGATTATGGCAGGCTTACAACAACTAATGTCAAACGTAGGGGGCCCCAAAAGTAGCAAACGCAGAATTCTGAGCTCTGTAGTTCAGGCCACGATGTTATACGGTGCGCCAATATGAGCCAAGGAAATTCAATCAAATGGAAAGTTACAAAAATTAGCAGCTGTACAATGGAAAATGGCTATTCGCGTATGTAGTGGATATTGAACTGTATCGGGGGAAGCTGCCCTGGTCATTGCAGGCATTCTCCCCGTTGATCTACTCGCAGAAGAGCGAAAGAAGCTTTACGAAACCCAGCTATCAATTTTGTGGCAAACTCTCTCGCACCCCTCTCACGGACAATAAATATTGACACTGTTTCAATACATTGAAGGAGGATCAATAAAAATAAAAATCAATTTGATGTGTCTCAATTTAATTGACCTCAATCTTATTGATATTGAACAATATGCCACTCAGACGATAGGACAACTTAAAGAAATTAACCTTCCATATTCCGAATAATATTTTATAAATCCGATTGCGAAAAATTGAAAGCAAAAAATTCGTGTGATCTTCATTCGTGGTATATTATCAATTTGTATTCATATTTTCCTCGAAGAGCTTGTGAACGACTTTATTGAAAAAAGTGGAAATAGTTTTTTTTTTTAAACAAAAAACTACGGGCGCGGTGAGTTTGAGAGATCTCTTTATGGTCTCCAAGGAAGTCGGGGAAAATATGACCGTGTGGGGTCAGTTCAACACAAAAAATGGGTGAGCTATTGGAGATTTGGGGATCCGATGCCCTTAGGACAACGCCAAACTTTATTGCTGTGCCGATTTGATTGGGCGCGTCGGACGGGGGGTTAAGGACAAGAAAAATAGTAGCAAATCGTAGATATCGGCTCCAAAACGAAATACGAACTCTAGCTCACTAATATAAATTATCAATTAATAAAGTAAGTCAAAATTCAAGTGTTGGACGAATTTATAAAGGATTTGAAATTTTTGAATAACTTAGGCGATCTAGTTTTGTTTTAGCGAATCCCTGTGAGGTTAATATGAACATTTAAAAAACCATTTAATCTTCGTTTCGTAACTCATTTGACTCATAATTAAATGCAATGTCGAAATATGTATTCGACGCGCGATTCTGCAACATTCCAACGCCCAAAAGAATTCCAAAATGGAATAAATATTAAAAAAAATACAGTTACACAATAAATTTATTCTGAAAACATTTCCTTCGGAAATTTTTCATTGTAATATATTATTTAACGCGCAATTTAGTTTTTCATACGTAGAAATTTCTAATCGGTCAAAGTTGAAAGTAAAAGTCTTTGTGTTATGCAAAGGACTCGGGTGTGGTTACATTACAAACACATTGACCTTTCGTCACGAATTTTCCTCTGCTTGAAACATATTTCGTCTCAATCGCTCCGCGCTTCCATAAATTTCAACTCACACCAATTTTTGCCGTTGCATAATCCCAGATCTCGTGTGGATGCGGTGAAAGTGCGACACATGAAAATGTTTACCGATTTGATTTATCTCCGAGGAAAGTAAAAACCGGCGACGTTTACCTCTAAATCGTTGCAAAACTCGTCACTTTGTCGAATAGAAAACGAAATGTTTCCCCCCAAGAAATAACGCTAAACAGTTGACACCTACGTTAACAAACAAAGTTTCTCAATAGTTAATGAATATGCAGATTTTTTTTTTGAATCGGAAATGACGTTGACTGCCGGAAATAAGGTCATATTAATCATTAGGTCATTAATCATAAGTACATAGATTTCGTTCCTTATCTTAACCTACCGTTTAAAATTAGTTATTTAGGTCCTCCACGCAGTAACTAATAAGGTTGTCTGTCGGTCACAGCTAAACAATGTTAGCTACACCTAAGAATTAAGCTTGGTTCTCTCCGCTATTATTCTAGCTTTAAATCTAGGCTAAATGGACTAGTTAGTCTAAATCCGTTTGTCGGTAATTGCAAGATTAGTGCGATTAGTTTCAAATTGGCATTTCATCCAACCAAGAGGAACAACTAAGTTTGTCTGTCAGTCGTAACTGAACTAGTGTAGCTAAACCTAGAAATTAAGATTATTTCTGTCTACCCGTCCTTTAGATTTAAATCTAGGCTATGTGGACTAATCTGTGCCAGTCTGTCTATCTGTTATTGTAAAACAAGTGAGACGTTTTAAATTGGTAATTCAAGGCAATCAAAAGTAAGTTTGTCGGTCCATCACAACTAAACTAGACTAGTCGGAGCTAGGAATTAAACTTATTCCTGTCTATTCGTCCTTTAGCTTTAAATATAGATTAGGTGGACTAATCTGTGTTAAACTGTCTGCCTGTAATTGTAAGATTAGTGTGACTAGTTTCAAATTGGTTATTCAAGGCAATCTATAGAAACAAGTAGGTTTGTTTGTCGGCCACAGCTAAACTAGATTAGCTACAGCTACAAACTAAGCTTGGTTCTCTCTGCCCTTCTTCTAGCTTTAAATCTATACAAAGTGGACTAGTTAGTCTAAATCAGTTTGTTGGTAATTGCAAGATTAGTGCGACTAGTTTCAAATTGGCTTTTCAATCCAACCAAGAGGTACAAGTTTGTCCGTAAGTCGCAACTGAACTAGACTAGCTAAAGCTAGATATTAAGCTTGTTTCAGTCTACCCGTCCTTTATCTTTAAATCTAGGCTATGTGGGCTAAACTGTGTCAGTCTGTCTGTCTGTGATTGTAAAACAAGTGAGATTAGTTTTAAATTGCTAATTCAAGGCAATCAAAAGCAAGTTTGTCGGTCCATGGCAACTAAACTAGACTAGACAGAGCTAGGAATTAAGCTTATTTCTGTCTATCCGGCCTTTAGCTTTGAATTTAGACTAGGTGGGCTAATCTGGGTTAAATTGTCTGCATGTAATTGTAAGATTAGTGAGACTAGTTTCAAATTGGTTATTCAAGGCAATATATTCGCTCAGTGCGTAACCGCACTTAGCACCACCCGTGGCAAAAAAGACAACTTCGTCTGCAATAATATTGTATAAAATACATCAGGCAAAAACAAAAAATAATTAATTTAATAAAATATACAATATTTAACAGCAAAAAAAAATTGCCAATTCTGTCAGGTCATATCTTGCGAACGGAACCGGCTAAGAAAATGCAATTAGTATATTTGCAACCAGCAGGGAAAACACTTTGAAATTTTTTATATTTACTGTCATGTTTGACATTTCTTGTTATATTTTATATTTTCTGTCATTTTTGACATTGAAATTTTCCATTCACTTGATAAATGATGATATTCATGAAAAAAGGCCCTGAAATTTTGATCAGGAAAGAAGTTACATTTTCGATTTTCTATGATCCTCTTGGAAAGAAAAAATCCCAGCGAAATGATTTTCGGCACACGGAAACTAGACGACAAGAAGAGAAAATATAATTAATGTGTAAATTTTTTGGAAAGATTTAATTTTTTATTGCGAATTTTGACATTTAAAATGTGATATTTGTTATCAAAATTTGACATTTTTGAAATTTAAAATTTTGTCATTTAAAATAAGGCATTTGTTAAATTAAAAAAATATATAATTTGATATTTGTTATCAAAATTTGACATTCTGCCATTTAAAATTTCACATTTGTTATCAAAATTTGACATTTTTGAAATGTAAAATTTTGTCATTTAAAATTCGACATTTGTTAAATTAAAAAAAAATAAAATTTGATATTTGTTATCAAAATTTGACATTCTGCCATTTAAAATTTGACATTTGTTATCAAAATTTGACATTTTTGAAATTTAAAATTTTGTCATTTAAAAAATTAAATTTGATATTTGTTATCAAAATTTGACATTTTGCCATTTAAAATTTGACATTTGTTATCAAAATTTGACATTTTAGATTCTGTCATTTAAAATTCGACCTTAGTTAAAATTAAAAAAAAAAAATATTCCATATTTGTTATCAAAATTTGACATTTTGTCATTGAAAATTTGACATGTGTCATCAAAATTTGACATTTTTGAGTTTCAGTCATTTAAAATTCGACATTTGTGAAAATTAAAAAAAAATCGATATTTGGTATCAAAATTTGACATTCTGACATTTAAAATTCAATATTTTTTTATCGAAATTTGTAATTTAAAATTCAACTCATTATTTCATTTAATTTAATATGTCATTTAAAATGTTATCAATATTTTATATTTTTGACATTATGACATTTGAAATTCGACATTTGTTATCAAAATTTGACATTCGGACATTTTAAATTTAACATTTGTTAACAAAATGTGTGTTTAAAAAACTTTATTATCAAACATTTTATTGAATGTTATTGCTAAAACTCAAATTTGAAGTTTATTTCTCAAACTTTTGATTGATTTTTGTTGTCAAAATGGAAATTGCGAGTTTAGAATTCTGCTGTCACACTTAAAATTGACATTTCTTATAAAATTTTGTATTTAAACCTTTGTTGTCAAACTTTTTGTTTGTGAAATTTTGACTTTATTTGTCAAGCTTTAAATTGTCACCACACCACAACTTGTCAACATGTCATTATATACAAATAAATGCTGAATAATGACGTAACTGGTCATGAAGTTCTTAAAAGTGTCACCTTTGGCGCTAATGCTGTTGCGCTCGGAGCGAATAGCAACACGTGTTTGTTTATCTACGACCACTATTGTAAATGCACACACCACACACATATGTAACAATCCGCGATTAACGTTATGTAATAATTCAAAATCACACATGAACGTTGGGTTTACGATTCGTTGATTGGCTGAGAGCTGCGGGTTGATACTATTTTTAAATATAGTACTCCGTGATTTCCAAACAATCATTAAGGCTCTTTCAGACCGGGGCGCGGAGCGTATGCTGCGCGAAATTTCCGCAACGAAAAATTCGCTAGCTGCGCGGCAGCGAAATGACAATCCCAAATCAAAACACGATTTTTACGTGCATATAGTAGTCATGATGTCCTCAGAGCAAGAAGCTATGTCATTTTAAGCAGTGATTGCATAAGATGAAATATGTTATTTTGTATTTCTAAAACACATAATAGTAGTTTATGATACAGGTGTGTGAAGAAGGGCTTTTGTGCATGAGTTGCGAAGTTTAAAGCACGAGCCGAAGGCGATTGGTTTAATCGCAATGAGTGCACAAAAGCCTTTCACGCACGAAAATACTACACGAATCTACAAAAAAATTATTGTTACCGATAATATTGTAAAAATTGTAATTTTCACAGACAAAATACTTCAAATCACCAATAACTCCAATAAGGTTCAGCGCCTCCGTGGAATAAATTGCTAACTAGTAAAAGCGCACAGTAACGGGAACACTATTTGGTCGTTGTCGATGAGTAGGGAAAGATTTTTCCTTCTAGGCCCTCCACCTCCACTGATTTTGACCTTGACACTTACGGTTTCGATTTTGAATTTTCCCGCCTGCGCCGAATTTTGAATTTTCCCGCGCACAGTGCAGGAACCGGAAATGGAGCGGCCGGTTGTGGAAAACCAGAAAAGGGAAACCGAAAGTGAGAAACCGGAAACGAAAGTCGAAATCGGAAACGGAAATCTAAACCAGATCTCACACCCAGCGTGAGGTTACATAGACCTCACACGTGGGACTACATAGACCTCACACCCAGCGTGGGGTTACATAGACCTCGCGCGTGTGGCTACATAGACCTCACACTGCCATGTGTGAAAAACAGGAAGTGGGAAACCGGAAACGGAAGTCGAGATCGGAAGTCGGAACCGTGTAAAAGTGTAAAGGTTAATGGAGGTGGAGCGCCTAGAAGGAACCATCTTTCCCTACTTCGATGTAATCTAGATTAGATTATGGTTGTAAGTATAGGCAAGATCCAAATTATAGAGATGAAATACCTAAGAAGAGTGTTAGGAGTCACAAGACGAGATCGCATAAGTAATGACACCATCAGAGAACAGTTAAAGGTGGAACCAGTAGCAAAGCGAATCGAGAACTGCCAACTGAGATGGTATGGACACCTTAAGCGAATGGAGGACAAAAGATCAGTCAAGAGAGTATGGGAAGCTAAAGGTCAAAGTAGAGGAAGACCAAAGACAACATGGAATCGAAACATAGAGAAAATAGTAGAGTACAGAGGACTCACAATGGTTCAAGCATAAATTATGGCAAAAGGAAAATAGGAGTGGAAAAAGTTCATATATAGCGAAAGAAATGCGTGAATCTAATGTATTGTAGAGATTAAATGTAAGAATTAGAATATGAAATGTAACACCTTACACCTTAGGGTATACAAGGTTACTGATTATGTATGTATGTATGTAGATTATGGTTAGGTTGCCATAGTAACAACAATCAGAAATCGTTTAATAATGAAACTCCATTTGATTTACATTGGACTTTTACGCACAAATTTTGATACTTTTACACACGACTATAATAATGGAATCCTTCACATACATGGATTCATAAAATCAATGTGATTGCAGAGATTACCATTTCAAAACACAGCGCGGGCGAAACTAACCGCGCATGCAGCGTCCTTGTCGTGCAACGTTGGAGTACCGCGACTACGACGGAAATCGCGCATTTTGATCTGTACATAAGCCGCCGTGTCAGTCGGTCCGCCGCCATATGGCACTGGTTGCGGCAGCGAAACTTCCGCTCCGGTCTATGAGCACCTTTAAGGATCTCCCAGACTGGCGCGGAAGTTTCGCTACCGCGACCGGTGCGTTATCGCGGCGGACCGATTGACGTGGCGGCTTATGCAAATGTTCAGATCAACATGCACGATTTCCGCCATAGCCGCGGTAGTGCAGCGTTGCACGACAAGAACGCTGCATGCGCGGTCAGTTGTCGCCGTGTTTTGAAATGGCGATTACACAGAAGTTGATTCATAATTTTAGAAAATATCCTATATTGTATGACCTGGATGATGAAAACTATAAAAATATATCGAGAAAAGACAAAATTTTTAAGCAGATAGTATTAGAATTGGAAGAAAATGCCGAGATTTGAAAATGTTGAAAATCAAGTTTGTTGATTTTATGAACCCACATTAATTTTCCTTTATTTCTTAAATGAGTTTTAGGTGTTTTAGAAATCAAAAACAAATAAAAAATAACAAACTAACCGATTTTCTTCTCCTGTTGTTTTGGAATATTTTTTTTTTGGCACAACTATAATTCATTTTTTGGCAGTGAGACAAAGAAGTTATATATCAGATTTTTGAAAATTTATTAAGCTTTCATAATCTGTTAAAACCATTTTTGTAGCTTTTTTGGTTCTGAAGTAACAATCAAAAATGTAAGAACAGTTTTCGAATACATTTTTTTTTTGCAAAACTGTAATTCATTTGTTTTTGCAGCGAGACAAGGAAGTTATATATCAAATTTTTGCAAATTTATTAAGCTTTAATAATATGTTAAAACCATTTTTGTAGCTTTTTTGGTTTTGAAGTAACAACCAAAAATGTAAAGACAGTTTTGGAATCCATTGTTTTTCCGGCAAAACTGTAATTCATTTGCTTTTGCAGTGACACAAAGAAGTTATATATCAATTTTTTGCAAATTTATTATGCTTTAATAATCTCTTGAAACCATTTTTGTAGTTTTTTTGGTTTTGCAGTTACAATTAAAAATATAAGGAAAATTTTTAGAATCCATATTTTTTGTAAAACTTGTAATTCATTTGTTTTTGCAGTGAGACAAAGAAGTTATATATCAGATTTTTGTAGATTTATTAAGCTTTAATAATCTGTTAAAACCATTTTTGTAGCTTTTTTCGTTTTTATGTTACAACCAAAAATGTAAAGACTGTTTTGACTCAATTTTGGATCAATTTTTTTTGCAAAACTGTACAGTTTGCAATACTAATATTAGCAGAGCTTCTTCCTTTGAGGAACTCATTACTATACACCTAAAGCGAACATTTCGCTGCGTAAATTTCGCGACGCAAACGCTCCGCGCCGGTCTGAAGTAGCCTTTAAACTTCACATCATTCACATAGAAGCTGTCATTCATTTCGTTTTTTCACGTTTAAATCTAACGAAAACAACAAATGAGTACTAAATAAAAAGGTATGCAACCATAATGAATGTATTTATTTTAATTTCTTTCAAGTTAAATAAGGTCGAAGGTGTTACATAATACATATTTTTCTTATTAAACTGAAATAAATTTGTGTGGTCGTAGATAAAGTATAGTACATAACTCGAGTTGTAAGGCAATTACGTACTCCCGGAATTACTCCCTCCCCGCTACGCGGGTCGCGCTAATATAATATTATCGGCTACACCTAAATTAGATTAGATACAGCTAGGAATTAGGTTTCGTTCTCTCTGCTCTTCTTCTAGTTTCAAATCTAGACTAAGTCTGCTATTTCGTCTAAATCCGTATGTCAGCAATTACAATATTAGTGAGGCTAGTTCGTAATTGCCATTTCAAGCCTTCCAAGAAGAACAAGTAACTTTGTGTGCTTGTCTTAACTAAACCAGACTAGTTAGAATTAGAAATCAAGCTTAGTTCTGTCTATCCGTCATTTAGATTCAAATCTAGACTATGTGGATTGATCATATATAGTCTGTCTGTAACAAACACGTTTCTAAATCTAATATTTCTATTTCCTTTTATATAATTGTTGCTTACGATTGCAATTAGGCAAACGACCGGGAACCGTTAGTCACGACTACCTGTCGCAATTATCCGACTTCCTTTTCAGGAGAGATTACACAAGGAACAATAGAACAAAAAGTATAATTGGATTAGGAAAGAGAATTGCGAAATAAAAATAATAAGAACGATGCTTAATGAATTGTATTTGTTTATCTTTGCGGTTGAAAATTTGAACGAATGTTTGTTTTAGGATTATGTGCCGGCCAAAAATTGAAAGGAAATCAGGAGGACCCGTGCCAAAGCAAGTCGAGGGTGGTTGGGGATGAGACGCACTGCGACAGATATTGGGAGTGTGTGAACGGGCAGCCAGAGCTCTACGATTGTCCGAATGGACTTGTCTTCGCAGGCAAGAACAGGGGAGTGACGGAGGGTTGCGATTACCCTTGGAGGTCAAACTATTGCGAAGGAAAAACTCAAGCCAGTAAGGAAACAATTTAATATTTTTTACTATATCTTCATTAATAATAATTTAATTCATAATAATTTCATTCATAATAATCTCATTCATTAAAACTTCATTGATAATAATTTCATTCATAATAGTAATTGCACCACTACGGCTAAACCGCCGCGATTTTTAATCGCGTGATTTTGTGACGCAAGTAAGCTAATACACTTTACATTACATAAATCACTTGCAGTTTTTTCCCGCGACTGATTTTTCCCATAGCGTACTGCGTATATCTCGTGCGGTTTCGCGGTTATATTCGCGGTTAAAAAACCATAGTGCGACGTCGGCCTAATATACGAAAATCGAATGATAATTTCTACCAGATTTCTTTTAAACTAATAACGAATTATCATATACTAGCTATAGCTTGCTGCATCGATATATAGATTTGAATTTTTGTAGATACTCCAATTGGAACTGAACACTGTGATTGGCTCTATGGTATCTTTGGCCACGAGACTTCTTGCACAAGATATTGGACCTGTTGGAACGGCACGGCTACCGAGCAGCTTTGCATCGGCGGTCTCCTCTATAACGAGCGCTCCCACTCATGCGACTGGCCCGAAAACGTAGACGGTTGCCAGAAACATCGTGAGCAAACACGAAACCAAAGATTTGCAATATTTTACCTTGATTTTTTTTTCCAGCTCTTTGCAATGATGACGCTAACGGTAATGTGCCATTAGGAAAGTCCTGTAACAGATATTGGCAATGCCAAGGAGGGTATCCTCGTCTGCAGAGGTGTCCGGCCATGTTGGTGTTCGATCGCCGCTCGCTTCGTTGCGTTGTTCCTCCAACTGAAGACTGCGATGTCCCTTCAACTCCGGCTCCAAACGCTGCTGAAAACGACGGAGAAGAGAATATTCCAGCCAATGTTCCTCAACCTCAGCAAAGGGGAAATGGCGATGCTTTGTTTAATTTACCACCCGGCGCCGTTCCAGTGCCAAGCAAGAACAGGCCAAGGAACTAAGATTTGTTTCCTAGATTAAGTTTTTTAAATAATTTAGTTTTTTTTGTGTGTGTATATATTTTCTAAGGTTTTTCTTGAAACGATGTTTTTATCAAAATTATTTATTTAAAACAAACACAAATTTGGCTGATTCTTTCGGATGGGTTTTCGAGAGGCAGTCGCGCCAGTAGTTTCAACTTTGTTCAATTGTTAATACCCAAGTTAAGTTAATTAAATCTTTTTCTTTAAAAAACATGTTTGGTGTTTAATTTTCCTTGAGCGACATCAATATTGGCAAATTGAATTCTTTTATTATTACCAAAAGCGAAATTGTATTATTGGCCAAATTTACACAATTTTACAATTTGGCACTGGCGTTCTAGTGCTCACGTTTACCAGTTTGTGAAGGCTAGTACTTTTAGGTCACCCCAATACAGTCTTGCCTCTGTATATACTATATACAATACAATATACAATACGCCTCTGCCAGGCGGTCCCTGCGCAAGGAAATCAGCGAGAGGAAGCGCACTTGCTGGAGGGAACTGTGCCCAGTTCAACCGGACCCATGGGCAAAAGCCTAAAAGATTGCCGTAAAGAAGATGGTGAAAAGCCAGCCTAAGATGGATGAGGCCGAGGTAGAGTCCATCGTCAAACATCTCTTCCCCGGAACTGGGCCAATGACAATAAACATACGGGAGAACGTCGACCCGCGCGACATCCTCCCGGTCACACGGAGGGAGGTCCTAGACGCATGTCTGCATTTTGGCGCGAGGAAAGCATCCGGCCTGGACGGCATCTCAAACCTGGCTTTGAGAGCTGCCCACACAATCTTTACCAGGGTGATTACCAGTATGACAGGCCTCTTCCTGGCCGTACAGAGGTGCTCCTTCAAGTTGAGCCTCCAGTGAACAGCACTTTCACTGGCAGAAAGGTCAGGATCTCAATGGTACTAACCTACCGGGAATGCACCATCAAGAGCAAATCTGCCATCAAGTACCTGGGAGTGATGCTGGACCAGAGGCTTAACTTCAAGGAGCTCCTCAGGTACGCAGGAAACAAAGCCGCTACAACTGCCGCAGCTATTTCCAGGATACTGCCCAACATTGGAGGTCCACGCTGAGCTAGAAGGGTGGTCGCCTGCGTTAGCACCTCAATACTTCTGTATGTGGCGCCGACCTTCACAGAAATGACGGAGGTTATCGCGTACTTAAGGCTGATAGCCCCCGCACACTGGTCGAGTGCACTCACGAGTGCACGCAGATGCAGCACAGGTCATGGCCATAGACCTGCTAGCAAAAGAGCGCATGCGACAATACAAAAAGAAGAAGGTGCCGGCTCAGGACGATCCCCAACAGACGGGGGCCGACAACGATCCAGCATTGACCGAGAGGGCGATCAGCCTAACACAGTGGCAGGAAAGATGGGACACATCAAATAACGGTCGCTGAATCTACCGCTTAATCCCATCGAGTCCATTGAGTCCATCTAGCCGTGGATCTGCAGGATGCACGGTGAGGTGAAATATCACCTCACCCAAATACTGACGGGACATTGTAGCTTTCGTGAGTACCTCCACCGAATAGGGACTGCCCCCATTTCCCAGGGATCTCGGAGACGGCAAAACACGTTCTCCTGGAATGCCCCAGATTCCAGCAGGAGAGACAGAGAGAGGAATACAATTCTGGCGCACGCATAACCGCCGCTGGATACGGTGCGTCACTGATACACTCCGAGGATCAATGGAATGCTGCCTGCGAGCTAGCCGTTAGCATTTTAAAGACACTACGCCTCCAGGATGAGGCGGATAGGCCCAGTAGAGCAGGGCGTAGAGAAAGGGATGTGTAAATAAACATACTCGACCAAAGTGAACGTTGGCAGGGCCGAAGTTTCCCCCCTCCCCGCGAAGTAATGACTAGCGTCTGTTCCACGGGGGATCCACGGGATATATAGAGGTTAGGTTTTAGTGGGTAGTTGCGTCCTAGGAATAACGGTGGCGGCGAGTTCATTACTCTCCAGAACACTACGTTCTGGGGGTTGTGCGTAATTGCATCTCCTACACTTAAAAAAAAAATGACATCTTTGCCGTCTTCCTTGGGCTCGGGTCGTATAAAAGTCTCATCGGTATTCGGTCCTTCCTCATTCTGACCACTTGTTCCGTCCATCTCAGTCTTTGTATCATTGGCCAAAATTAACCAAAATTAGTAATGTTTTGGTATTCTTCTTATTCTTCTTCTTCTCAGCAGCCATCTGACTGTCTCGACTATGGCCCGCCATTGCTGCTGTTCAAGTGCTCGCGTTTTCGAGTTTGTAACGCCCAGTGCTTCTAGGTCATCCTCAATGCAGTCTGCAGTCAATGCCATCTTTTCCTTGGTCTTCCCGGGGCTCGAGTCGTATAAAAGTTTCTTGCGTACTCGGTCCTACGTGATTCTAACTACGTGTCCCGGCGATCCCAGTATTTGTGTAATATTATGGTATTCTCCTTTTTCTTACCATCATAACTCCATGCGGGTTTTGGCTGACACGACTATGGCCCGCCATTGCTGGTGTTCTAGTGCTCGCGTTTTCCAGTTTGTGACGCCCAGTGCTTTTAGGTCATCCTCAATGCAGTCTTGACATCTTTTCCTTGGTCTTCCTTGGGCTCGGGTCGTATAAAAGTTTCTTGCATATTTAGTTCTCCGTCATTCTAACCACTTGAACCGCCCATCTCAGTATTTGTGTAAAGTTTTGGTATTCTTCTTCTTCTTAGCAGCCATTATAGCCCCATGCGGGTTTTGGCTGACTCTACTATGGCAAGCCATTGCTGGCGTTCTAGTGCTCACGTGTTCCAGTTGGTGACGCCCAGTGCTTTTAGGTCATCTTCAATGCAGTCTTGCCATCTTTTCCTTGGTCTTCCACGGGCTCGTGTTGTTTAAAAGTTGCTTGCGTATTCGGTCCTCCTTCATTCTAACCACGTGTCCCGCCCATCCCAGTATTTCTGTAATGTTTTAGTATTCTTCTTCTTCTTAGTAGCCATCATAACCCCATGCGGGTTTTGACTAACTCGATTATGGCCCGCCCTTGCTGGCGTTCTAGTGCTCACGTTTCCCAGTTTGTGACGCCCAGTGCTTTTATGTCATCCTCAATAAAGTCTTGGCATCTTTTCCTTGGTCTTCCTTGGGCTCGGGTCGTACAAGTTTCTTGGGTATTCGGTCCTCCGTTATTCTGACCACGTGTCCCATTCATCTCAGTCTAGCTGATTTGATTGCTCCGATGATTGATTCTCCGCCAAATAGCTCCTTTCAAGCCATGGCCGCTTCATTTCATTCTTCATGGCCGCCTCATTTCATTCTAATGCTCCAGGTCTCTCCTTCTTTTACTGGACCAAAGATTGACCTCTCAATTTTCCGCTCAAAAATGCTTATCGTGTTTTTCTGTTGTGTTGTCAGATCCCACGTTTCACTACCATAGATTGTTATAGGGTTTACGATTGTTTCGTACAAAAGGATTTTTGTTGTTTTATTTAGTAGGGAACTTCGGAAGAGGTGTTTTAGTGCATGGAAGCATCTACTCCCTTGCACCAATCTGACTTTGGTTTCCTTGTCTAGGTCATTGTTGACGTTCAGTATCGTTCCCAGATACTTGAAGGATTTATGTTGGTATTAACTGTAAAAATGTTAGTCATACTGGAAAGATGACTGGAATACTTTGAAGGACTATTGAAAGAAGAAAATCTGAGAGAAAAGAACGAGGATGGAGAGGTAAACGAAGGAGTGATCCAAGCATTAAGTAGGGAAGAAGTAGAATATGCGCTAAAGAAAAGGAAAAATGGGAAGGCAGTAGGTTCAGACCAAACCCCAACAGAAGCCTGGAGAAGCCTGCGCGACCGGGGTATTGATATCCTCTGGGATTTAATAAAGAAGATTTGGAACGGAGAAATAATGCCATATGCGTAGAGAAGTAGTATTCTTGTCCCCATATACAAAGAGAAAGGTGTTATCCAAAATTGTGGCAATTATAGAGGTATAAAGTTGATGTCTCACACAATGAAGACATGGAAAAGGAACATTGAGACAAGGTTGCGTCGGGAAACTGAATTAGGGGAAGAACAGTTTGGAATTATGCCAGGAAGAGGAACAACTGACGCAATATTTGCACTAATTGTACTGATTGAGAGACAGAGGTTGATTTACATATGGCCTCCATTGATCTGGAGAAGGCGTATGACAGAGTGCCCAGGCAAGAGATATGGAGATGTATAAGTAAATGTGTACCAGAAAAGTATGTGAGACTGGTGAAAGAAATGTACGAAGGTGTGATGATACAAGTTAAGAGCAGTGTGGGTACAACCGCGGAATTCCTAGTGAGAGTGGGACTACAACAGGGATCTGCTCTCAGGCTATATCTCTTTGCCCTGGTAATGGATGTGCTAGTCAAGGATGTGAGGAAAGCAGCGCCATGGAACTTGATGATCGCCGATGACGTTGTACTCTGTGAACTGACCTGAGAGAAACTTCAAGAGAGGCTCGAAGAGTGGATGAAAGCCCTAGAAGAAAGGGGAATGAGGATCAAACAACAAACAAACAAACCCATGGCGCTACAGCCCAGGACGGGCCCTGGCCTCCTCCCACGGCCTACACTTGTGCTTGGTGTCTTGATCTTAGACACACGTGTAGGGGAGCCCTTACAGTTTTTAACGTGGATGGCGAGCCACTAATCGGGGGAATGAGGAATGAGGCTCAGCATGGTGAAAACTGAACATGTGTATGAAGGAAGCACAAGATCTAAGTATTAACCTGCAGAAAGAAGAACTACCCCCAGAAGTTTAAATATCTGGGGTCGTATATTTAAAGTGATGGAGTCTGAAATACAACACAGGGTAAATAGCGGATGAAGGAACTGGAAGAAATTGAATGGAGTACTATGTGACAAGAAGATCAGCTGCAGGTGGAAAGGAAAGCTCTACAAATGTGTGGTGGGGCCTGCTATGCTCTATAGTGCGGAAACTTGGCCGATTACAAAAGCACATGAGAAAGATGGAAGTGGCAGAAATGAGAATGTTGAGGTGGATGAGTGGGGTAACAAGAAAGGATAGAATAAGGAATGATCACATCAGAGGAACAGTGAAAGCGGGACCCATAGGAAAGAAGGCTCAAGATAGCAGGCTAAGGTGGTTTGAACATGTGCAGAGAAGAGAGGACTACGTGGGAAAAATAGTTGAAAAGCTGGAAATAGGAGGGTTAAGGAAGAGAGGAAGACCAAAAATGAGATGGAAAGACAAGATAGCAGGGGATTTGAGAGAAAAAGGTTGGAAGAGCGAGGACGCATTGGTTAGACATTTATGGAGAAGAAGAATCCAACAAGGCAACGCCGACCCTACGTGATATAGGAAAAGGCAGAGAAAAAGATTATCTGTCAAAATGTTAGATTTTGAATTCTACAGGAAACATGGGACCAAAATTAAGAAAGGACTAGTAGCCAAAAGGATTTCACTGATTATATGATAAAACAGATACCAATAGACTATATCACACAAAAATGGTCATTTGAGTTTTACCCGAAAAATGTTTTTCCTACTGTTCACAGAAAAATTTATGAAACCAAATATTACTATATGGCACCAGGAAAATAATTTTATTCTTTGAGACCTTTTTCTGCAAATCTAAACCCTTGCAAAAAAACGTATTAAAAAAGATCTCAAAACTTCATTTCAAACCGCACCTGAAACATTTCTGAAACCCAAACAAATTCTTAAAACTTTTATTCTATCCCCGTCACAAAACTAAATTTACTTCCTTGGCAAATAAACTATCTACTATACAGTAGTACTACTATACTATCTACTTTTCCACCATATGCAAAGCCCACTGAAACTGTTCCAACTCCTTCCTCAACTCCGGATCATCCGTAAAATCATCATCCTCGGCCTTAATCCTCTTCCTCCTGTTCCTCTCAACAACCGCCTTCTTGCTGCCTTTGGGCCTTCCGCGCCGCTTTCCAACACTTGGCCCATTGCCCCAATCACTGTCCTGAAGGATGTTACTGACTGCGTTCCTGGTCTCAACGTTGCTTAAATCAGGATGGGGAGGGGGATTGGTGGCGACTACAGGAAGATTCAAACCTCCCAACTGGGGGTTCACCATTAAACTGTTCTGTAAATAACCAAACTTTCCCAAAACCTGCAAAATGCAAGATTTGTATGTTCATTAATATTTGCAAACGGATCGCGGAAAATTGATCGCTAAAAAATAATTTCATTGTAAGAAAATTCATCGTGGAGAAAATTGATCGAGGAGAAAATGAAAATCAAATTTTGTTTTCAAACAATATTCATACTACGATTTACACGGTAGATATGTTTCTGGATATATCCAGAATTTATCTACCTGATTAGATTTATTTCGTTTTCTTCCTCTTTTTGTTTGTATTAGAATGGAAACATGAAAATATGACGGTTTTTCAAAACAGTCGCTTAATCTTAATTAAAAATAAACTGTGAAAACGAAACCGTGTAAATTGAGTACGTGTGAAAATTTAGCTGATTTTTTCGGATGGATTAGATTAGAACTTAAACCTGAAAATATGACTTTGACGTTTGCGGTTTTTGGAACAGTCGCTTAATCGGTGCAATTTACACGAAACCGTGTAAATTGTGTACCGTATAAATAGTGTATTCATAAATAAATTATGCAAATCTCAAGGCATTATTTTGTTCAATTTCTATATACTTGATTAATGAGGCGTTCAAGTAATACGTAAGCACACTTTCAATGATTTTAGACTCCCCCCGTATAACCAAACATAAGAAAATCATGAAACCCATCATGTGTTATTTATATATTGTTGAGTTTGAATATTTTGATAATAGTAAATAGTAACATTTTTATCTTTTCTTCAAAGATTAATGAAGAAAGGATAATTTTGATTACTTGAAGAAAACTACCCCTACTTTGAAGAAAAGATAAAAATGTTACTATTTACTCCCATCGTGAGTTTTAAAAAATTTATTTCTGATAAGGAATATTAAAAGAAATTCCATTCTTGTAAGTAATATGCCTTCGTCAGTTCATTTTAGTCAGCAAAAGTTAGAAAAGCTTGAACTCCCCTAAAAATACTGCATCTACTCTACTACTAAATCCGCCCCTAAATCTACTTACGTAATCAAGTATTTTTTACGGCCCCAAATTCTCGATTTATTTAATTTTTTCTCTTTTTCTAGAATTATTTGTATTTCTTGTCTAACTTGACCATAAGACTTTCGTATATTTTTGCAATTCTTCAAAATTATAATTTTCGAAAAATTTACAATTTTGAAAACTTTGCAACACCGTTGTTAATGAATTTTGCGATGAATTTTCCCTGTGATAAATTTTTTTACGATCAATTTTCTGCGATCAATTTCCCACGATCAATTTTACGCGATAGATTTTCTGCGATCAATTTTCCAGAACCGTTTTCAAACCCTTATGCTTTGTACTTGAGAGATGTAGAATTGTTTCTCTTGGGGGCCCATGGTATCCCAGGCGAGGGCTACCGCGGATTTTAGGTGGAATTTTGGGGTGTTCGGGTACATCCAGTGGTACAAGGTTCTCGTTCGTTTCGAGAAAAGAGATTTCGCGGCCTTCATCACCTCCTCTTCCTTGTCGACGTTCTGCAAATATGGCATACCACCCCAACCATCCTGCTAAATCAAAAATCAAAGTTACAAAACTAAATTGGACAAATCAATTTACGTAATCGTCTATAAACTATAAACCAAAATATAGAATTGTCAATAACTAAAGCTAAGAAAATTGAAATAACTGTTCATTTGTAAATTTTAGAATTAGCAAGAATAAAACTTGTATTGATTGGTGAAGAACTCAATTTTAGTAGACATTAGAGGTGATAGGTCTACAAGGTCTACATAGGTCTACAAGTTAATGAACTAGAAAAGTTTGATTTGCGTTCAGTGAAAAACTTGTTGCAATTGTCTATAAACTTTACCATTTTAAACTTTCGCCCTTCTATAAACTGTACCAAAATATAGAATTGGCAATTGTAAATGTTTAAGAAAATTAGTCTGTCCGTACTTTTGTAAAGTTTAGAAATAGAAACAAATATAGAATTGGTAAGAACACAACTTGTATTGAATTGTGAAGAACTCAATTTAAGTAGACAGCAGCAGTGTTAAGTATACAAAGTAGAACTGTTGCTGAAAACACAAACTGGAAATGCTAGAACTAGAAAAGTTTTCAGTTAAGAGAAAAACTTGCAATGGTCTATTAACTTTATCATTTTAAACTTACGTCCGCCTATAAACTTTACCAAATTATAGAATTGGCAAAAACAAATGTTTAAGAAAATTGGCCTGTTCGTTCGTTCCTAGAGCCCAAAATAAGAAAAAAAGTTTAAAGAAAATACAATAAACTCAACTTGACATGCCTAGTTGGTGACAAAGGCTTTGTAAAAAGATCTGCTGTCATTCCTTTTTTAGGGCAAAATTTTGCAGGAAATGTGTCCTTCCTCAATATGATCCTTTACGAAATGTATTTCAGTTTTCATGCGGTTTTTGATGGTTTAAAAAGATGGTATTAGAAAGGTCAGCAAGCTCGAGAAATGAGTGCACCACGATTTGAACCACCGACATAAATTGTCACGTTTCGAGGTTTGTTCTTTGTTTCTATCTGTTCGCAACGAAAACGATCCTTTTTTTGGATCGGATCGTTACGTGTGATGAAAAGTGGATCCTCTACGACAGGGGTTCCCAAAGTGCGGCCCGCGGGCAAAAATGCGGCCCGCGAACCTTGTGAATGTGGCCCGCGATGTCGATGCCATGATTTAAATTTTTAATTAAATAATAAAAATTAAATAACCAGTAAAATAGATAATAAAACTTTACGAATAAAATACAATAAAATGCGGGTGCGATTTTCCAGTCCTTAAAATAAACTTTTCATAAAGGTAAAAAAGTGTTTGCCACAGATACAGATACAGAACGACACTACGAACTAAGAAAATCCTGCAGTGGTCAGAAATTGATGTTGAAAAATCTTGTTAAACAAAATGAATCCTCCGTTTTGGATAGCTATGTTATTGCGCGAGAAATTGCCTAACATAGTAAACCATTTTTAGAAGATTTTTTCTTAAATTGTCAAAAGTTGTCGAACATGTCAAAAGTTGTCGACATAGTGCGCCCAGATAAAAAGTCTCTATCCAATGACATTTCTTGCTCGAAAATGACCCCTTCTCGTAAAATAGATGATATTGATGAAGACGTTTTACAACAGTTACAAGAAATTTCAAAATCGTTTACTGCTTTTTCCATTGCTTTAGACTAAAGTACCGATATATACAACTCGGCACAACTCTTAATATTTATTCGTGAAGTTACAGAAATTTTATAAATTTTGAAGAGTAATTAATTGTCAATGGGAAGCTTAAAAATTCCATACAAGGGGATGTGATATATTTTCCGCGGTGGAGCATGCTTTTGATTCGAACAATATTAATTGGAACAATTTGGTAGGAGTAACTAGAGACGATGCTAACCATCTAAGATGGGCCACAAATCCAAAAATGGGTTAATACATTTAAAAAAAAAACAAGTTGAAAGATGTAATGATGATGTAATTTATCGGTATTGTCTGAGTAAAAATTACATCAATTACATCAAAAAATTCCAGGAAAATCTTATAGCTCAAGTGTTAAAAATGAATATTTTTATGAATGATGTTATTAATAGTTAATTTTATAAAAAAAAAAATTGCCAATCACCGCCAATTTAAAACTTTCTTAGAAGAATCTGAGTATCCATTTGGAAACGTTATATATTTTTCAAAAGTTCGATGGCTTTCAAGAAGAAACATAAAAGGGATTTTTTGGTTTAAGAAAAGAAATTACAAAGTTTTTAACTGGGAAAAATAGTTGCTTCATTGCAAAATATTATCTGGTTATGCGACTTGAGATTTCTAGTAGACGTAATTGGTGATATGCATGACTTAATAAATTTGAAATTACAAAGTAATAAGTTTTTGGCCCGCCAGAAATTTGAGAAATACCAAATTGGCCCGCCCAGGAAAAACTTTGGGAATCCCTGCTCTACGACAACAGGAGACATTCAGGACAGTGGTTGCACACCGATGAGCCATACAGGCACTTCCCAAAGGCGACAACCTACCAAATATGGACTTAAGAACTTCTGAAATATGGGGGAGACGCACTACATCGCCAAATCCACCAGCTAATAACGCACATATGGTTAGAAGAAAGGGTACCAGCACGATGGAAGGAAAACATAATAGTGCCCATCCACAAAAAAGGAGACAAAACAAAATGCGCGAATTATAGAGGAATCTCACTCCTAAACACGGCATATAAAACCCTCTCAAACATCATTCTTAGTAGACTAATCCCTTATGCTGAAAATGTCCTAGGCGAATATCAAGCCGGGTTTAGGGCAAACAGATCAACAATAGATTAACTATTCACGCTAAGACAACTTCTAGAAAAGGGATGGGAGTATAACAAACCCATACACAATCTTTTCATACACTTTCGACAGGCATATGATAGCGTAGAAAGAAGCCAAGTATGGAATGCCATGGCGGAGTTCTCAATACCAAAGAAACTCATTCGGATGACCAAAGTCTGTATGGAGGGTGGAATATCTAAAGTACGTGTAAATAATAAACTGTCTGGCAGCTTTGAAATCAACAGTGGACTTAAACAGGGTGATGCGTTATCTCCACTACTATTCAACCTTGTATTAGAGAAAGCCATGAGGTCGGCCGAAATAAAAACAGAATTGCTATCGGGTCAAGGTCCCAAAGTGTTACTCGCATATGCAGATGACATAGATCTCGTTGGAGACTCCATTCTATCCACGAAAGACATTTTCAACAAGGTGGAAGGAGCAACAAGTGAAGTAGGGCTGAAGATTGATGAAGAGAAAACGAAATATATGTGTATAAATAGAACGACACGAAGAGACAGAATAGGACAAAATATGACGATCAACACCTTTAATTTCGAAAGAGTACAACGTTTTAAGTATCTGGGGGCCGTAATCACAGCGGACAACGATGTTACCGAAGAAATAAAAGACAGAATCCAATCTGTAAACCGCTGTCTATTTGCACTGACTAAGCTCATAAAATCAAAAAATCTCACAAGAAGTTCAAAGATCAAAATCTATAAATCCATCGTCAGACCTGTAATAACATACAGATGCGAAACGTGGACCATGACCAAAGCAAACGAAGAAAAGCTCAGACGCTTTGAACGAAAAATACTTAGAAAAATTTTCGGACCTCACCATGACATCACCACAGACCAGTATAAGATCAGAACCAATATCGAATTAAAAGCACTCTACAACGACACCGATATTGTCCAAGAAATTAAATCACAGCGACTAAGATGGGCAGGCCACGTGCACAGACTGCATAACGAAAGACTTGTAAAACTGGTATGGGAGGAGATTCCCACAGGCAAGAGACCGCTCGGACGTCCCAGAATGCGATGGAGAGATAACATCCAAGCAGATCTCCGGAAAATGAACATTCCATTTGACCCTAGGTTGATGGAAGACCGAACAAATTGGAAAAAAGTTGTACAGTCAGCCAAGACCCACCCAGGGTTGTAGCGCTACGTGATGATGATGATGATGATGACAAGCTACCAATAAAAGACCATAGTTACTATATACTGGTCAGCGGGTGGTGTGATTCACTATAACTTTTTTGCAACAGGGCCAAACCGTCAAAGCAGAGTCCTATTGTGAGGAAATCGACGAAATGTACTGAAAATTGCGTCAGCAGCAGCCGGACTGGTCAACAGAAGAGGTCCGATCCTGCTGCACGACAGTGGTGTGAAGTTGGCCCCCGAATTTTTGAAAAATTGAATTTTTCTGAGCAAAAGAGTTCTGGCAATATTTCGAATAGTTCTAGAGTTCTTGCTTGAAAATTGCAATAGTTCCGGGGAATTTCGGGCAGAAATCGAGACAAATAATTTGGGGGCAACTTCACGCAGCTCCCTCTTTTTGAAGAAAAAGAGTTCTGATATATTCCAGTATTCAATATTTCAGTTCTTTATATGGAGTTCTAGAGTTCTCAATCGATAATGCATACAGTTCTACATTTTTTGTTTTTTTTTTTAATTTTGCAATTTTTGAAAAATTCAAAAAAATCTGATAACGGTTTCTGATTGTACTAAGGCAGATAAACAAAGAACATTTTTGTAAAATCAATATTTATAAATTTATTTATAAAAAACTTTCGACGAAGATAAAAAAAATACAAGAGTTCTGATAAGAGTTCTGAGTAGTCCCCGGAGAGTTCTAAACAAATAACCCATACAATTTCTTTGTCAAACCAATATTAAAGATGTTATTAGGAAAAACGAGGTGCTAAATTTTTGAAAATTACAAAATTCAAAAAAAAAAAAATCCGTAAGTTCTGTTAAGTGTTTTGGGTAGCCCCTCGAGAGTTCTGGACAAATCTCTTTTATAATTTCCATGTCCGACCAATATTAAAGAAGTTATAAGTAAAAATGAGGCGCAACATTTTTGAAAATTACAGAATTCCAAAAAAAAATAATGTTTTTCATGAGTTCTGAGTAGCCCCCGGAGAGTTCTGAGTTGCCTCTTTTATAACCTATACAATTTCTTTCTCAAACAAATATTAAAGAAGTTTTAAGCAAAAATTAGGCGATAATTTTTTGAAAATTAAAGAATTCCTAGAAAAAAATTCTTACATGAGTTCTGTTAAGAGTTATGGGTAGCCCCTCGAGAGTTCTGAACAAATCTCTTTTATAATTTCCATGTTCAACTAATATTAAAGAAGTTATAAGCAGAAATGCAAACATTAAAGAATTAAAAAAAAAAATCCATTTTTTAATGTTCAAAAAATTTAGCGCATTTTTTGTTTATAACTTCTTTAATATTGGTCGGACGTGGTAATTATAAAAGAGATTTGTTCAGAACTCTCGAGAGGCTACCCAGAACTCTTAACAGAACTCACAAAAACATTTTTTGTGGAATTCTGTAATTTTCAAAAATTTAGCGCCTTGTTTTTGCCTATAACTTCTTTAATATTGGTTTGACAAAGAAATTGTATTGGTTATTTGTTTAGAACTCTCCGGGGGCTACTCCGAACTCTTAACAGAACTGTTTTTTTATCTTCGTCGAAAGTTTTTATAAATAAATTTATAAATATTGATTTTACAAAAATGTCTAATAAGCATTTTTTGTTTATCTGCCTTAGTACAATCGAAAACCATTATTAGATCTTTTTTTAATTTTTCAAAAATTATAAAATTATGAAACAAAAAAGTAGAACTATATGCATTATCGATTGAGAACTCTAGAACTCTATATAAAGAACTGAAATATTACATCAGAACTTTTTTTCCTGAAAAAGATGGGGCTGCGTGAAGTTGGCCCCCAAATTGTCCTGATTTCTGCCCGAAATTCCCCGGAACTATTGCAATTTTCAAGCAAGAACTCTAGAACTATTGGAAATCTTGCCAGAACTCTAAAAAATTTCAATTTTTCAAAAATTCGGGGGCCAAATTCACACGACTCTCCTCGACAACGCCCGTCCGCACGTTCCACAAATCACCGTCCGAAAATTAAACGAATTGAGCGTCGACGTTCTGCCTCAGCACTTCGATAACTTTCTCAGCGGTGGAACGTTCGCCAATCAAGACCAGACAAAAACTGCTTTCGTCGACTTCATCGAATCCCGAGCACACACTGTTTATGTCGACAGAATTAATCGACTTGTGTTACGTTGGCAAACGTGCACTGACTCAAATGGCGCTTATTTCGATGAAATTGAATAAGTTTACACTAAGATATTACAGTTTAAGGTAGACTCATAAAAACGCACAAAACCTTTGAAACAACAATATTTTGGAAGCGTTTTCGGACACTCTTCAATCTTTATAGGGAGCACACCCCAGAATTTCTGCCGGGCATTTATGAAACACCCTCTAGAATTGCCAAGATTAAACTGGCATTGAATTATAAAGAACTCAATTTAAGTAGACATCCGAGATGTCAGGTCTACAAAAAATAAACGTTCTAGTTAATGAAGTAGAAAAAATTGCTTTCAAAATAAATCTGGTTTTGCGAAAATTGTTCGTTCGTCTGACAATTTTTGTTGAAAGTAATATGTCGACGGGCAGACGGGCGTAGCCAGGGTTTAGTTTCGGAGGGGGCGGGGGGCGGCTGGCTTTAGAAAATATTTGGTTTGCCGAAATGCACCAATTTACTTTCTAAAACTGACACACAAGGGTTCCTAAACTCCACATCTACCATGCTCTCTTGAAGATAGTCGTCCCTACTCGTCCCTTTTCGATTCCTACTCGATTCCCTACTCGATTTCAATATAGGGTCAGGCGGGGTATTTG
Source organism: Phosphuga atrata (assembly GCA_944588485.1). NCBI lineage: Eukaryota > Metazoa > Arthropoda > Insecta > Coleoptera > Silphidae > Phosphuga > Phosphuga atrata. The sequence goes on from OX155895.1 coordinate 69,099,307, forward strand.
GAAAATCGGGGTAATTGGAAACAAGGTCAGAAGAGTAGACTGACGGAAACGAATTGTACTAACAAACTCAAATCAGTGTTGCCCATGATCAGCTACGTATCTAATAACTTATCACTCGCCTTTCTTATCTATCTTGAAAACAAAACACCTGCTTTATTGAAACCTTCCATCTTTTTGTATTTACAAAAGTTATGCTAAGGAGGTTTTTTTATTTATTTTTCCACTTTTAATAAAAGGTAAATTTAAAAACTACTTTTGCTTTGAATTATAATAGTTTGTGAATATTTTAAGAGCATGAACGGCTTCATATATAATTTTTAATAGTTACGCTGCTCTGTTTACAATTACCCCATAAATTTTACACTTTGGGGTAAAGGTAAACAAACTTATATTTCTATATATACTTCCTTTTTCTTATTAAATTGCTATAGAAAAGTTGTAATAATTAAAGTTTGTAGTGCACGATGTGACAAATAAAAAGACGAACTACAGGGAAGCAGAAGCGCATTATGGAGTTCCTATTTCGGTAATTTTTAATCGAATTAATGGACGCAAAATAGAAATTAAAAAGATGTGGGCGGGTCGTCCTACTGTTCTGCTACCCGATGTAGAGGAAAAGCTTGTTAAATGCTAGAGCGCAAATGGGCTGGGCGTGTGATAAAATGGAATTCAAAAGACTTGTCCAAGAATATATTATTGAGAATAATTTTCAAACGAGATTTAAAGATGGCCTTGTGATGAGTATGATCCTGGAGATCACTGGTATCAAGGCTTCATGAGGAGGCATCCGAATTTGTTGCTAAAAAACCAGAGCATATGCAAAAAGCCAGAACAACTGCAAGAGGTCCTTTCGTCATATATTATTTTTTTTGAACTTACCAGCGTCATGGAATAAATCATAATGTCGCCGATGATGAGACTGGTTTTGATTTTTAATGCAGATGAAAGTGGATTCTTACAAGACCCTACCAGGTTAAGATGTATCGGGGGAAAGGGTCACCGCTTAGTAGAGTTTCTAGCGGTTCCGGAAGAGAATCGACTACCGTTTTGGCCTGTATTTCAGCAAGTGGTGGATTTTTGTATCCACTGATAATATTTAAAGGAGCAGCGGTACAACCCGGCTGGGTATCAGAGTTGGGCTACCCAAAGACTCATTATGGAGCAACGGTACATGGATGGATGGAAGAACCTACATTTTTTGACTGGTTTTCAAAAATGTTCGTTGTACATGTTGAAGAAGTGCGGAAAAATAATTGCCTCAAAGGCAAAGCAGCAGTTTTGTTGTATGATGGGCATAGTTGCCATATCAATGTTCGGATTATAGAAGCTTGTATAGCAGTAAAAATACAAATATTAAAATTTCTAAGCCATTTAACTGACCAACTACAGCCTCTAAACAAAACAGTGTTTGAGCCAGTCAAGACAATGTGAGACGAAATTCTGGTTAATTATGGAAAATCGCAGATGAGTAAATCGATAATTTGAATGTCGAAATTGAAATTTGTAGAGTTGTTAGGCCAACTTTGGCCAAAGGCGATGAAAAAGACAAACATATTGAATGGCGTTTTTCCTTTAAATCCATCGGAATTTCCTGGGAGCCTGTTTGACCCGATTGATTTGGCGAGATACAGAAGAAGGTGGCGATGGTGCAACCATCAAATGATCTACAAATCCCTTGCACTAGTAGTCAGGAATTCATTGCCTTAAATAATCAAGTCACAGAGTCACGAATTGTGGACTACCACGAGATTTATTTAGTTCCTCATTCGACATCATGCCACGTAACAATGACGCCTCTTGTGACCTGCACGGGATCTTGGATTTAAGCTTTCCCCGCATTCAATCACCTCAAAAAAACAACAACTGTTACTGATATAGTAAAAATTACCTTTTTTATTTGACATGGGTTATTCTGAGGTTCAATTATTGGTTCGGGGTAATTGTAAACAATGTGAACAAGGCTATTAAGAAACAAAGATAATAAATTACTATTACAACGTACCTCCCGTAATTGGTACTGCATAATGAACGCATTTAATTGAGTCGGACTAGGAAAATGTGTTTACTTTTACCCCCAATCATAGGGGTTAATGGAAACAACAGGGGTAATTGTAAAGAAGCTATAAATGTAACTTAAACATATGCAAAATTAGTTTCAATGGAAACATCTTTTAGTCATATGAATTAATATTTTATTTTACGAATTTTTAGTTTCAAATGTTAGCTTCATACAAATTTAGGTAGAATGTTCAAAATTCGTTGCCAATTACCCCGCCTGACCCTAACACTTATGTTATATTTTGCTCCTTTCGAGAGGGGGGGGGGGTTGAAACCCTAACCCCCCACCCCTGGCTACGCCCATGATCTAGTCCAGTGTTTCTCAAACTTATTTGTCTCATCGCCCACCTTTGATATGCTAAAGTTAATAGCGCCCCCCAAATCTATCGTATTTTATGTTTTTTTTTCTCTTTCTAGTGTAAAATTATTTTGAATTACCAAGTATTTTATGGTAGGGGTCATCAAATGGCGGACCGCGGTCCGGATCCGGACCGCTGACCTGTTTTGTGCGGACCTGTATTACTGAATACGTAACTTAATAACATGTATCCCGCGCTTTGTCTTCACCGTTGTCATCACCGTTGTAGCGGTGGTGAAGCGCGCGGCGCCGTACGAGGCCGGGGGCACCAGCACCACGCTTCAAGCCACCGCTCGTTGGCAGTGTATTTATTGCTTACCTTACTAACTTAATTATCTGCTTACTGTCTGCTTTACAATGGAACCGAACAAAAGAAAGGTGGAAGTCGAAAATAGACAGTTTTTGTCAGAATGGACCGATTTATATTGCTTTACGCTGCCAAATGGTGCTGGAGCACTACCAATGTGCTTCATTTTTCAACAAACAGTGGCGTTAATTAATAGCTCGTTAATTAAAATATTGAAATATTGACATTATGATACTAAACATAAATCATCTGTCAAAAAATTTCCACTTGGTAGTACCTTGCGTAAATATAAAATTGCAAGTTACGCATCTTCTACCCAGTTCAAGTCGTTCAATGACTGAGCGGCAAACATGTGGTGAGGCTTCTTTGCGTGTTTCCTGGACTCTTGCTAAGCATATGAAATCATTTACTGATGCTGACATAGTTAAAGAATGCTTTGTCGAAGCAGGCAATGTTCTGTTTGAGAACAGAAAAGATATTGTTGAAACTATTGTATGATACTATTCGACAGATTCCCTTATCTGCGTCTACTAACACAAGAAATACACACGTTTTGTCGGAAGAAAATCACTGTGACGTGAAAGGGCAGTTAAATAATGCAAACTATTACCCCTTGACTATGGATGAATCATGCGACGTGACTGATTAGTCACAACTGGTTATTTTTGTACGCTTCCTGTGAGAGGAAACCTCATTTGGTTTCCTCTCACCAAATGAGAGGAAAAAAAAAATGTTGACGAGATGTTGACTATTTTGCGTTATTAGGAAGAACCCGAGGAGAATACATGGACAACGCGGTGATGGATTATTTCGATAAAGATGATTTAGACCTGAAAAAGCCTTTAACTACTGACGGTGCGCCAGCAATGGTTGGGACTAAAAAGGACTTGTTCATCTAATGTGAACCATTGCAAAATTGTAAGCAATGTAAACTGTGCTTTGCTGCAAACTTAATAATAATTTTGAGAGTATTGTGCAAGAAGTGATTAAAATAAAATAAAAAGTAAATTTTCTTCACTGTAAAAATTATCACTGAAACATCGTAAATTGAAATTATTTCTTGAAGAAGTTGATGCAAATCAACATATGACGATCTACTGTTGCATAATAATGTATGATGGTTATGCAAAGGCTAAGAGTATAATGCGTTTTACAAAGATTGTTCAGCATTTTAGAACATTTGAAGACATTTCTCTTCAACAGTGATCAGATTTCAGCAAGTGCCTACCTAAGTTTTCTAAGCAAAAAAGAAAATGTAGCTTCGTTTGCTTTCTTAACGGATATTTTTAAACATATTAATGATTTGAACCTTAAACTTCAAGGCAAAGGAAAGCTTATATAGGAGCTCAAGTCATCAGTTATATGGGAGCTCAAGAAGGAAAAAGCGTTTCGCGAAAACACGATCTTTTCTATAATGACCTTGGTAATTAATGCCTGTATTGAAATAAAATAATCAGCAGAGACAACGAAATTGGCGTCGTTCAATACAACACGTTCATTAAGGATCATAAATCTGAATTTGAAAACAGATTCGCAGATTTCTAGAAAATTGAGAATGTCGTCGGAATCCTCAGCAACATTTACTCTCTGCATCCTGTTGGTGAATGGAACGAAGCCGCAAATGTTTACGGGAGTAATAAAGCTACTCTGCAGATGGAAATGATCGATTTACAAGAAAACATTGTATGAAAACACAAACTTACGGAAGTTCCTTGTGAAGAGTTTCGGAATTTTTTTTATTCTGGATTAAATTTGTGTGTGGTAAAAAATACCCATGCCACGTGTATGGTAATGGATTAAAAAAAATAGCCTAGAAACTTCATGTTTGGTTGGTTGAAATGTTTGGGTCAACATATAAGATGAACTTCTTTTGTACATCTCGACTTACTGATGAACATCTCAAGGGTTTAATGACAATACTTGCACCAACTTTACTTCAAACTTCAGATAAATAGTTTGGTAAAGGCAAAAAATGTCATGTCATGGCAAAAAAATTTCACATTGACATGTAAAAAAATTCCTTATTGCTTCTACATTACATTTTCTTATTTAATAAACTCAAATGGAACGACCGCGATGGTAATTTTATTTTCAAAACCGGACCCCTGAAGAAACTAATTGGTGATCCCTGTTTTATAGGATACTGAAAATTCTTCAGTTCTATCGAAATTTTTATAATAAAACAACGAAAATACTTAAATATTCACTAGAAATCTAGCAACGTTGAAGTAAAATTTATATATCAAGAATACACGCGCTAGTGAGGACTAGCCGCAATTTCTTGACTCTGTTAAGTTAAGGGAGGACCAACGAGGAAAAAAAATTCCGCGACGGCACATAATAATCCGCTTTTTATCCGCAACGACGAACACTAACTAACTAACGACTAGACTAACGATTGTAAAAGAAAATTCCCGCACTTCGCATTTCTCGGGAAAATGGGGTCCCGCTAACTTAACACAAAGTTACCTAAAAATAATTATTTAGGAAATAAATGCACCGGAATTTTCCGCGTTTTATCCGCAAACGAAAGCCGCGGGGAAAAAAAATCGCAAATTTTGTTTTTGCGCGCGCTCATCTCCTGCTTTCTTTATTATTCCTATTGGTCTGTTCAAAGACGCATCGGCGGCGAAATGCTAGGGCCTTTCAAAGACGCGGGCGACATGCTAGACCCTTTCAAAGGAGCAAGCGGCATGTTAAGGCACTTTCAAAGACGCAAGCATGTTAGGTCTTTTCAAATATGAAATGTTCTTATTCGTTGTCATGCTTCCACCTACGGTGGGGTGAGAGGTCAGTGTAGTTAGTGGAGGTATTGTATTCGGGTAGGCATGTAATATATGCGCATGTAAAAAAATTTTGACTGCCTTTGGTTTGGGAAGTTTTATACTATTTTCTTCGGCTTACTAAGCAATTTTGCAGCTTTATCATTTTGTAAAGTCTTTAAGTGTATTTTTCTCCTCGGATAGAAAATCATCCAATGATGTCGGAACCCATACAAAATTATTGGATAGAGAGAAAGAGAGCGCCGCAAAACACAAAGCCGGAAAATATACTTTTCCACCGTGGAAAAGCAGACCCTACAAATGATTATTTTAAGGAAAAAAATCACCGAAATTATCCGCTTCTTATCCACAAACAAATTCCACGAAAAAAAAAAATCCCGGATTTTCCCGGGAAATGAATGGAATTTTTTTTTGAACATGGTTTTCGGATAAAAAGCGGATAATTCCGGTGCATTTATTTCCTCAAAATAATTATTTTTAGGGTGGGTTCCGCTAACTTTCTGTTAAATTAGCGGGACCCCATTTTCCCGGGGAATGGGAAGAGCGGGATTTTTTTTGTTACAATCGTTTGCGGATTATCTGATGTCGTGACTTATTTACATTAATAGTAAATGAATTCTTAAATAATTAGAAACAATAATTGTGATAGTTTTTGAAATATTTCAAATGAAAATTAACATGCGGGGGATCCCTGTAGAAAGAAAAATTCGTGAAAAGAAAGTGAAGGCTTTCTAATTTTTACAGAAATAAAAATTTTTTTTCAGAAACTTGAAAAGTTGCCGGTTTTTTTTCAAGGTAGTAGATTTGGGCAAGACATCAAAAGGTGGCAGATCTACCGAAAAGTTGGTAGAGTTAGTTACGCTGGCTGTGTGTGTGTGCGTGCGATTATCGATACTCGACCAGCAGCGAATTGCAGACGAGCGTGGCCGGTAGTATAATACTGAACACGGAACAATTTTGTAGAACGTATTTGTTTGTTTTAAATTAACAGAAATGCATTGTACAGCTCGTGATACCTAACGCCCCCTGGCTACCTACCGCCCCCTATATCGCCCCCTAGCTACCTACCGCCCCCTATATCGCCCCCTGGCCACCTAGCGACCCCCAAAACGACGTCATCGCCCACTGGGGGGCGATATCGCCCACTTTGAGAAACACTGATCTAGTCAATATCTAAACTTGAATCTTGTTGTCTAAATTTTAAATTACGGAAGTTAAACTAGCCTGAGCTATTTTTAGAACAAACCTGTTATATGAAAATTCTCATAAATGTAAATTGGAAAATTAACTTGGCAAATGGAGGAAATGCAAGAAGGTTTTACTCGACAATTTATCACCCTTTAGAAGAGTTTTTTTGGGAAGAAAACCTGTTGTATGAAAGTTGTTCTATATGTTATCCTTGTAGAAAATTAGTTGTGCAAATTGAGGAGGGTTAGTGAAATTAAAGTTTGCTTACTAGTTTTTGTAGGGATGTAGGTCGTATTTGTTGGGGATATCCAACTGCAAAGGAAATATTTGGTCAAAATCTCGATAAGTTCATTTTGAAAACTCTTACTGTTGTTGGTGAGGTCGATGGGTTTTTCCTCCTCCTTGAAGTTCTTGAATTCCAAAACGTAGTTGGAATGCGCCTAAACGAAGAAGAATTCGGGAAGGATTGTGAACAATCGGAGTGAATTATTATTTTTTTTCGGCAAATAATTGTTGCTACTTACTGCGGAATGCAAATGTTTGTTTACGTCCCGGACGGTTTCCATTGCGAAATCGCGCGAATTTTCCGGTGCTTGTGCGAATTTTCCCGTTCGTTTCTAATCAGCGGCAATTTCTGTTTACGCCAACGTCAACACACAAAACGGAAAAAAAACAACAACCGACAGCTTTTGTTTATCAACTTCACAGACAACTAACAAATTATTTTTTTTTAATAAAAAACAAAAACAAACAATTAACATACTAGACAAACGCATTAAATCTACATAGCACAACATAACTAAATAATCTTACAAAACAAATTTTTTATAAATTTTTATTGTTCCTTCGATGTATTTGTTCGGCAATAAATATATTAAACCTTTATTGTTCTTAGGATTTTTCTAAAAACATTTCCTTCAAGCCTGAAAGAAATATTTCATCAAGGGATTCAATATTTTGCCGTCTCTATAAAAAAAGAGAAATAAATTGTTTATCAGACTATAAATAATAATAATAATAATCTTTATTGACGCCAAAAGAGAAGAAATGCCTATCGACCATAAGGTCTTTCTGCCAGATCAGAATATATTTGTGAAAATTAGTCAACAAATGATAGACAGACAGACAATAATGGATAGACAATACTAAATAAGGATTTTAGACGTAAAGGTATCATGGTCGAGGGCGCACATCTGGAAAGAGTGCATAAATTGGTGTATCTGGGTAGCAACATCAACGATCAATGGGACCCGAGCATCGAGATCAAAACCAGTATAGAAAAAGCCACAGCCGCCTTTATAAAATTGAAAAAAGTGCTAACCAGTCACGATATAACTTTCTAATTCTAACTAATTAAGAATATATACCAAGGAAAGACCAAATTTATGATCCTTTAAATATTATCAGTGAATACAAAAATCCACCACTTGCTGAAATACAGGATAAAACGGTAGTCGATTCTCTTCCGGAACCGCTAGAAACTCTACTAAGCGGTGACCCTTTTCCCCGATACCTCTTAACCTGGTAGGGTCTTGTAATAATCCACTTTCATCTGCATTAAAAATCAAAACCATTCTCATCATCGGCGACATTATGATTTATTCCATGACGCTGGTAAGTTAAAAAAAAAATAATATATGACGAAAGGACCTCTTGCAGTTGTTCTGGCTTTTTGCATATGCTCTGGTTTTTTCAGGCAACCACACAATGGCACTACCCTAGAACTTAATGGTCAAAAAAATGGAAATTAATGGTAAGTCAAATTGAACGTGTCTCTAAGTTCAAATACCTTGGTAGTATTATTACAAAGGATCTAAACCCAGCCTGCGAGATAAAGTGCTGAATAGAGATTGCTCGGACAACTTTTAATAATATGAGATCCTTTCTTTGCAATGACAACCTGAATCTGAAGCTAAGACAACGCATGGTTGAATACTATGTATGGTCGGTATTGCTGTACGGAATAGAGACGTGGACTCTGAAGGTCAGGACGATGAACCAACTGGAGGCATTCGAAATGTGGCTTCACAGAAGAATGCTTCGTATTCCGTGGACACAACATTTTACAAACGAGAATGTACTATGAAGAGCAAACATCGAAAGGCAACTTTTGACGACCGTAAAATGCCGAAAGACATCATATCTTGGACATATGTTGAGAGGTGATAAATATCGTCTATTAAAGCTCATACTAAAGGGCAAGATTGAGGGGCTCCGTGAAGTTGGAAGAAAGCAACAGTCATGGCTCAGAAATATACGGGACTGGACCGGCAAAAGAAGGGCTGGTGAACTTATTCGCTTGGCGGATGACCGTACAGCTTTTGCCATGGTGATCGCCAACGTCAGGGAGGCGGGACAAGGCACATGAAAGAAGAAGAAGAAGAATCTATAATAAATAAATAAATCTAGAATAATTAAGAATGAAAATTGCACGCTGATATGTGCTTCCAGTTCTCTTGTATGGCATGAAGGCCTGGGCATGGGTGTACCGACGATTACTAAAGATCAGTTGGGTGGACAATGTCAACAACAATAGAGTTCTCAATCGCATGGAAAAAAATCTGGAAATAGTTAAAACTGTCAAACGGCGAAAATTAGAATATGTTGGTCATTTTATAAGGCACCCGAAAAAATATATAATGCTGCACCTTATTACAGAAGGAAAAATACCAGACAAGCGGGGCCCAGGAAGAAGGAGAACATCGTGGTTAAAGAACTTGAGGCAGTGGTTCAGATTTTCCGGGTGCCGCTGTCAACAAAACAATCATCGTCAATGTGGTAGCCAACATGATAACCAACGATCGTTGAACGGTCATGCTACCAGAAGAAGAAGAATACTAAATAGTGAAGACTATCCAGAAACAACACTAGATAATCAAGACTAGATAGACAATGTTGTGATCGGTTGCCCACTCAGCTATGTTATAAGTAGCCCCAATCTTGGAAAAGGCAATAAAGACGAAAAAATTATGAAATATGCTGGCATCGGTACGATGGAAGCTGGCGTTGAGGGTGTGGAATCCGGCGTTGAGGGTGTACAGCGCGTACAGCATCCAGAGAAGTAGCTCTAGTGATCGCTGAATTTGTAGCCACAAAATAAATGGTACGTGAGAGGTTAGATGTATACACGATGGAACGAAGCAAATGGAGAAAGACTGAAGCGAAAAAACTGCAATATCTAACACATATTAAGAATGGTCAAACGCCTGAGACATAACAAAAAATGGTCAATGGACAAAAAAATTAATAAGGGATGTGAAAATTTGGACAGTGAGAACACACGGCGAAGTGAACTACTATGCAACCCCGACGCTTAGTGGCCATGGGTGTTATAGGGATTAACTTCATAGGATAGGTAAAGCAGCAAACAGCCTCTGCGAATACTGTAGAGAGGAGGACAGGGTTGCTGACACCATCTTCGCTTGTAACAAGTGGCATATGGTGCGAGAAAAAAATAACAAATAGGGTCCATGCAGCAACAATGTCCATTCAGCCATGCAGTAACAATCGCACTCGTCCGTTCGTCTTGTTCTTTTTGAGTCAGTATGTCCAGTCCTCTGGTGATATTAGCATCATGTCTACCAGTCACCACAAAGTTGAGGCCCGTCAGCTCCTTCCATCTGCCCCTCTCGGATATCCACCTACTGCATTCAAACACGGTATGAAGTGCACTGTCCACATCGTATACACACATTGGGTTACTTGCCCTGCCAAAATTATGTAGATACTCCCTGAAGTGTCCGTGGCCGCTGAGGGCCTATGTTAGATGGTAAGTCATCTCTCCATGGTTCCTTAACCAATGTATAAGTTTCAGGATCAATAGTTTCGTCCAATGTCTTGTTTTGGACGGGATGACTTTTGAGAGCCTTCAAGTATTTTGTTGTTTGCTATTTTTTTCTTTCTGCCCCATTTGCCCAGTTCATTGTCTTATATAATTAGACTCTCTATCACCAGCAATCACCAACACAGCTTTTCTGGAGATGTCCTATATGCACTGCATACTCTAATGGATATGTTTCATGTACCCCTTTTCAATGGCTCTAGCCAAGACCGGGGCTCCATAGAGAATGGTCGAGTGAACCAACGTGCACAGCAGTCTTCTGCTTTTTGGACCGCCGGTGTTAGGAAATTATTTTCCTAGGGCCAATGTAATATTTAGGGCATTTTCTGCAGTTTTCTTAAGGTCTGCTTTGAAAGACAGTTTCTGGTCAATAGTCATGCCTAGGTACTTCACTATGCAATAGGAACGGGAGTAAGACAGGGCGATGCCTTATCTGCAATGTTGTTCAACCTACTGCTGGAGGCAGTAATCAGAGAGGTGAACGTAACAGGCATCCTAAAAACTAGAGCAGCGCAAGTGGGAGCATACGCTGACGATATATACATCGCATCAAGAGGTAGGGAGCACCTAAAAGAAATAACAGCGAGACTTGAACAAAAATCTGAACTATGTGGACTGATAATAAACGAAAATAAAACAAAGTACATGAGATGTGGTAGGGAGCAAGTGACAGATTTAAGACCAATTCAAGTAAATGGTAGAAACTACGAGGAAGTGACCGAGTTTACCTACCTAGGGGCTAAGTTAACGAGCCAAAATAAGATGAGTGAGGAAATCGCTCACAGAATTATGTTAGGGAGGAAAGCATACTTTGCCAACAGGAAACTGCTAGGATCCAAACTATTGAGCAGAAAAGCTAAACTGAAAGTGTACAAAACACTATTCCGTCCAATAATCACTTATGCGGGGAAACATGGACACTATGCAAAAGTGGAGAGGAAGCTTTAAGAGTATGCGAAAGAAATATCATAAGAAAAATATATGGAGGGATACAGGAAGAGGAAGGATGGAGAATAAGAACCAACGCAGAAATAGATGGAATACTCGAGGGAAGAGACATTGTGAGGCATGTGAAGGCGCAGAGGCTAAGGTGGTTCGGGCGCATCATGCGAATGAAGGACGACCGAACCCCAAAAGCTGTGACGCTATGGTTGCCTGTCGAAAAGAGATCGAGAGGCAGGCCACGAATACGATGGAGAGACGACGTTATTAAAGACTTGAAAGTACTCGAGGTACAGCAATGGCCCCACACAGTACAGGACAGAAGGATATGGAGGGACGTTGTAAAGCATGCCAAGGCCCATAGAGGGCTGTAGCGCCAAGCAAGAAGAAGAAGAAGAGGTACTTGACTCCTTGTTTCGGTGTGATGTCCACTTTTTTAATTTTATAGGTCCTATTTTCCTGTTGCCAGTGGGTAGTACGGCTTCTGTTTTTTCAGGAGCTAGCTTAAGGTTTTTTTGCTCTACCCATTCATTGACCTACTTTATGGCGATGATTGCCTTTCTCATCAGTTCTTCTTCAGTTTTCCCTGTTGCAACTAAAGCTAGGAGGGCGGGGAATCCTACTATTTCCACCGGCGGGGAAAACGAGCCTTAACACGCCATCATATAGAATGTTCTACAGGGTAGGGCCCAATACCGAGCCCTGAGGAACACCACTATTTATTTCGCATTCGACAACCTCATCGCCGGATTCCATCTATATACACCTATTTGAGAGGTAGCTGCCCACTAGCCGCAACAGGTATGGGGTAAAGTTTCTGTCAGTTAGCTCTTCCATAATCTTTTCCCAGGCTGCAGAATTAAAAGCATTTTTTGTCTGTCTAGGGTTATTAGCGCTGTCATCTTACGTGTCCTCCGTGTTGCAGCTTGTGGCTTTCTATGCCACTTTGATCACCTTTGAACGGTATCGACCTTGAACCTTCCATCTCTGAACCCATATTGTCTATCCGAAAGACCATTACCCTTGTCCAATTCCACTTCAATTCATTGTTTTTGACATGCTCCATGACTTTTGCCAGTCTTCAAGTATTTGGTTGTTTGCTATTTTTTTCTTTCTTTCTGCCCTATTTGCCCTGTTCCTTGTTTTATATAATTAGACTCTCTCGTGGATTTTGCACTCTATCGGGGCGATGCCAGCAATCACCAAAACAGCTTCTCTGGAGATGTCCTGTATGCACTGCATACTCCAATGGATATGTTTCATGTACCCCTTTTCAATGGCTCTAGTCAAGACCGGGGCTCCATAGAGAATGGTCGAGTGAATCAAAGAGCACAGCAGTCTTCTGATTTTTGGACCGCCGGTGTTAGGATATTATTTTCCTAGGGCCAATGAAATTTTCAGGGCATTTTCTGCAGTTTCTGGTCAATAGTCATGCCTAGGTACTTGACTCCTTGTTTCGGTGTGAAGTCCAGTTTTTGAATTTTGAATTTTATAGGTCCTATTTTCCTGTTGCCAGTTAGAAGTACGGCTTCTGTTTTTTCAGGAGCTAGCTTAAGGTTTTTTTGCTCTGGCCATTCATTGACCTGCTTTATGGCGATGATTGCCTGTCTCATCAGTTCTTCTTCATTTTTCCCTGTTGCAACTAAAGCTAGGCCATCGGCGAATCTTACTATTTCCCGAAAACGAGCCTTAACACGCCATCGTATAGAATGTTCCACAGGGTAGGGTCCAATACCGAGCCCTGAGGAACACCACTATTTACTTCGCATTCGACAACCTCATCGCCGGATTCCATCTATATACACCTATTTGAGAGGTAGCTGCGCACTAGCCGCAACAGGTATGTGGTAAAGTTTCTGTCAGTTAGCTCCTCCATAATCTTTTCCCAGGCTGCAGAATTAAAAGCATTTTTTGTCTTTCTAGGGTTATCAGCGCTGCCATCTTACGTGCCCTCCGTGTTGCAGCTTGTGGCTTTTAATGCCACTTTGATCACCATCAGATCGGTATCGACCTTGAACCTTCCATCTCTGAACCTATATTGTCTATCTGAAAGACCATTACCCTTGTCCAATTCCACCTTGTTCAATTCCCGAGAATTCCCTTAGTTTCCCGAGGACATCCAGCAGGCATATGGTCTGTAAGAGGACGGTTCGCGTATGAGCTTTTCACCTTTCCGGAGGAGGACCAACCTTGCTATCTTCCACCTATCCGGGAATCTGGCATCTGCTCTTATATTGTTCATAACTTCTAGGACGAATTTTGATTGTCTGTTTTCTGCAACCTAGGAAAAGATTGTGGAAGAGCTAACTGACAGAAACTTTAACAGAAACTTTAGTAGCGAAGCTACCTCTCAAATAGGTGTATACAGATGGATTCCGGCGATGAGGTCCTCGAATGCGCAGTAAATAGTTTTCATTACGCAATCTTTACAGCTTCTGGTAGATTGTCGGGTCCTGGTGCTATGCCATTTCGAAAGCGCTGGCTGGCTCTGCTCAGCTCCTCAATCGAAAATTCCGGAGTTTCTTTAACCTCAGGTAAAACCCACTGTAGTTTCTGGTGCTTGGGGAAGAAAACCTCCACCACTTCTCGCATCTTTTCCATGGTCATTTTCAGGTTTGGAGATCTTACTTTGAGTTCTTGGGTGGCAATGGAATATGCTTCATCCCACACGTTTTTTTCTTCTGCGGGTGCCTATCCGGTTCGAATGTAGGCGATCATCATTGCAATCTGGATTTTATTTGCTGTTCTAAATTATTCCGTTGTTGTTGAATTGAACCATTGCCTCAGGTTCTTCATCCAAGATATCCTTCTTCTGCCTAGTCCTCTGCGTCCTATTACTTTGCCCTGCAGTATGAGCTGCAGCAGTCGATATCGTTCTCCGTTTCTCATTATATGACAGAAGTATTCTAGTTTACGTTTTTTGATGGTAAACAGTAACTCTGGTTCTTTCTTCATTTTTCTTAGTACCTAGATGTTCGCAACTTTATCCGTCCAATTAATATTTAGCAAGCGTCTATAAAGCCATATTTCAAATGCATCTAATTTTTTGCAGAATGCTTCAGTTAAGGTCCACGACTCAACACTATATAAAAATATGGAGAAAATATAGCATCTAATATGTCTCATCTTGATGTTCAGTGAGAGATCATGACTGCTAAATAGTTTCTTCATTTTTATAAATGCGGCTCTGGCTATTTCGATTCTTCTCCTTATCTCCAGCGAGTGGTCCCATTGGTCATTTACCATGCAACCAAGATATGTAGTTGTTGCTACACGTTCGACCACTGTACCGTCGATAAAGAGTTGGCCGGGTGGTGCTGGGACCTTACTTATTACCATATATTTGGTTTTGTTGATATTCAGTAAGAGACCATATTCTTTACTAGAGGCTACTACTTCCGACATCAACCGTTGAAGACCCTGGAGACTATCCGCGAAGACTACCGTATCATCGGCATATCTGATATTATTAATTATTTCACCATTAACCACGACCCCTTAGTTGATATTTAAGAGTGTTTCTTTACATACTTCTCCAGAGTAGATGTTAAATAGCAGAGGCGATAAAACACATCCTTGCCTTACTCCTCTCTTAATCTCAATAATGTCGGTGGTCTGGTCCTCTACATTTACCACAGCAGTCTGGTTCCAATATAAGTTGGCTATTACGCGAATATCTTTTTGATCTAGTCCAATCTTCTGAAGTTTGTTGATAAGTTTATCGTAGTGTATTTTATCGAATGCTTTTTGATAATCTATGAAACAAGCGTATATATCATAATTCACATCCCTGCATCTCTGAAACAGTACTTGGGTGCAAAACAATGCTTCTTTTGTTCTTAGTGCGTTTCGGAATCTAAACTGCGTGCTGCTGATGTTTTCCTCGCATTTCTTATAGAATCTACCATGAATAATCAGGAATAGTTTTAAGATATGGCTCATTAGGCTGATAGTTCGATAATCCTCGCATTTTTTCGCATTTGTTTTTTTTGGCAGTGTCACAAAGGTAGATTTTATTTTTGGCAGTGTCACAAAGGTAGATTTTAGCCAATCCCTTGGTATCACTCCGCTGTTGTAAATTCTATTAAATAGAGAAGTTATTACCGATATACTTTCATCGTCTAGCAGCTTCAAAACTTCTGCATGCGTGTTATCTGGATATGCGTGTTTACCATCCTTGCTTTGTTTGATGGCGTTCTTCACTTCACTTGTTATAATATTAGGACCAGTAGTTCCCGTAATTATTGGTGGGTTTAATGGTCGATCATCTTCAAATAAAGTATTTATGTATTCTTTCCATATTGCAAGCTTCTCCGTGACATTTGATCCTATGGTTCCGTTTTTGTCTACTAATTGACCATATACCCGTTTTCTAAGCGTGCCAGTTATCAGTTTCACCTTTCTATGTACGTTGAAGACATCGTGTTTCTTTTCCAACTCCTCTATTTCTAAACATTCTTCTTGGATTCTTTTTTCTTTTGCTTTTCTTATTAGCTGCCTAATGGTTTTGTTTAAATCCTTGTATTTGTCTGTATTTTTGTGTCGTCTTCTTTCTTTCATGAGCCTTAGGATATCGTCAGTCATCCAGCACTTTCTACGTTTTTTCGTTTTTTTTAGAAATTTAGAAAAAACCTATCTTTCACTCGTTAACTATGCTGTTCTTTACCATTTCCCATTCGCTCTGAACTTCATGGTCGGAGTTTTTCTTTATTTTTCTGAATTCTGTCGTTAACGCGGATCGTATTTGGTCTCTACGACATATTCTTCAACTACGCAGAACTCATATAATCCATCCCCTTCGGTTATTTTCACCCAGACCAAACGCGCCCACTATATCAGCTCGTTTTCCGCACCCTATTTTCGCGTTGAAATCTCCCATAATGATATTAATCTCGTTTTTCTTTAGACTCTGCATTGTTTTTAGCAATTCGCTGTAAAACTCTTCGTTCTATTAGTCAGGTTTGTCAGAAGTTGGTGCATAAACCTGTATTAAGTTGATGTTTATTGGCGCTGTTGCTAGTTGTACCAACATTATTCGGTCAGAAACTGGTGTAAAGTTGCGTACCGCTTTTGCAATTTTCTGATTAAGAATTATACCTACGCCGGTGTATACCTATTGGTGCCGGTTCTCATCTAACCCTGAGTAGTACACTGTGTATCATCTACTATACATTTTCCCACTCCTTTCCATCTCATGTCACTGATCCCCATGATTTCTACTTTCATGCGCTTCATTTCTGTAATCGTGTTTTGTATCTTACCCGCTGCGAACATACTTCTCACGTTCCAAGTACTAATTATTGTAGTGGCTGACCCGGAGATTCTTATATCTTAAATCCCACACGTTTACATCTATTTTATCACAGAGTTGACGCCAGTGGTCCCTTTTAGATTTGTTGATTTCTGTGCGTAAGTTCTTTTTGCTGTGGCGTAAAAATTTCTGTACGTAGCTTCTATGTCTGGGTGTGGATTTCTCTTCTCTTTCCGTTGGTAGGCTCGTCTTTTAGCAAAACAGATCTTTCTCATCTCTTCAATTTTCGCGCTCCACCAGTATACCTGTATTCTTTAAGAAATCTTTCATGGTTTGAGCATATCATTGCAAGTTTATTGTACAACAGAGGAGACAGTATCAGGTGAGCGGTCATTTGTGTTGTGAATTTCCTCGTCCGGATTATTTGCGAATTTGTCCTCGTTTATATTTTTTGGGCGAGTGCATTTTTTTGCAGATGGCTTTATTGTACCTTCCTCTATACGATTTTACAAGTACCTGTGGTCACTTAGGGTTTCGCTCGTTAGCACCTTCCAGTTTTGAATTTTATGCACAAGATCCGCCGTGGCAAGAGCAAGGCCGAATATGGAGGAGATGTTCCTGCGTTGCAAAGTGGGTGAGTTTCCTACGTTACTCACATATAGATCGAGTTCTGAGATCCAGTCCAAGATGGTTTCTCCTCGCTTATCTGTACCTGTGCAGCCTCAATAGGCGTATTTTGAATTAAAGTCTCCTCCGAACAGTTTGCGCTTGGTTTAGCACCAAATATCCTTGCCAAGGGTGGATAGGGATAGCTATAATTCCTGGGGACTACTGTTTGGTGATAGATATCAGCTATATATCACAAGTTCTTAGAGCTCGACCCATGCAAGACCGGATCCACCTCCTTGTTTTAAGACCGCTAGGTCCTTGTTGCATGTAAAGATTATCGTATTAGTTTTATCATCCGCAAGGGCGTACCCAGTATATGAAATAGGGGGAGGGCAGCTCATATTTGTTTCGAGGATTATGAAATGAATTATTCCTTATGAAATGCAGTATCCAACTGTCGTACAATTTCAGAACTGCTTCGCCGTGCTCTTTGCACTCGAAGAGACCAGGTTGAGGTTTTAATAATGTTATAGGTATTTCTGTGCGGCATGGTGGGTTCTAGAGGAGGGGGCAGCTGCTCCCCCATTGCCCGTCGCTGGGTACGCCCTTGATCATCCATGATACAGCCGTTCTTCAAGGTTTCTTTGTTTGGTTCACTGACTATAACAATGTCTATTGTTAGTTCGTGGACTGTAGCCCTTATTAGGTCATGAGCAGTCGGAATGCGCATGGCGCCATTTTGAGTATTGGGCATGCTATGTTGTCTGCTCGGTGCCCCACCTGGTCACAGATCGGACTGTGTGATTGTTTCTCACAATCCTTGACAATAACTTATACAGTTTTAGATGATGTTAGTCATAGTTTCTGTTGCCATTTCGCTCGTTTCGCCTTCGCTAGAGCTTTTTTAAATATATGGCACGTTCCGGAGCCTGCCCGGTGTACCTTCATATTACAGACTGGACAAAACATTTCATTTTTGCAATCCATTGATTCGTGGCTTCCTTGACCACAGTTATTGCACAGTTTATACTTGGTTGGGCCATTGCACGTAGTACCATGCCATTTAGTAGTACCATGGTGCCCATGGTGCCAACATCTGTAGCATCTCACCAGTTGGATTCTCTCCCTCACCTTACATTGTACCCATCCAACCTTTAATGTGTCTTTCTCTAGAAGTTCCTTAGCCTGTTTCTGGGGGAGCGATACTGTCGCCACCTGGGTCTCTCCATACGTTGGTCTTATGTTTTTAATGTTTATTTGTTCTTTCCTAACCTCAATTGTGTCTTTGGCCGCAGCAATTATTTCTTCGCTCGTGGTAACTGTGTCTAGGTCTCTGATGTTAACGATGGTGTTTTGGCTTTTAGCACGGATTTCGTTTAATAGTCTGTTTGAGACCTTCAGCCTTACCTTTTTTTACTTGCAGGAGTAATTCCCCGTTTATAGTTTTCCGGACTCCTGTAATACTAGCTGCTGAAGATTCTATATCGACTTCGTTCTTAACCATCCTTAACAAGTCAGCGTATGATTTTTCATTTGCTTTTTGAAGACAGCATCCTTGCAGTGTACCTTTTTTCTTCCTTTTCTTTCCTGTTTTTACGTCTTGTGGTTTCTGTCCATTCCTCAGTATTTTCATTTAGCGAGTCTCTCTTCTGTGCTGGTTGTGAGTAGAATCGTATTTCTACCGAATTTCTAACGAATGTAAATTCGATTTGTTTGATCTAGATGAGAGCAAAGCACCTGGAAATAGACAAAACCGAAGCAGAGTTGTTAATTGGAAGGAAGCAATGTGGCCCGGTGGAATTCGTGCTGGGAGGAAAAACGATACGCGCGCAGAAGTACGTAAAATGGGAATAGTTTTCGACAAAAAGCTAACTTTCGGGAGGCACCTAGAGGAGGCAAGTGCTAAAGCACACTGCCGAGTGAACAACCTCCTGAGGATACTCCCGAGAACCGGAGGGGCGTCAGAAAATAAGAGAAGAGTGGTGGAATCCGTTGTAAATAACATAATTCAGTATGAGGCTCCGGTGTGGGTCAGCTACACCAAGGTCCAGAGGCATAGGGAAGCCCTGAAAGGGGCTCAAAGGAAGATCGCCATAAGGGTAGCCTAAGAAGGCTGATCGCAATGGAGCATCTGGCAGAAGAGAGAACCAGAATTGTGGACAAGACTATACAGACAAGACTATACAGACAAGACTGAACAGAAAAGACTAATTAGTGAATGCAAATAGATAGTTATTTTAACTTACAGTCCATTTGTGCAAACTTTAATCATGTTTACTATGTATTTGGGACAAGTTTCAATGTTCACAAATCTATTGTGTAGCAAGATCCCAGTCAACAGGGCGAATAGAATGCCAACCAAGTCTGTCGGCAAGGCGTAAGTGCTTTGAAAACGCTGCAGCAACAACTGAAACCGAGCAAGAGATGGAGTTTGTTTTTGCTGCTGCTTTGTTATGTTACCTGCAGGATCGTTGTAAATGCTGTGATTCCAAACTGGATGTTGGGTTTGATTAGGTAAGTTATTCCTGCGAGGAATCCTGCGGCGGCGTGGTGGAAGCTCATTTCGTGCTTGGTTTGTTTTAACAAGAGACAAATCAACGCCTGAAATTAAGCAAATTAAAAAAAAATCGCAAATTTAACGTTTTAGTTACTCGGTACAAAGCCACAAATCCTCCGGTTACCAGCCCAAATTTAAAATTATTCGTTTGAATCAATCCTCGCAGGATAACTACGGGATTGCGCATGAGTTTGCTCATGTGCCCCAAGAAGAATTTCACGCTTTCCAACGCGTAACCCACCAAGAAGTAAATGCAGAAACCCTGGAAATAGAAAATTTCAGAGAGACGTTTTCAGCAAGTCGTTGCAAACCTTCAAGGCGTGTTGTTGGCAGGAATCGTGATTGCAACGGTTCCCTGCATCATTTGAAGATTTCTTATGTGGGTAAAACCTACAAATCATTTAAGTTTTAGACCTAACCATACAAATGATTCAAGGTTTAAGGTAGCGGTGGTTTAGCATAGTAATAGATCTTTTTCGGTTAGTTAAGCGCATGCGCGTCTGCCTTGTTTCAAAGGCGGGAGTATGAAAGTTTCGGGCACATTTTATTTTCACTGGTTATACGTCAAAAAAGTGCACGAAAACATGGCGGATATTGACGCATGCGCATAAAAAAAATTCAACTATGAAAATGTCTATTGGTAATCTACTTTAGTAACTAAAGCGTGGATTAGCAGGAAATAAAAGATATTTCCTACTATCAATCAATCACTACTTTAAACCTTTGAGATAATTTAAGAATTAGCAGGAAAACAAGAGGCGTTTGTTATGGTTTTGTTAACGTAAATTATCGAGAAAATTTAATATTTAAACAATTTCCTGAAAATCCTCATGTGGTTTATTTTATGTTTATTTTTTTTGAGTCTATTGGGACATATATAACCCATCCATCTACAATAACTTTTGGGTTATTATTATCTCGTTATAAAAGTCTGAGTGGGACAAATAAGTCCCAGTCAGCCAATTATACAATTTCCTGAAAATCATCTGTTAGTTTATTATACGTTAAACTCTTTTGAGTGTATTGAGACATATATAACCCATCCATCTACAATGACTTTTGAGTTATTATTATCTCGTTATTAATGTCCGAATGTGACAAATATGTCTCAGTATCAGCAAGCTAGGCTATTGCACATGCATTGAAAGTGCAAAACTAAACAATAAAATAATCAAATAAATTAAAAAAGCAAAATAGTTTTCAATAATTTTGAACCAAACCCAATTTAAACAATTTCCTGAAAATCCTCATGTGGTTTATCTTATGCTCAACTCTTTTGATTCTATGGGGACATATATAACCCATCCATCTATAAAGACTTTAGGGTTATTATTATCTCGTTATAAAAGTCTGAGTGAGACAAATATGTCCCAGTAACAGCAAGCTACCTAGTGCACACACATTATAAGTGCAAAACTAAACAATAAAATAAATTTAAACACATTTTTAAATAATTTTGAAGCGAACCCGATTTAAACAATTTCCTGAAAATTCTCATTTGGTTTATTTTATGTTCAACTATTTTGAGTCTATTGGGACATATCTAACCCATCCAACTACAATGACTTTTGGATTATTTTTATCTCGTTATAAATGTCCGAGTGGGACAAATATGTCCCAGTATCAGCAAGCTAGCTATTGCACACGCATTCAAAGTGCAAAACTAAACAATAAAATAATCAAATAAATTAAAAAAGTAAAATTTTTAAATAATTTCGAAATAAATCCGATTTAAACAATTAGCTGAAAATCCTCATGTGATTTATTTTATTTTCAACTCTTTTGAATCTATTGGGACATATATAACCCATACATCTACAATGACTTTTGGCTTATTATTATCTCATTATAAAGTCTGGGTGGGACAAATATGTCCCAGTATCAGCAAGCTAGCTAGTGCACACGCATTCTAAATGCAAAACGAAACTATAAAATAATTAAAAAAAAAAAAAATAGCTTTCAATAATTTTGAACCAAACCCGATTTAAACAATTTCATGAAAATCCTCATTTGGTTTATTTTATATTCAACTATTTTGAGTCTACTGGGACATATATAACCCATCCAACTACAATAACTTTTGGGTTATTATTATCTCGTTATAAATATCCAAGTGGGACAAATATGTCCCAGTATCAGCAAGCTAGCTAGTGCACAAGCATTCTAAATGCAAAACTAAATATTAAATTCATCAAATAATTTAAAAAAGCAAAATAGTTACTAATTTTGCATCAAACCCGATTTGAAAGTGTTAAAGGAAAACTAATCCTTGTCTTCTTACCATAAATTATTGTAAGGCTTAGACTGCTGGGTCTGCAGGAGGTACATGAGCAGGGAAGTCATGATCATAAAGACAGCTGTCTCCTGCAGTGGGGAGTCCTTCAGGATTTTGGCGGCTCGCAGGTTTGCTACGGCGGCTTCGACGGCCTAGGCAAAATTTGCAAAGTTATGGTTTGCCCAAAAATACAAGGCAGGATAAGACGTACGCAATTGAAGAAGTAAATGGTGTTTAGGTTCCTGTTGAAGGGAGACTCCAAGAAAATCGATAGCGCTGAGATTGTTCCTGCTGCTAGGCCCAAGTTATAGTAATGTATCCGACCAAATAGTTTACTAGAAAATTGTTCAGATTTGTTGAGTCTAAATTAGATTTACGTTCGTCTAAACTAGACACGCTAGAAGAGGAATATCAGATACATACTTGTCTAGTCTTGTCCAGTCTTTGCTAGTCTTTACACGTCTTTTCAGTGTTGTTACAGTTTTCTCCAGCTTTTTCCAGTCTTATTGCAGCCCTTTCCAGTCTTACTACAGTCCTCTCTAGACTTATTACAGTCTTCTCCAGTCTTTTTCAATTTTCTTACAGTCTTCTCCAGACTTATTACACTCTTCTACAGTCTCTTCTCGTCCTATAACAGTTTTCTCCACTGTCTTCTAGTCTTATTACAGTCTTCTCCAGTCTTTTCCAATTCTCTTAAAATCGCCTCCAATCTTATTACAGTCTTCTCCAGTCTTCTCCAATCTTATTACAACCTTCTCCAGCCTCTTCTAGTCTTATCTCAGTCTTCTCCAGTCTTTTCCAATTTTATTACAATCGCCTCCAATCTCTTCTAGACTTATTACAGTCTTCCCCAGTCTCTTCCAATTTTCTTACAATCGCCTCCAATCTCTTCTAGACTTATTACAGTCTTCCGCAGTCTCTTCCAATTTTCTTACAATTGCCTCCAGTCTCTTCTATTCTTATCAAATAAAAGTCTTCTCAAGTCTCTTCCAATTTTCTTACAATGGTCTCCAGTCTCTTCTAGTCTTATCACAGTCTTCTCCAGTTTTTTCCAATTTTCTTACAATCGTCTACAGTCCCTTCTAGTCCTATCACTGTCTATTCCAGTCTCTTCCAATTTTCGTGCTATCGTCTCCAGTCTCTTCTAATCTTATCGCAGTCTACTCCAGTTTCTTCTTGTCATATCGCAGTCTTATCCAGTCTCTTCCAAGTTTTTTACAACCGTGTCCAGTCTCTACTGGTCTTATCACAGGCTTCTCCAGTCTCCACTAGTCTTATCACCGTCTTCTACAGTGTCTTCTAGTCTTATCACAGTCTTCTACAGTCTCTTCCAATTTTCTTATAATCGTCTCCAGTCTCTTCTAGTCTTATCACAATCTACTCCAGTCCCTTCCAATTTTCGTACAATCGTCTCCAGTCTCTTCTAGTTTTATCATAGTCTTCTCCAGTCTCTTCCAATTTTCTTACAAACCCCCCAGTCTCTTCTAGTCTTATCAAAGTCTTCTCCAGTCTCTTCTTGTCTTATTGTGATAACATAACTTCTCCAGTCTCTTCCAATTTTCTCACAATCCCCTCCAGTCTCTTCTAGTCTTATCAAAGTCTTCTCCAGTCTCTTCTTGTCTTATTGTGATAAGATTACTTCTCCAGTCTCTTCCAATTTTCTTACAATCGTCTTCAGTCTCTTGTAGTCCTATCACAGTCTTCTCCAGTCTCTTCGAATTTTCTTACAATCGCCTTCAGTCTCTTATAGTCCTATCACAGTCTTCTTAAGACTCTTCCAATTTTCTTACAATCGTCTTCAGTCTCTTCTAGTCTTATCAAGTCTTCTCCAGTGTCTTCTAGTGTTATCACAGTCTTTTCCAGTCTCTTCCAATTTGCTTAAAATCGTCTGCAGTCTCTTGTAGTTTTATCGCTACTCCAGTCTATTCCAATTTTCGTACAATCGTCTCCAGTCTCTTCTGGTTTTATCATAGTCTTCTCCAGTCTCTTCCAATTTTCTTACAATCGTTTCCAGTCTCTTCTAGACTTATCACAGTCTTCTCCAGTTTCGTCCAATCCTCTTACAAGCGCCTCAAGTCTTTTCTACTCTGATCACAGTCTTCTGCAATCTCTTCCAATTTTCTTACAATCGTCTCCAGTCTCTTCTAGTCTTATCAAAGTCTTCTCCAGTCTATTCTTCTCTTATTGTGATAAGATTACTTCTACAGTCTCTTCCAATTTTCTTACAATCGTCTTCAGTGTCTTCTAGTCTTCTCCAGTCTCTTCTAGTCTTATCGCTGTCTCCTCCAGTCTCCTCTAATTTTCTTACAATCGTCTTCTTAAGTCTCTTCCAATTTTCTTACAACCGTCTCCAGTCTCTTCTAGTCCTATCAAAGTCTTCTCCAGTGTCTTCTAGTCCTATCACAGTCTTCTCCAGTCTCCTACAATTTTCTTATAATCGTATCCAGTCTCTTCTAGTCTTATCGCAGTCTTACTCCAGTTTCTTCTTGTCTTATCGCAGTCTTATCCAGTCTCTTCCAAGTTTTTTATAACCGTGTCCCGTCTCTTCTAGTCTTATCACAGGCTTCTCTAGTCTCCACTAGTCTTACCACCGTCTTCTACAGTCTCTTCTAGTCTTATCAAAGTCTTCTCCAGTGTCTTCTAGTCCTATCACAGTCTTCTCCAGTCTCCTACAATTTTCTTATAATCGTCTCCAGTCTCTTCTAGTCTTATCACAATCTACTCCAGTCTCTTCCAATTTTCGTACAATCGTCTCCAGTCTCTTCTAGTTTTATCACAGTCTTCTCCAGTCTCTTCCAATTTTCTTACAATCGTTTCCAGTCTCTTCTAGTCTTATCACAGTCTTCTCCAGTTTCGTCCAATCCTCTTACAATCGCCTCAAGTCTTTTCTAGTCTGATCACAGTCTTCTCCAGTCTCTTCCAATTTTCTTACAATTGTCTCCAGTCTATTCTAGCTTTACAAAGTCTTCTCCAGTCTCTTCTTGTCTTATTGTGATAAGATTACTTCTCCAGTCTCCTCCAATTTTCTTACAATCGTTTTCAGTGTCTTCTAGCCTTCTCCAGTGTCTTCTAGTCTTATCACTATCTTCTCCAGTCTCTTCCAATTTTCTTACAATCGCCTACAGTCTCTTCTAGTTTTATCGCAGTCTTCTCAAGTCTCTTCCAATTTTCCTACAATCGTCTCCAGTCTCTTCTTGTCTTATCACAGTCTTCTCCAGTGTCTTCTAGTCTTATTACAGTAGTCTCCAGTCTCTTCCAATTTTCTTATAATCGTCTCCACTCTCTTCTAGTCTTATCGCAGTCTACTTCAGTCTCTTCCAATTTTCTTACAAGCGTCTCCAGTCTCTTCTAGTCTTATCAAAGTCTTCTCCAGTCTCTT
Organism: Phosphuga atrata; assembly: GCA_944588485.1. Classification (NCBI taxonomy): domain Eukaryota; kingdom Metazoa; phylum Arthropoda; class Insecta; order Coleoptera; family Silphidae; genus Phosphuga; species Phosphuga atrata. The sequence goes on from OX155895.1 coordinate 69,124,855, forward strand.
CTTGTCTTATTGTGATAAGATTACTTCTCCAGTCTCTTCCAATTTTCTTACAATCGTCTTCAGTCTCTGGTAGTCCTATTACAGTCTTCTCCAGTCTGTTCCAATTTTCTTACAATCGTCTTCAGTCTCTTCTAGTCTTATCAAGTCTTCTCCAGTGTCTTCTAGTCTTATCACAGTCTTTTCCAGTCTCTTCCAATTTGCTTAAAATTGTCTCCAGGCTCTTGTAGTCTTATCGCAGTCTACTCCAGTCTCTTACAATTTTCGTACAATCGTCTCCAGTCTCTTCTAGTCTTATCACAGTCTTCTCCAGTCTCTTCCAATTTTCTTACAATCGTCTCCGGTCCCTTCTAGTCTTATAACAGCCTTTTCCAGCCTCTTCCAATTTTATTAACACCGTCTCCAATCTCTCCTAGTCTTATCACAGTCTTCTCCAGTGTCTTCTAGTCTTATCACATTCTTCTCTAGTCTCTTCCAATTTCCTTATAATCGACTCCAGTCATTTCTAGTCTTATCACAGTCTACTCCAGTCTCTTTTGATTTTCGTACAATCGTCTCCAGTCTCTTCTATTCTTGTCACAGTCTTCTCCATTCTCTTCCAATTTTCTTACAATCGTCTGCAGTCTCTTCTAGTCTTATCACAGTCTTATCCAGTCTCTTCTAATCTTATCACAGTCTTGTCCAGGTTCTTCCAATTTTCTTACTATCGTCTCCAGTCTCTTCTAGTCTTAACACAGTCCACTCTAGTCTCTTCCAATTTTAGTTTAAACGTCAAGAGTCTCTTCTAGTCTTATCACAGTCTTCTCCAGTTTCTTCTATTCTTATTACAGTCTTCTCCAGTCTTTTCCCATTTTCTTAAAGTCTTCTCCAATCTTATTACAGCCTTATCCAGACTTCTCCAATCTTATCACAGTCATCTTAAGTTTGTTCTAGTCTTATTACAGTCTTCTCCAGTCTTATCACAGTCCTGTACAGTCTCTTAAAGTCATATTATAGTCTACTCCAGTCTGTCCCAGTGTCATTACAGCCTTTGCCTAAGACTGGCAAAGTACAGTCTTCTTCGGACTTTGCCTGTCTTGCTTCTCTGAAATTTTCTCATTTCGTTAAAATTCTTACCATAATAAACAATTTGATCCGCAAAACGTCGTAACAAATACGGTGCCATATAAGCAAGTCCTGGCGTATTGCAGCAGGATCTTCTTCAATTTTAAATTCTTCCAGTTGATGACCGCCTTGATCTAAACAAAGGAATCTTTGGAAGGCAAGTAAACGCTCGACAATAACTTACTATGTAAATTGGCAGGAAGAATTTCATGCTGCCTATTACCCCTTGCGACAGGAAGTAGGCGGATGCATTGAGGCAGCTTGCGGTCCAGTGGTGCATCATCTGGCAGTTGACGTCTTCGGAAATGGCGTTGTAAAACAATTCTTTGCTTATGACCGCCATGGCTAGGTTTGCTGGTCAGGACTGTGCGAGTGTAGTTGAACTGGCTGACAAAGGTGAGACCGGGAATGAATTGTGTGGTAATTTGTGACGTCGGGGCGATAAATACAATATTTATGTTAAAGTGGTTACGATAACATTTTCAATTTACTGGGAAATTATTCAAGGCACGTATTCAATGCCTAATTAATGATAGATAAACTTCCAATATAATTTTCCAGTTTGGTTAAATATTTATTTATTTTATTTGATTACAATTTTCCAATTAACAACAGAAAAACTAATCTTGTGTAATCTTAACTAAACTTGTCTGTCTTGTCTAGTCATTTATGTTTAGTCTTGTCTGTCTAGACTTCTATGTCTAGTCTTGTCTGTCTAGTCTTGTCTGTCTAGTCTTGTCTGACTAGTCTTGTCTGTCTAGTCTTGTCTGTCTAGTCTTGTCTGTCTAGTCTTGTCTGTCTAGTCTTGTCTGTCTAGTCTTGTCTGTCTAGTCTTGTCTGTCTAGTCTTGTCTGTCTAGTCTTGTCTGTCTGGTATTGTCTGTCTAGTCTTGTCTACCTAGTCTTGTCTGTCTAGTCTTGTCTGTCTAGTCTTGTCTGTCTAGTCTTGTCTGTCTAGTCTTGTCGGTCTAGTCTTGTCGGTCTAGTCTTGTCTGTCTAGTCTTGTCTGTCTAGTCTTGTCTGTCTAGTCTTGTCTGTCTAGTCTTGTCTTTCTAGTCTTGTCTGTCTAGTCTTGTCTGTCTAGTCTTGTCTGTCTAGTCTTGTCTGTCTAGTCTTGTCTGTCTAGTCTTGTCTGTCTAGTCTTGTCTGTCTAGTCTTGTCTGTCTAGTCTTGTCTGTCTAGTCTTGTCTGTCTAGTCTTGTCTGTCTAGTCTTGTCTGTCTAATCTTGTCTGTCTAGTCTTGTCTGTCTAGTCTTGTCTGTCTAGTCTTGTCTGGCTAGTCTTGTCTGTCTAGTCTTGTCTGTCTAGTCTTGTCTGTCTAGTCTTGTCTGTCTAGTCTTGTCTGTCTAGTCTTGTCTGTCTAGTCTTGTCTGTCTAGTCTTGTCTGTCTAGTCTTGTCTGTCTAGTCTTGTCTGTCTAGTCTTGTCTGTCTAGTCTTGTCTGTCTAGTCTTGTCTGTCTAGTCTTGTCTGTCTAGTCTTGTCTGTCTAGTCTTGTCTGTCTAGTCTTGTCTGTCTAGTCTTGTCTGTCTAGTCTTGTCTGTCTAGTCTTGTCTGTCTAGTCTTGTCTGTCTAGTCTTGTCTGTCTAGTCTTGTCTGTCTAGTCTTGTCTGTCTAGTCTTGTCTGTCTAGTCTTGTCTGTCTAGTCTTGTCTGTCTAGTCTTGTCTGTCTAGTCTTGTCTGTCTAGTCTTGTCTGTCTAGTCTTGTCTGTCTAGTCTTGTCTGTCTAGTCTTGTCTGTCTAGTCTTGTCTGTCTAGTCTTGTCTGTCTAGTCTTGTCTGTCTAGTCTTGTCTGTCTAGTCTTGTCTGTCTAGTCTTGTCTGTCTAGTCTTGTCTGTCTAGTCTTGTCTGTCTAGTCTTGTCTGTCTAGTCTTGTCTGTCTAGTCTTGTCTGTCTAGTCTTGTCTGTCTAGTCTTGTCTGTCTAGTCTTGTCTGTCTAGTCTTGTCTGTCTAGTCTTGTCTGTCTAGTCTTGTCTGTCTAGTCTTGTCTGTCTAGTCTTGTCTGTCTAGTCTTGTCTGTCTAGTCTTGTCTGTCTAGTCTTGTCTGTCTAGTCTTGTCTGTCTAGTCTTGTCTGTCTAGTCTTGTCTGTCTAGTCTTGTCTGTCTAGTCTTGTCTGTCTAGTCTTGTCTGTCTAGTCTTGTCTGTCTAGTCTTGTCTGTCTAGTCTTGTCTGTCTAGTCTTGTCTGTCTAGTCTTGTCTGTCTAGTCTTGTCTGTCTAGTCTTGTCTGTCTAGTCTTGTCTGTCTAGTCTTGTCTGTCTAGTCTTGTCTGTCTAGTCTTGTCTGTCTAGTCTTGTCTGTCTAGTCTTGTCTGTCTAGTCTTGTCTGTCTAGTCTTGTCTGTCTAGTCTTGTCTGTCTAGTCTTGTCTGTCTAGTCTTGTCTGTCTAGTCTTGTCTGTCTAGTCTTGTCTGTCTAGTCTTGTCTGTCTAGTCTTGTCTGTCTAGTCTTGTCTGTCTAGTCTTGTCTGTCTAGTCTTGTCTGTCTAGTCTTGTCTGTCTAGTCTTGTCTGTCTAGTCTTGTCTGTCTAGTCTTGTCTGTCTAGTCTTGTCTGTCTAGTCTTGTCTGTCTAGTCTTGTCTGTCTAGTCTTGTCTGTCTAGTCTTGTCTGTCTAGTCTTGTCTGTCTAGTCTTGTCTGTCTAGTCTTGTCTGTCTAGTCTTGTCTGTCTAGTCTTGTCTGTCTAGTCTTGTCTGTCTAGTCTTGTCTGTCTAGTCTTGTCTGTCTAGTCTTGTCTGTCTAGTCTTGTCTGTCTAGTCTTGTCTGTCTAGTCTTGTCTGTCTAGTCTTGTCTGTCTAGTCTTGTCTGTCTAGTCTTGTCTGTCTAGTCTTGTCTGTCTAGTCTTGTCTGTCTAGTCTTGTCTGTCTAGTCTTGTCTGTCTAGTCTTGTCTGTCTAGTCTTGTCTGTCTAGTCTTGTCTGTCTAGTCTTGTCTGTCTAGTCTTGTCTGTCTAGTCTTGTCTGTCTAGTCTTGTCTGTCTAGTCTTGTCTGTCTAGTCTTGTCTGTCTAGTCTTGTCTGTCTAGTCTTGTCTGTCTAGTCTTGTCTGTCTAGTCTTGTCTGTCTAGTCTTGTCTGTCTAGTCTTGTCTGTCTAGTCTTGTCTGTCTAGTCTTGTCTGTCTAGTCTTGTCTGTCTAGTCTTGTCTGTCTAGTCTTGTCTGTCTAGTCTTGTCTGTCTAGTCTTGTCTGTCTAGTCTTGTCTGTCTAGTCTTGTCTGTCTAGTCTTGTCTGTCTAGTCTTGTCTGTCTAGTCTTGTCTGTCTAGTCTTGTCTGTCTAGTCTTGTCTGTCTAGTCTTGTCTGTCTAGTCTTGTCTGTCTAGTCTTGTCTGTCTAGTCTTGTCTGTCTAGTCTTGTCTGTCTAGTCTTGTCTGTCTAGTCTTGTCTGTCTAGTCTTGTCTGTCTAGTCTTGTCTGTCTAGTCTTGTCTGTCTAGTCTTGTCTGTCTAGTCTTGTCTGTCTAGTCTTGTCTGTCTAGTCTTGTCTGTCTAGTCTTGTCTGTCTAGTCTTGTCTGTCTAGTCTTGTCTGTCTAGTCTTGTCTGTCTAGTCTTGTCTGTCTAGTCTTGTCTGTCTAGTCTTGTCTGTCTAGTCTTGTCTGTCTAGTCTTGTCTGTCTAGTCTTGTCTGTCTAGTCTTGTCTGTCTAGTCTTGTCTGTCTAGTCTTGTCTGTCTAGTCTTGTCTGTCTAGTCTTGTCTGTCTAGTCTTGTCTGTCTAGTCTTGTCTGTCTAGTCTTGTCTGTCTAGTCTTGTCTGTCTAGTCTTGTCTGTCTAGTCTTGTCTGTCTAGTCTTGTCTGTCTAGTCTTGTCTGTCTAGTCTTGTCTGTCTAGTCTTGTCTGTCTAGTCTTGTCTGTCTAGTCTTGTCTGTCTAGTCTTGTCTGTCTAGTCTTGTCTGTCTAGTCTTGTCTGTCTAGTCTTGTCTGTCTAGTCTTGTCTGTCTAGTCTTGTCTGTCTAGTCTTGTCTGTCTAGTCTTGTCTGTCTAGTCTTGTCTGTCTAGTCTTGTCTGTCTAGTCTTGTCTGTCTAGTCTTGTCTGTCTAGTCTTGTCTGTCTAGTCTTGTCTGTCTAGTCTTGTCTGTCTAGTCTTGTCTGTCTAGTCTTGTCTGTCTAGTCTTGTCTGTCTAGTCTTGTCTGTCTAGTCTTGTCTGTCTAGTCTTGTCTGTCTAGTCTTGTCTGTCTAGTCTTGTCTGTCTAGTCTTGTCTGTCTAGTCTTGTCTGTCTAGTCTTGTCTGTCTAGTCTTGTCTGTCTAGTCTTGTCTGTCTAGTCTTGTCTGTCTAGTCTTGTCTGTCTAGTCTTGTCTGTCTAGTCTTGTCTGTCTAGTCTTGTCTGTCTAGTCTTGTCTGTCTAGTCTTGTCTGTCTAGTCTTGTCTGTCTAGTCTTGTCTGTCTAGTCTTGTCTGTCTAGTCTTGTCTGTCTAGTCTTGTCTGTCTAGTCTTGTCTGTCTAGTCTTGTCTGTCTAGTCTTGTCTGTCTAGTCTTGTCTGTCTAGTCTTGTCTGTCTAGTCTTGTCTGTCTAGTCTTGTCTGTCTAGTCTTGTCTGTCTAGTCTTGTCTGTCTAGTCTTGTCTGTCTAGTCTTGTCTGTCTAGTCTTGTCTGTCTAGTCTTGTCTGTCTAGTCTTGTCTGTCTAGTCTTGTCTGTCTAGTCTTGTCTGTCTAGTCTTGTCTGTCTAGTCTTGTCTGTCTAGTCTTGTCTGTCTAGTCTTGTCTGTCTAGTCTTGTCTGTCTAGTCTTGTCTGTCTAGTCTTGTCTGTCTAGTCTTGTCTGTCTAGTCTTGTCTGTCTAGTCTTGTCTGTCTAGTCTTGTCTGTCTAGTCTTGTCTGTCTAGTCTTGTCTGTCTAGTCTTGTCTGTCTAGTCTTGTCTGTCTAGTCTTGTCTGTCTAGTCTTGTCTGTCTAGTCTTGTCTGTCTAGTCTTGTCTGTCTAGTCTTGTCTGTCTAGTCTTGTCTGTCTAGTCTTGTCTGTCTAGTCTTGTCTGTCTAGTCTTGTCTGTCTAGTCTTGTCTGTCTAGTCTTGTCTGTCTAGTCTTGTCTGTCTAGTCTTGTCTGTCTAGTCTTGTCTGTCTAGTCTTGTCTGTCTAGTCTTGTCTGTCTAGTCTTGTCTGTCTAGTCTTGTCTGTCTAGTCTTGTCTGTCTAGTCTTGTCTGTCTAGTCTTGTCTGTCTAGTCTTGTCTGTCTAGTCTTGTCTGTCTAGTCTTGTCTGTCTAGTCTTGTCTGTCTAGTCTTGTCTGTCTAGTCTTGTCTGTCTAGTCTTGTCTGTCTAGTCTTGTCTGTCTAGTCTTGTCTGTCTAGTCTTGTCTGTCTAGTCTTGTCTGTCTAGTCTTGTCTGTCTAGTCTTGTCTGTCTAGTCTTGTCTGTCTAGTCTTGTCTGTCTAGTCTTGTCTGTCTAGTCTTGTCTGTCTAGTCTTGTCTGTCTAGTCTTGTCTGTCTAGTCTTGTCTGTCTAGTCTTGTCTGTCTAGTCTTGTCTGTCTAGTCTTGTCTGTCTAGTCTTGTCTGTCTAGTCTTGTCTGTCTAGTCTTGTCTGTCTAGTCTTGTCTGTCTAGTCTTGTCTGTCTAGTCTTGTCTGTCTAGTCTTGTCTGTCTAGTCTTGTCTGTCTAGTCTTGTCTGTCTAGTCTTGTCTGTCTAGTCTTGTCTGTCTAGTCTTGTCTGTCTAGTCTTGTCTGTCTAGTCTTGTCTGTCTAGTCTTGTCTGTCTAGTCTTGTCTGTCTAGTCTTGTCTGTCTAGTCTTGTCTGTCTAGTCTTGTCTGTCTAGTCTTGTCTGTCTAGTCTTGTCTGTCTAGTCTTGTCTGTCTAGTCTTGTCTGTCTAGTCTTGTCTGTCTAGTCTTGTCTGTCTAGTCTTGTCTGTCTAGTCTTGTCTGTCTAGTCTTGTCTGTCTAGTCTTGTCTGTCTAGTCTTGTCTGTCTAGTCTTGTCTGTCTAGTCTTGTCTGTCTAGTCTTGTCTGTCTAGTCTTGTCTGTCTAGTCTTGTCTGTCTAGTCTTGTCTGTCTAGTCTTGTCTGTCTAGTCTTGTCTGTCTAGTCTTGTCTGTCTAGTCTTGTCTGTCTAGTCTTGTCTGTCTAGTCTTGTCTGTCTAGTCTTGTCTGTCTAGTCTTGTCTGTCTAGTCTTGTCTGTCTAGTCTTGTCTGTCTAGTCTTGTCTGTCTAGTCTTGTCTGTCTAGTCTTGTCTGTCTAGTCTTGTCTGTCTAGTCTTGTCTGTCTAGTCTTGTCTGTCTAGTCTTGTCTGTCTAGTCTTGTCTGTCTAGTCTTGTCTGTCTAGTCTTGTCTGTCTAGTCTTGTCTGTCTAGTCTTGTCTGTCTAGTCTTGTCTGTCTAGTCTTGTCTGTCTAGTCTTGTCTGTCTAGTCTTGTCTGTCTAGTCTTGTCTGTCTAGTCTTGTCTGTCTAGTCTTGTCTGTCTAGTCTTGTCTGTCTAGTCTTGTCTGTCTAGTCTTGTCTGTCTAGTCTTGTCTGTCTAGTCTTGTCTGTCTAGTCTTGTCTGTCTAGTCTTGTCTGTCTAGTCTTGTCTGTCTAGTCTTGTCTGTCTAGTCTTGTCTGTCTAGTCTTGTCTGTCTAGTCTTGTCTGTCTAGTCTTGTCTGTCTAGTCTTGTCTGTCTAGTCTTGTCTGTCTAGTCTTGTCTGTCTAGTCTTGTCTGTCTAGTCTTGTCTGTCTAGTCTTGTCTGTCTAGTCTTGTCTGTCTAGTCTTGTCTGTCTGGTCTTGTCTGTCTAGTCTTGTCTGTCTAGTCTTGTCTGTCTAGTCTTGTCTGTCTAGTCTTGTCTGTCTAGTCTTGTCTAGTCTAGTCTGTCTTGTCTGTCTAGTCTTGTCTGTCTAGTCTTGTCTGTCTAGTCTTGTCTGTCTAGTCTTGTCTGTCTAGTCTTGTCTGTCTAGTCTTGTCTGTCTAGTCTTGTCTGTCTAGTCTTGTCTGTCTAGTCTTGTCTGTCTAGTCTTGTCTGTCTAGTCTTGTCTGTCTAGTCTTGTCTGTCTAGTCTTGTCTGTCTAGTCTTGTCTGTCTAGTCTTGTCTGTCTAGTCTTGTCTGTCTAGTCTTGTCTGTCTAGTCTTGTCTGTCTAGTCTTGTCTGTCTAGTCTTGTCTGTCTAGTCTTGTCTGTCTAGTCTTGTCTGTCTAGTCTTGTCTGTCTAGTCTTGTCTGTCTAGTCTTGTCTGTCTAGTCTTGTCTGTCTAGTCTTGTCTGTCTAGTCTTGTCTGTCTAGTCTTGTCTGTCTAGTCTTGTCTGTCTAGTCTTGTCTGTCTAGTCTTGTCTGTCTAGTCTTGTCTGTCTAGTCTTGTCTGTCTAGTCTTGTCTGTCTAGTCTTGTCTGTCTAGTCTTGTCTGTCTAGTCTTGTCTGTCTAGTCTTGTCTGTCTAGTCTTGTCTGTCTAGTCTTGTCTGTCTAGTCTTGTCTGTCTAGTCTTGTCTGTCTAGTCTTGTCTGTCTAGTCTTGTCTGTCTAGTCTTGTCTGTCTAGTCTTGTCTGTCTAGTCTTGTCTGTCTAGTCTTGTCTGTCTAGTCTTGTCTGTCTAGTCTTGTCTGTCTAGTCTTGTCTGTCTAGTCTTGTCTGTCTAGTCTTGTCTGTCTAGTCTTGTCTGTCTAGTCTTGTCTGTCTAGTCTTGTCTGTCTAGTCTTGTCTGTCTAGTCTTGTCTGTCTAGTCTTGTCTGTCTAGTCTTGTCTGTCTAGTCTTGTCTGTCTAGTCTTGTCTGTCTAGTCTTGTCTGTCTAGTCTTGTCTGTCTAGTCTTGTCTGTCTAGTCTTGTCTGTCTAGTCTTGTCTGTCTAGTCTTGTCTGTCTAGTCTTGTCTGTCTAGTCTTGTCTGTCTAGTCTTGTCTGTCTAGTCTTGTCTGTCTAGTCTTGTCTGTCTAGTCTTGTCTGTCTAGTCTTGTCTGTCTAGTCTTGTCTGTCTAGTCTTGTCTGTCTAGTCTTGTCTGTCTAGTCTTGTCTGTCTAGTCTTGTCTGTCTAGTCTTGTCTGTCTAGTCTTGTCTGTCTAGTCTTGTCTGTCTAGTCTTGTCTGTCTAGTCTTGTCTGTCTAGTCTTGTCTGTCTAGTCTTGTCTGTCTAGTCTTGTCTGTCTAGTCTTGTCTGTCTAGTCTTGTCTGTCTAGTCTTGTCTGTCTAGTCTTGTCTGTCTAGTCTTGTCTGTCTAGTCTTGTCTGTCTAGTCTTGTCTGTCTAGTCTTGTCTGTCTAGTCTTGTCTGTCTAGTCTTGTCTGTCTAGTCTTGTCTGTCTAGTCTTGTCTGTCTAGTCTTGTCTGTCTAGTCTTGTCTGTCTAGTCTTGTCTGTCTAGTCTTGTCTGTCTAGTCTTGTCTGTCTAGTCTTGTCTGTCTAGTCTTGTCTGTCTAGTCTTGTCTGTCTAGTCTTGTCTGTCTAGTCTTGTCTGTCTAGTCTTGTCTGTCTAGTCTTGTCTTAGTCTTGTCTGTCTAGTCTTGTCTGTCTAGTCTTGTCTGTCTAGTCAAATTTCAAATCAAATTTCAAATTTCAAATTCATTTATTCCCAATAACAAAAGCAACAAAAAGTATGCATATAAAGTATGGGCACTGTCACAAATAAAATAAAATAGATTAATAATAATCTTCAATATTATAATAAGCCTTTTCTACCAAGTATTGTCTTAATTCCTTTTTGAATGTTTTGAGACTCCCTTCGGTCTTGAGATGATCTGGCAGTTTGTTATAAATCCGTATCCCTGACTGATACGGTCCCCTGCATATCGTGAGGTTGACTTTAGGAACATATAAATCGTGGTTGTACCTTGTGTAATGGTCGTGGTTATCCCGATTACGTTTTAGTTTAAATTTTTCTTTGTGGATGAAAGTTGCTATTTCCAGAATATACAGACAACTTAATGTTAATAGTCTCAGTTGTTTAAAATGAGGTTTACAGCTGTCTCTTGGACTGCACCTTATAATTGCCCTTATTACACGTTTTTGGGCCCTGAATAGTGTCTCCGCCTCTGGTGATGATCCCCAGACTATTATGCCATAGCGTAAAAGAGACTCTACTTCGGAAAAGTAGATGTTTATTATGGCCTGTCTGCCCACTAAGTTGTTGATATTTCGAATAAGGTACGCTTTAGTGTTGATTTTTTTCGCTATCGAATCGATATGAGTTTTCCACTGTAGTGTGTCTTCTAGGTAAACCCCTAGAAATTTGATGCTGTTGGACCTTTTTATTTCCAGTTGGGTATTAAGTTTTATTTTTATATCCTCTACGACTTTTCTTTTTGTGTGAAAGATCATAAAATTCGTTTTATCTATATTTAAAAATAAATTATTTCCAGAGAACCATTTCTCTAGTGATTCAATTAGCTTATTGGCCTGAAATTCAGTTTCTTTTGCTGAGTTGTGGGAAACAATGAAACTAGAATCATCTGCATATAGCGTGCAGTGGGAATCCGTTATGTAGTTTGTGAGATCCGCCAGGTAAACAGAAAATAAAATCGGGGAAAGGACACTGCCTTGTGGCACCCCTGTCGTAATTGTAATCGGGGCTGATCTCCCAGTTTCCTTATCATTCGATATGTATACAATTTGCTGTCTGTCCTTTAAAAATGATTCTATCCAGTTCGCCGTTTTTCCTCTTACGCCATATATTTGGAGTTTGTCTAGCAATTTTTTATGCGAAACACAGTCGAATGCTTTTGTGAGATCACAAAAGATTCCCACCGGGCATTTTCCGCAATCTACTTCTTCAAGGATTTTATTAACAAGCTGGACTATTGCCGTAGTAGTTGATTTTCCTTTCTGAAATCCGTGTTGGTGTGTTGGAATTATATTATATTTTCCGAGAAAAGATGTTAATCGGTTTAACAGACTGTATTCTAATATTTTAGAGAATACCGATACCAGAGAAATCGGCCTATAGTTTGATAATTTTTCTTTATCTCCCTTTTTATGAATCGGAATAATGATGGATGTTTTGAGAACTTGAGGAAATTCCTCCATGGCGAAAGAATAATTAACAATGTGGGTAATCGGTGTGATGAGTATAGGTAGGACCTCTTTAATAATCCTCCCCGGTAGAGCGTCAGGACCTGATGTACTTTTGCTTTTGAGTTGTTGTAGCGTTGCTAGTAGTTCGAGTTCTGTGTATTCATCTAGGAACATTGTGTGACAATTTCCTGTAATGTGTTGATTAGTGATCACTGTGGGTGTAATATTTTGCAGCACTTTATCTGGAGCGTTTTTAAAAAAGATGTTAAATGTATTGGCCAGTTGTTTTGGGTTTTCAATCATTTCTCCATTTTCACAGATTTTCATGTTGTTTTTACCATCACTTTTATTAGAAATATTTCTAACAATATCCCATAATGTCTTTTGTTTATTCGCCGCGTTTTCCAACATTTCTTCATAAAACTTTCTTTTTTCTTCCAGTATGAGTTTGTGATGTTTTTTCCTTTGTATTCTATAGCAATCCTGGAGTTCTGGGAATTGTTTTTGAAGTATATAGAGATCCTTCAGGTTTCTGCTTGAGGTTTTGATTTTATATGTCACCCATGATTGCGATTTCCCTTTTTGCTTCACCCTGACTAGTGGAAAACTTGCAAAGAAGTGGAATTGCAGTGTCTGAATCAGTAATGTGGTTTTTTTATTGCAATTTGTTTCCATGTACATCTCCTGCCAATTTTCGTCAGTTATCGCTTTTGCAAATTTTGTTCTATTTGCTTTCGAAAAGATCCTACCTAAGCGAAATTCTTCTTTAGTACTTTGATTTTTATCTGTATGTAGGATTAATTGTCGATGGTCTGAGAAAGTTGTATCATTAACTGTCGTTTTCGTGCAATATCTAGTATTTAAAAATATATTGTCAATTAAGGTCTTTGAAGAGTTGGTTATACGGGTAGCTTCTGTTACTTGTTGTTTTAGTCCATACGCCAGCATTAAGTTCTTCATATTAATTGTTTCCTTAGAATCTATTTGAAAGTTGATATTAAAGTCTCCAATTAAGATAATATCTTTCGTTAATGCAGATACGTTTTCGAGAATTTCCTCTAATTGAATCATACATGTAGTAACGCATCCTGTAGGTGGTCTGTACAGTGCTATTATTGCAGTGGAATAGTTATTATTTTTCCACATAACAGCGCAGGTTTCAATTTCTTTTTCTATGGAGACCGAATGTAGTTGAAGTTCCTTAGTGTTATCCACTTGCTTCAATGTTACCCATATAGCGACTCCACCACCACTTGATTTAGTTCTACAATAGTTAGTTACCAGTTTGTAGTTACTTATGTGGGCGTATGCTATTTTTTCATTATTACCCCAGGTTTCTGCCAGACAGATGAAGATTGGCTCAATTTCCTCTGCAACGAGTTCTATTTGTGCAGCTTTAACTGCATTTAATGACTGTATGTTATAATATAAAATTAATTTACAGTTAGAGTTTGTATAACTGGCCGAAAATTTTCTTTACGGTGGAAATGGAACCTTTCGTACCGAATTCCCTCAGGCCAAAATGAGTGGTCGTATACTTGTTCAAGAAGTTCATAATCTATGCCTACTTTAAAACTAACATTGTCTGGTTGTTGGAATTTCTTTTCAATTTTCTCGACTGAAAAATTGTTTTCTGTTTTACCAGATTTTTTTATTATATGATTTAGGACCATTTCTTCGGTCACGTGGTCCTTAGCTCTCGAGATGTGCAACCAGACTTTTTTTGGCTGAATATCTCGACCCGCGAAGCAATTTTTGTTTTCTTCTTCCGACACTCTATCATTCCCCAGTGCTATGCGCTTCTTTTTTCTAGTTACGACTTGAAATCCATCGCCGTCAGTGTGTTTTTTCATTTGCCTACCACCTTTTTGGGACAAATCTGTTTGTTTCTGTTTTTTCTGATGCTGCTTCGAGTTTGAAAGTAGAAGTGATTGATTGGTTGCCAACTCTGTAGACACGGGATCCGCGGAAGTCGAAGGCGTTATCCTGACCGACTCTGTCTAGTCTTGTCTGTCTAGTCTTGTCTGTCTAGTCTTGTCTGTCTAGTCTTGTCTGTATAGTCTTGTCTGTCTAGTCTTGTCTGTCTAGTCTTGTCTGTCTAGTCTTGTCTGTATAGTCTTGTCTGTCTAGTCTTGTCTGTCTAGTCTTGTCTGTCTAGTCTTGTCTGTCTAGTCTTGTCTGTCTAGTCTTGTCTGTCTAGTCTTGTCTGTCTAGTCTTGTCTGTCTAGTCTTGTCTGTCTAGTCTTGTCTGTATAGTCTTGTCTGTCTAGTCTTGTCTGTCTAGTCTTATCTGTCTAGTCTTGTCTGTCTAGTCTTGTCTGTCTAGTCTTGTCTGTCTAGTGTTGTCTGTCTAGTCTTATTTGTCTAGTCTTGTCTGTCTAATCTTGTCTGTCAAAACTAAATTATTTTGAAATAAAAGGAAAAAAACAACTTTTATGAGTTTGTTCTCCTAAAAATAAAATTGATTTATGCCCGTTCCAATTCTCGATTTTTCGCGAGAATTTTCTGGACAGAGTGAAATTTCCGCACGGACCAAAACCTGTGATTCAACGTACGGAAAAACACCGCTAAGTATGGCGCGGCCTTCGCCGCCCCACGGGGGAGGGAAACTAGTCGCAGGAGGATAACGCGGTACGCGACGTGCAGCCGCAGTCTTGTCGAGATTTTCACACCGAAAGCAACGAAGCGTTCAGCATGGCCAAAACTCCTGCGGTTGGCATCGACTTGGGCACGACGTACTCCTGCGTCGGCGTCTGGCAGCACGGCAAGGTGGAGATCATCGCCAACGACCAGGGCAACCGCACCACCCCCAGCTATGTCGCCTTCAACGACACCGAAAGGCTCATCGGCGATGCCGCCAAAAGCCAAGTAAGACAATAATAACGGATTTGTCGCTTTAATTATATTCTAAAAGAACTCAATTATATTCCAAAAGAGATATTTCAATGTCTCTATATTATAAAAATGTAACCAAAAAATTTACAAATTTGAAATCTCTTTGAACAAATTTCAGAAGCAAATTTCAGTTTATAAAAACCGGAATTATAAAAACTAGATTAGAAAATTTGAAAAATAACGAGACTAGGGTCCTTGAATAGATTAGACTAAGGTCTTTGAATAGATTATACTAAGGCATTTGAATAGATTACACTAAGGTCCCTAAATAGATTAGACTAAGGTCTTTGAATAGATTGGACTAACGTCTTTGAATAGATAGATTAGACAAGTCCTTGAATAGATTAGACTAAGCTCCTTGAATAGATTAGTCTAAGGTCTTTGAATAGATTAGACTAAGGCTTTTGAATAAATTATACTAAGGTCCCTGAATAGATTAGACTAAGGTCCTTAAATAGATTAGACTAAGGTCTTTAAATAGATTAGACTATTCCTAAGATAATTGAAAAGATTAGACTAAGGTCCTTGAATAGATTAGACTAAGGTCTTTGAATAGATTAGACTAAGGCATTTGAATAGATTACACTAAGGTCCCTAAATAGATTAGACTAAGGTCCTTGAATAGATTAGACTAAGTTCTTTCAATAGATTAGACTAGGGTCCTTAAATAGATTAGACTAAGGTCCTTGAATAGATTAGACTAAGGAGGACCTTAAATAGATTAGACTAAGGTCGTTGAATAGATTGCACTAAGATCCTTGAATAGATTAGACTAAGGTCCTTGTATAGATTAGACTAAGGCCTTTGAATAGATTACACTAAGGTCCTAGTGTATATATGAATAGATTAGACTAAGGTCCTTGAATAGATTAGACTAACGTCTTTGAATAGATTTGACTAAAGTCCTTGAATAGATTAGACCAAGCTCCTTCAATAGATTAGTCTAAGGTCTTGGAATAGATTAGACTAAGGCCTTTGAATAAATTACACTAAGGTCCCTGAATAGATTAGACTAAGGTCCTTAAATAGATTAGACTAAGGTCTTTGAATAGATTAGATTAAGGTCCTTGAATAGATTAGACTAAGGTCCTTGAATAGATTAGACTAAGGAGGACCTTGAATAGATTAGACTAAGGTCGTTGAATAGATTGCACTAAGGTCCTTGAATAGATTACAATAAGGTCTTTGAATAGACTAGACTTAGGTCCTTGAATAGATTAGACTAAGATCTTTGAATAGAGTACACTAAGGTCCTTGAATAGATTTGTCTAAGGTCCTGGAATAGGTCTAATCTATTCCAGGACCTTAGACTAATCTATTCAAGCTGTATTCGAAACATTTTTGAAAATTTCTGAATTAGTTTTCGAGTTATTTTCAAATTTCTAGTCTCAAAATGCGGTGGTTTTGGGGATTTATGTGAAAATGTTGTATATAGAACGATCTAAAAATATGTGAAATTTGTTATAAAAATTGTTGCGAATGGAAACTTGCGTAGGATCGCCGCTGGCACGAGACCAAACGAAACTTACGTCCAAAATTAGACGCGAAGATTTTCATTAAGTCGATTTTATTTCTAGCCGGTTTATAAATCGCTTAATGATTCCACCCATTCCACATTTTTATTAATTCCACCCGAAAGAAATTTATGAAAAGTTTTATTAATTCCACTCGAAAGAAATTCATGAAAAGTTGGAATCGCTCCGAATTTTTTTATACAAAAGTTTAAATTAATTTTTAATTGTGTGTAGGATAGGTATAATTATAAACAAAATTTGTATTAAAATGGATTTTAAATAAAAAATCTAAATTGGAAAGCAATTTTATTTTATTCTCAATTCGCTTGACCGATTTAAGCAATCGCACCATAATCGGCGAAAACATAAAAACCATATATAGGCACAAACTGCACGTGTTGTTGACCCCAATTACAAGCATAATCCTTTTCAGGTCGCGATGAATCCCCAAAACACCGTCTTCGACGCCAAGCGCCTCATCGGCCGCAAATTCGACGACTCCAAGATCCAAGAGGACATGAAACACTGGTCCTTCACCGTCATCAACGACGCCGGCAAACCCAAATGCCAAGTGGAATACAAAGGCGAAATCAAGAAGTTCGCCCCGGAGGAGATTTCCTCGATGGTGTTAAGCAAAATGAAGGAAATCGCCGAAACTTATCTGGGAGGAACCGTTAGGGACGCTGTTATCACCGTCCCGGCTTACTTCAACGACTCCCAGCGACAAGCCACCAAGGATGCCGGAGCTATTTCCGGTTTGAACGTGTTGAGAATCATAAACGAACCCACAGCTGCTGCTTTGGCTTACGGCTTGGATAAAAACCTTAAAGGGGAGAAGAACGTACTTATTTTTGATTTAGGTGGAGGAACCTTCGACGTTTCCATCTTGACCATTGATGAAGGTTCTTTGTTCGAAGTTAAATCAACAGCTGGCGACACTCATTTAGGAGGTGAAGATTTTGATAACCGCCTTGTAAACCACTTCGTTGAAGAATTCAAGAGGAAGTTCAAGAAAGATTTGAGTGGTAATTCAAGAGCTCTGCGCCGTTTAAGAACAGCTTGTGAAAGAGCTAAACGCACCTTATCTTCAAGCACTGAGGCTAGTCTGGAAATCGATGCCTTACACGAAGGCGTAGATTTCTACTCTAAAGTAACCAGAGCAAGGTTTGAAGAACTCTGCATGGATTTATTCCGTTCAACTCTTGCACCTGTTGAACGTTCTTTGGCCGACGCTAAACTGGACAAATCTTCAATCCACGACGTCGTCCTAGTTGGAGGTTCCATCCGCATCCCGAAAATCCAAAAGATGCTGCAAGATTTCTTCTGCGGTAAGCCGCTCAACCTTTCGATTAATCCCGATGAGGCCGTGGCATATGGCGCCGCTGTTCAGGCCGCGATTCTTATCGGAGACACCAGTTCGAAGATCCAGGACGTGCTGTTGGTAGACGTCGCGCCATTATCGTTGGGTATTGAGACGGCCGGTGGAGTTATGACAAAGATCGTCGACAGGAACTCGAGGATACCGTGCAAGCAACAGCAGTCGTTCACCACGTTCTCCGATAATCAATCAGCTGTTACGATTCAGGTAAAAATAAAGAAATAATTTCAAAAACAAATTTCTTAATTCTCCGTAATTTAGGTATTTGAAGGTGAAAGGGCTATGACCAAAGACAACAATCTGTTAGGTACCTTCAACTTGGGTGGAATTCCTCCTGCGCCTAGAGGAATCCCCAAAATTGAAGTAACTTTCGACTTGGATGCCAATGGCATCCTCAACGTTTCCGCCAAGGACTCAAGTACTGGAAAGTCTGAGAAAATAACCATCACAAATGATAAGGGAAGGTTGTCCAAGGATGATATCGATAAAATGCTGGCGGATGCCGAGAAATACAAAGCACAAGATGACCAGCAAAGAGAGAAAATCACGGCAAGGAATCAGTTGGAGAGTTACATTTTCAGCGCTAAACAGGTAAAAGTTGTGATTGCATATTTTTGGAAAATGTGGGTCTTGGCTATTTATTAAATTCTTGTTATTTTTTTAAGGCTGTTGAAGATGCTGCAGAAGGTAAGCTAACAGCGGAGGATAAGAAGTTGGTGCAGGACAAGTGTGCAGGAGTTTTGAGTTGGCTGGATGGAAACCAGCTCGCGGAAAAGGACGAGTTTGAGGATAAGCTGAAGGAGTTGCAGAAGGAATGTTCTCCGGTTATGCTGAAGTTGCACCAAGGAGCTGGCGGACCGGGCGGTCCAAAAGTTGAAGAAGTAGATTAAGGATAAAATGCATTTGTAAAAGAAAGATTTTGGTTGCGATTTCAATGAAATACACGTTTGTAATTTATGTTTTTGTGCCCTAAAAATTTTGCAATTAAAATGAATAAAACGAATATTTCCTACATATTATTATATTTAGTTAAAGAAAACTCCTGCTGTTTTATTTTGCACGAATTTACGCTCCCTATTTCTTCCCTTTCGACGCCAAGCGCCAAGCGCCTAATTGGCCGCAAATTCGACGACTCCAAAATCCAAGAGGACATAAAATACTGGTCCTTCACCGTCATCAACGACGCCGGCAAGCCCAAATGACAAGTGGAAAAGAAAGGCGAATTCAAGAAGTTCGCCCCGGAGTAGATTTCCTCGATGGTGTTAATCAAAATGAAGGAAATAGCCGAAACTTACCTGGGAGGAACCATTAGGGATGCTGTTATCACCATCCCGGCTTACTTCAACGACTCCCAGAGACAGGCCACCAAGGATGCCGGAGCTATTTCTAGTTTGAACGTGTTGAGAATTATTAACGAACCCACAGCTGCTGCTTTGGCGTACGGCTTGGATAAGAACCTTAGAGGGGAGAAGAACGTCCTTATTTTTGATTTAGGTGGAGGAACCTTCGACGTTTTCATCTTGACCATTGATGAAGGTTTTTTGTTCGAAGTTAAATCAACAGCTGGGGACACTCATTTAGGAGGTGAAAATTTTGATAACCGCCTTGTAAACCACTTCGTTGAAGAATTCAAGAGGAAGTTCAAGAAAGATTTGAGCGGTAATTCAAGAGCTTTTCGCCGTTTAAGAACAGCTTGTGAAAGAGCTAAACGCACCTTATCTTCAAGCACTGAGGCTAGTCTGGAAATCGACGCCTTACACGAAGGCGTAGATTTCTATTCTAAAGTAACCAGAGCAAGGTTTGAAGAACTCTGCATGGATTTATTCCGTTCAACTCTAGCACCTGTTGAACGTTCTTTGGCCGACGCTAAACTGGACAAATCTTCAATCCACGACGTCGTCCTAGTTGGAGGTTCCATCCGAATCCCAAAAATTCAAAAGATGCTACAAGATTTCTTCTGCGGTAAGCCACTCAACCTTTCAATTAATCCCGATGAGGCCGTGGCGTATGGCGCCGCTGTTCAGGCAGCGATTCTTATCGGAGACACCAGTTCGAAGATCCAGGACGTGCTGTTGGTGGATGTCGCGCCGTTATCGTTGGGTATTGAGACGGCCGGTGGAGTTATGACAAGGATCGTCGACAGGAACTCGAGGATTCCGTGCAAGCAGCAGCAGACATTCACTACGTTCTCCGATAATCAATCGGCTGTTACGATTCAGGTAAAAAAAAGAATTTCAAAAACAAATATCTTAATTCTTCCGAATTTAGGTATTTGAAGGAGAAAGGGCTATGACCAAAGACAACAACCTGTTAGGTACCTTCAACCTGGGTGGAATTCCTCCTGCGCCTAGAGAGATCCCCAAAATTGAAGTAACTTTCAACTTGGATGCCAATGGCATCCTAAACGTGTCCGCCAAAGACTCAAGCACTGGAAAGTCTGAGAAAATCACGATCACAAATGATAAGGGAAGGTTGTCCAGGGATGATATCGATAAAATGTTGGCGGATGCCGAGAAATACAAAGCACAAGATGACCAGCAAAGGGAGAAAATTACGGCAAGGAATCAGTTGGAGAGTTACATTTTCAGCGCTAAACAGGTAAACTTTGTGATTGCATATAATCTTGAAAAATTTGTGTTTTGGCTATTTATTAAATTCTTATTAATTTTTAGGCTGTTGAAGATGCTGCAGAAGGTAAGCTAACAGCGGAGGATAAGAAGTTGGTGCAGGACAAGTGTGCAGGAGTTTTGAGTTGGCTGGATGGAAACCAGCTCGCGGAAAAGGACGAGTTTGAGGATAAGCGGAAGGAGTTGCAGAAGGAATGTTCTTCTGTTATGCTGAAGTTGCACCAAGGAGCTGGCGGACCGGGCGGTCCAAAAGTTGAAGAAGTAGATTAAGGATAAAATGCATTTGTAAAAGAAAGATTTTGGTTGCGATTTCAATGAAATACACGTTTGTAATTTATGTTTTTGTGCCCTAAAAATTTTGCCATTAAAATGAATAAAACGAATATTTCCTACATATTATTATATTTAGTTAAAGAAAACTCCTGCTGTTTTATTTTGCACGAATTTACGCTCCCTATTTCTTCCCTTTCGACGCCAAGCGCCAAGCGCCTAATCGGCCGCAAATTCGACGACTCCAAAATCCAAGAGGACATGAAATACTGGACCTTCACCGTCATCAACGACGCCGGCAAGCCCAAATGACAAGTGGAAAAGAAAGGCGAAATCAAGAAGCTCGCCCCGGAGTAGATTTCCTCGATGGTGTTAATCAAAATGAAGGAAATCGCCGAAACTTATCTGGGAGGAACCATTAGGGATGCTGTTATCACCATCCCGGCTTACTTCAACGACTCCCAGAGACAGGCCACCAAGGATGCCGGAGCTATTTCTAGTTTGAACGTGTTGAGAATTATTAACGAACCCACAGCTGCTGCTTTGGCGTACGGCTTGGATAAGAACCTTAAAGGGGAGAAGAACGTCCTTATTTTTGATTTAGGTGGAGGAACCTTCGACGTTTCCATCTTGACCATTGATGAAGGTTCTTTGTTCGAAGTTAAATCAACAGCTGGGAACACTCATTTAGGAGGTGAAGATTTTGATAACCGCCTAGTAAACCACTTCGTTGAAGAATTCAAGAGGTAGTTCAAGAAAGATTTGAGCGGTAGCAAGATTTCATCTGCGGTAAACCGCTCAACCTTTCGATTAATCCCGATGAGGCCGTGGCGTATGGGACCGCTGTTCAGGCCGCAATTCTTATCGGAGACACCAGTTCGAAGATCCAGGGCGTGCTGTTGGTGGACATCGCGCCGTTATTATTGGGTATTGAGACGGCCGGTGGAGTTATGACGAAGATCGTCGACTGGAACTCGAGAATTCCATGCAAGCAACAGCACACGTTCACCACGTTCTCCGATAATCAATTGGCTGTCACGATTCAGGTAAAAATAAAGAAATTATTTCAAAAGCAAATTTTTTAATTCTTCCTATTTTAGGTATTTGAAGGTGAAAGGGCTATGACCAAAGACAACAATCCGTTAGGTACCTTCAATCTGCGTGGAATTCCTCCTGCGCCTAGAGGGATCCCCAAAATTGAAGTAACTTTCGACTTGGATGCCAATGGCATCCTCAACGTTTCCGCCAAGGACTCAAGCACTGGAAAGTCTGAGAAAATCACGATCACAAACGATAAGGGAAGGTTGTCCAAGGATGATATCGATAAAATGCTGGCGGATGCCGAGAAATACAAAACACAAGATGACCAGCAAAGGGAGACAATCACGGCAAGGAATCAGTTGGAGAGTTACATTTTCAGCGTTAAACAGGTAAAAGTTGTGATTGTATATAATCTGGGAAAATGTTTGGGTTGGCTATTTCTTAAATTCTTGTTTTTTCTCTATTGAAGGCTGTTGAGGATGCTGCAGAAGATAAGCTAACAGCGGTGGATAAGAAGCTGGTGCAGGACAAGTGTGCGGGAGTTTTGAGTTGGTTGGATGGGAACCAGTTGGCGGAAAAGGACGAGTTTGAGAATAAGCTAAAGGAGTTGCAGAAGGAATGTTCTCCGGTTCTGCTGAAGTTGCACCAAGGAGCTGGTGGACCGGGCGGGCCAGAAGTTGAAGAAGTAGATTAAGGATAAAATTGATTTGTAAAAGAAATATTTTTTTTAGCGATTTCAATGAAATAAACGTTTGTAATTTATGTTTTTTGCCCTAAAAATTCCACAATAAAAATAAATAAACCGAATATTTCCATCATAATAATATATTTAGTTAAAGAATATTCCTGCTGTTTTATTTTGCAAGAATTTACGCTCCCTATTTCTTCCCTTTCTTCTTCTTAGCTTGACCCTCCGGCCAAGGAAATCCTCTTCTGAACAGCAAATCCTGCACGTTATGACATGTCGAATACGCGTTTTCCATCGCCGCCTCCGTGAAAATATCCACAGCATTCCTCGAACTCTTCGACCTGCCCTTCTTGGTTCTCCTCCCACCCTTCTTCTTCTCCCCATTCTTCACAACCTTGGCCTTCTTCTTCTTACCTTTACCAGCCATATTAACAACTTTACCTACACACAAATCTAAACAAAAAACTGTTAATTAATTTGGAAGGACTACTTACTAATTTAGAAGCAGCAAGAAGAAACTATAACTTCAGCAGGACAAATAGAGCTCTCAAATTTGTTTTTACCTTTATTAAACTTCAGCAGGACAAAGACAAACTCAGTGTGATTACGACTTCAGCAGGGTTAAATCAGGATAAAGAATATTAAATTAAGCTCAGAGCTCTTTCAGCAAACTGAATCTTCAGCAAGGATTTAAATTGGACTATGGATCAAACATTTGCGAGTAGCTGCAGGATGTTGACCGATTGTTATGGCAACATTAGGGGTGGATTCAAACATTTTCGTTTAAATTTCTCTCCGGCTTTGGATTTTTTCCAACAGCTGGCCTTAGCGTCAGCGTCTAAAGTTAGCATCGCGACCCAAAATAATAATCGCAAACAGTTACTTCTAAACGCGATTGAGTCTTCTAGGAACTCTCACGTAAGTGGATTATTTAACAAATTCGTTTAGTCCAATAACATTTTCAGAGATGGACTTAGACTTGTCTTGTCTGTTTAGTCTTGTCTGTTTAGTCTTGTCTGTCTAGTCTTGTCTGTCTAGTCTTGTCTGTCTAGTCTTGTCTGTCTAGTCTTGTCTGTCTAGTCTTGTCTGTCTAGTCTTGTCTGTCTAGTCTTGTCTGTCTAGTCTTGTCTGTCTAGTCTTGTCTGTCTAGTCTTGTCTGTCTAGTCTTGTCTGTCTAGTCTTGTCTGTCTAGTCTTGTCTGTCTAGTCTTGTCTGTCTAGTCTTGTCTGTCTAGTCTTGTCTGTCTAGTCTTGTCTGTCTAGTCTTGTCTGTCTAGTCTTGTCTGTCTAGTCTTGTCTGTCTAGACTTGTCTGTCTAGTCTTGTCTGTCTAGTCTTGTCTGTCTAGTCTTGTCTGTCTAGTCTTGTCTGTCTAGTCTTGTCTGTCTAGTCTTGTCTGTCTAGTCTTGTCTGTCTAGTCTTGTCTGTCTAGTCTTGTCTGTCTAGTCTTGTCTGTCTAGTCTTGTCTGTCTAGTCTTGTCTGTCTAGTCTTGTCTGTCTAGTCTTGTCTGTCTAGTCTTGTCTGTCTAGTCTTGTCTGTCTAGTCTTGTCTGTCTAGTCTTGTCTGTCTAGTCTTGTCTGTCTAGTCTTGTCTGTCTAGTCTTGTCTGTCTAGTCTTGTCTGTCTAGTCTTGTCTGTCTAGTCTTGTCTGTCTAGTCTTGTCTGTCTAGTCTTGTCTGTCTAGTCTTGTCTGTCTAGTCTTGTCTGTCTAGTCTTGTCTGTCTAGTCTTGTCTGTCTAGTCTTGTCTGTCTAGTCTTGTCTGTCTAGTCTTGTCTGTCTAGTCTTGTCTGTCTAGTCTTGTCTGTCTAGTCTTGTCTGTCTAGTCTTGTCTGTCTAGTCTTGTCTGTCTAGTCTTGTCTGTCTAGTCTTGTCTGTCTAGTCTTGTCTGTCTAGTCTTGTCTGTCTAGTCTTGTCTGTCTAGTCTTGTCTGTCTAGTCTTGTCTGTCTAGTCTTGTCTGTCTAGTCTTGTCTGTCTAGTCTTGTCTGTCTAGTCTTGTCTGTCTAGTCTTGTCTGTCTAGTCTTGTCTGTCTAGTCTTGTCTGTCTAGTCTTGTCTGTCTAGTCTTGTCTGTCTAGTCTTGTCTGTCTAGTCTTGTCTGTCTAGTCTTGTCTGTCTAGTCTTGTCTGTCTAGTCTTGTCTGTCTAGTCTTGTCTGTCTAGTCTTGTCTGTCTAGTCTTGTCTGTCTAGTCTTGTCTGTCTAGTCTTGTCTGTCTAGTCTTGTCTGTCTAGTCTTGTCTGTCTAGTCTTGTCTGTCTAGTCTTGTCTGTCTAGTCTTGTCTGTCTAGTCTTGTCTGTCTAGTCTTGTCTGTCTAGTCTTGTCTGTCTAGTCTTGTCTGTCTAGTCTTGTCTGTCTAGTCTTGTCTGTCTAGTCTTGTCTGTCTAGTCTTGTCTGTCTAGTCTTGTCTGTCTAGTCTTGTCTGTCTAGTCTTGTCTGTCTAGTCTTGTCTGTCTAGTCTTGTCTGTCTAGTCTTGTCTGTCTAGTCTTGTCTGTCTAGTCTTGTCTGTCTAGTCTTGTCTGTCTAGTCTTGTCTGTCTAGTCTTGTCTGTCTAGTCTTGTCTGTCTAGTCTTGTCTGTCTAGTCTTGTCTGTCTAGTCTTGTCTGTCTAGTCTTGTCTGTCTAGTCTTGTCTGTCTAGTCTTGTCTGTCTAGTCTTGTCTGTCTAGTCTTGTCTGTCTAGTCTTGTCTGTCTAGTCTTGTCTGTCTAGTCTTGTCTGTCTAGTCTTGTCTGTCTAGTCTTGTCTGTCTAGTCTTGTCTGTCTAGTCTTGTCTGTCTAGTCTTGTCTGTCTAGTCTTGTCTGTCTAGTCTTGTCTGTCTAGTCTTGTCTGTCTAGTCTTGTCTGTCTAGTCTTGTCTGTCTAGTCTTGTCTGTCTAGTCTTGTCTGTCTAGTCTTGTCTGTCTAGTCTTGTCTGTCTAGTCTTGTCTGTCTAGTCTTGTCTGTCTAGTCTTGTCTGTCTAGTCTTGTCTGTCTAGTCTTGTCTGTCTAGTCTTGTCTGTCTAGTCTTGTCTGTCTAGTCTTGTCTGTCTAGTCTTGTCTGTCTAGTCTTGTCTGTCTAGTCTTGTCTGTCTAGTCTTGTCTGTCTAGTCTTGTCTGTCTAGTCTTGTCTGTCTAGTCTTGTCTGTCTAGTCTTGTCTGTCTAGTCTTGTCTGTCTAGTCTTGTCTGTCTAGTCTTGTCTGTCTAGTCTTGTCTGTCTAGTCTTGTCTGTCTAGTCTTGTCTGTCTAGTCTTGTCTGTCTAGTCTTGTCTGTCTAGTCTTGTCTGTCTAGTCTTGTCTGTCTAGTCTTGTCTGTCTAGTCTTGTCTGTCTAGTCTTGTCTGTCTAGTCTTGTCTGTCTAGTCTTGTCTGTCTAGTCTTGTCTGTCTAGTCTTGTCTGTCTAGTCTTGTCTGTCTAGTCTTGTCTGTCTAGTCTTGTCTGTCTAGTCTTGTCTGTCTAGTCTTGTCTGTCTAGTCTTGTCTGTCTAGTCTTGTCTGTCTAGTCTTGTCTGTCTAGTCTTGTCTGTCTAGTCTTGTCTGTCTAGTCTTGTCTGTCTAGTCTTGTCTGTCTAGTCTTGTCTGTCTAGTCTTGTCTGTCTAGTCTTGTCTGTCTAGTCTTGTCTGTCTAGTCTTGTCTGTCTAGTCTTGTCTGTCTAGTCTTGTCTGTCTAGTCTTGTCTGTCTAGTCTTGTCTGTCTAGTCTTGTCTGTCTAGTCTTGTCTGTCTAGTCTTGTCTGTCTAGTCTTGTCTGTCTAGTCTTGTCTGTCTAGTCTTGTCTGTCTAGTCTTGTCTGTCTAGTCTTGTCTGTCTAGTCTTGTCTGTCTAGTCTTGTCTGTCTAGTCTTGTCTGTCTAGTCTTGTCTGTCTAGTCTTGTCTGTCTAGTCTTGTCTGTCTAGTCTTGTCTGTCTAGTCTTGTCTGTCTAGTCTTGTCTGTCTAGTCTTGTCTGTCTAGTCTTGTCTGTCTAGTCTTGTCTGTCTAGTCTTGTCTGTCTAGTCTTGTCTGTCTAGTCTTGTCTGTCTAGTCTTGTCTGTCTAGTCTTGTCTGTCTAGTCTTGTCTGTCTAGTCTTGTCTGTCTAGTCTTGTCTGTCTAGTCTTGTCTGTCTAGTCTTGTCTGTCTAGTCTTGTCTGTCTAGTCTTGTCTGTCTAGTCTTGTCTGTCTAGTCTTGTCTGTCTAGTCTTGTCTGTCTAGTCTTGTCTGTCTAGTCTTGTCTGTCTAGTCTTGTCTGTCTAGTCTTGTCTGTCTAGTCTTGTCTGTCTAGTCTTGTCTGTCTAGTCTTGTCTGTCTAGTCTTGTCTGTCTAGTCTTGTCTGTCTAGTCTTGTCTGTCTAGTCTTGTCTGTCTAGTCTTGTCTGTCTAGTCTTGTCTGTCTAGTCTTGTCTGTCTAGTCTTGTCTGTCTAGTCTTGTCTGTCTAGTCTTGTCTGTCTAGTCTTGTCTGTCTAGTCTTGTCTGTCTAGTCTTGTCTGTCTAGTCTTGTCTGTCTAGTCTTGTCTGTCTAGTCTTGTCTGTCTAGTCTTGTCTGTCTAGTCTTGTCTGTCTAGTCTTGTCTGTCTAGTCTTGTCTGTCTAGTCTTGTCTGTCTAGTCTTGTCTGTCTAGTCTTGTCTGTCTAGTCTTGTCTGTCTAGTCTTGTCTGTCTAGTCTTGTCTGTCTAGTCTTGTCTGTCTAGTCTTGTCTGTCTAGTCTTGTCTGTCTAGTCTTGTCTGTCTAGTCTTGTCTGTCTAGTCTTGTCTGTCTAGTCTTGTCTGTCTAGTCTTGTCTGTCTAGTCTTGTCTGTCTAGTCTTGTCTGTCTAGTCTTGTCTGTCTAGTCTTGTCTGTCTAGTCTTGTCTGTCTAGTCTTGTCTGTCTAGTCTTGTCTGTCTAGTCTTGTCTGTCTAGTCTTGTCTGTCTAGTCTTGTCTGTCTAGTCTTGTCTGTCTAGTCTTGTCTGTCTAGTCTTGTCTGTCTAGTCTTGTCTGTCTAGTCTTGTCTGTCTAGTCTTGTCTGTCTAGTCTTGTCTGTCTAGTCTTGTCTGTCTAGTCTTGTCTGTCTAGTCTTGTCTGTCTAGTCTTGTCTGTCTAGTCTTGTCTGTCTAGTCTTGTCTGTCTAGTCTTGTCTGTCTAGTCTTGTCTGTCTAGTCTTGTCTGTCTAGTCTTGTCTGTCTAGTCTTGTCTGTCTAGTCTTGTCTGTCTAGTCTTGTCTGTCTAGTCTTGTCTGTCTAGTCTTGTCTGTCTAGTCTTGTCTGTCTAGTCTTGTCTGTCTAGTCTTGTCTGTCTAGTCTTGTCTGTCTAGTCTTGTCTGTCTAGTCTTGTCTGTCTAGTCTTGTCTGTCTAGTCTTGTCTGTCTAGTCTTGTCTGTCTAGTCTTGTCTGTCTAGTCTTGTCTGTCTAGTCTTGTCTGTCTAGTCTTGTCTGTCTAGTCTTGTCTGTCTAGTCTTGTCTGTCTAGTCTTGTCTGTCTAGTCTTGTCTGTCTAGTCTTGTCTGTCTAGTCTTGTCTGTCTAGTCTTGTCTGTCTAGTCTTGTCTGTCTAGTCTTGTCTGTCTAGTCTTGTCTGTCTAGTCTTGTCTGTCTAGTCTTGTCTGTCTAGTCTTGTCTGTCTAGTCTTGTCTGTCTAGTCTTGTCTGTCTAGTCTTGTCTGTCTAGTCTTGTCTGTCTAGTCTTGTCTGTCTAGTCTTGTCTGTCTAGTCTTGTCTGTCTAGTCTTGTCTGTCTAGTCTTGTCTGTCTAGTCTTGTCTGTCTAGTCTTGTCTGTCTAGTCTTGTCTGTCTAGTCTTGTCTGTCTAGTCTTGTCTGTCTAGTCTTGTCTGTCTAGTCTTGTCTGTCTAGTCTTGTCTCTCTAGTCTTGTCTGTCTAGTCTTGTCTGTCTTGTTTTTTCTATATAGTCTTGTCTGACTACGCCTGTCCATCAAATCTTGTCTCATATCTTTCTCTTTGGACATCCATATCATCTAAGCAATTTGTTTTAGTAAGGAAATGCCATACAAAATCGAGTGTAAAGCTTCAGCTGAAGACAAGCATACTTACGATGTAAACTCTATAATCTACCACCAAGATAAGATTTATACAGGAGCCGACGATGGTAAGATAAAGGTAATATAGTCCAAACACCCAAACATCTCGAATGTAGGTGAAGTTTTATTTGTAGGTTTGGGATAAAACGTTGAGGAAACTCGGGGAAGTTCAAGCGCACGAATCGTCAATTTACTCGCTGGCTGCATCGAATGATACGATTTATTCTTGTTCTAATGATGGAACTGTGAAGTCTTGGGGATTAAGCTTGGAAGACAAAGAAGTGTTAGTTAGGCATGAGGGCAGTGAGTTCTGGAAGTTAAGCGTTAGTCCTGATGGTACTTTGTTCGTTGGAGACGATAAAGGAGTGGTAAGTTTTGATGGAATATACGAGGAATGAGTGAAGATGAGAAGGATGAAAAGGATCGTTTTAATTATTTGAGAAGACACTACTGACTGGTTTAACATATAACAAGTAACTTGCTTTTTGCCAGATAATATTTTGTAACAATAAATCCAACAAATTACACACGATTACACACACACAACTTACAATTAGACACACAACACTTAGAGGTTGAAGTGTTAAGGATCAAGGTTTTTTTGCCTTAGGTTTATATGCTTGTTGATGGGGTGGTTAAGGCAAATTTCGAAATATTGGAACCCGTCAAGGACATGTTTATCTACGACAAATATATTTTTTCTTCCAAGGACATCGATGTGATTGTAACAGAAATTGGGGAAGGTAAGTTATCAAAACTAGGAAATTGATGCATAAAGTAAATTGCAATGTTTAAGGTCCCAAATTTAGGTCTGCAAATCGGAAAAATATTGCTGGACGAGCTCCAATTTGCCTAGCGGATGATAAGCTAGTCATCACAGGTTCCTCCGCCAAAGACATATCGATCCACGAGGCCAACAACTCGTTGGACTACAAACCAGTCGCGCAAATTCAAGTAAATCAAACAAACTCGAAACGAATTCCGTTATCAAATTTGTTCGTTTTAGGGCGCGCACGATATGATCATAAATGCTTTGGTCGCAACCAAGACCAACCATACTTTGACGATCTACTCAGGCGGATGGGACAAGGTGGTGAAGGAGTGGCAAGTCTTCGGCGGGAGTTATAAACTAGGGGAAGTGTGTCAATTGGATTTAGTGATCAGCACTATGGTGCTAGTCAACGGAGTGATTTACGCTGCTGGCGGAGACGGAAACATCGTCAAAATACAAACAAATTAAATGACTATTCGCCCCGGGTATAACCGCGCTTAGCGCCACCCGTGGCCAAAAAGACAACTTCGTCTCCAATAATAGTACATAAAAACCACAGGCAAAAACAAAAAAAAGATTAATTAAATAAAATATACAATATATAAACTACATAAAATACATTATCTCGGTTTTTCGGCTGATTTTACGCTGTCATAACTTATGAACGGCTCATCAGAGAGACTTCTAGTCTTCATTAATCGATTCAGCGTCTCAAAATTAGTCGGAAAAAGTATATAATATTCCATGGAGCTCCAGGAAGCTTTCAGTTAAGAAATCCATCGACACGGGGAGTTTAGACCGCACAAACGAAGAAATGGGAGAAAATCAATTTTGTCAAAATCGTTATTTTTTGAGTTACAGCAACATTTAAAAACGTTTCTGAAAGTATTTTTGCTGCTGATTACAGATGTGTATATTATATTTCGCTAGCTCTTTTCGTTCACTATCGTCTACAAGAATTGAAGAAATTTTTAAGAAATTTCGGTGTTTGAGTAGAGATCTCGGAAAGTCGTGAATTTGTCCCATGCAATCTTAGTATATTAATAGGAAAATGACCTTCTGAAAACGATGCCGCAATCCATTTTTGATTATCTGGAAACGTTTACGATAGATCTGCTTAGCAAATCGAGAATTGGGTAAATTTCAGTTTGAAAGTTATCGACGAATTATTAAATTTTTCAGGACAATATACACATCGACTTGTTCGTCTTGTCGTGTAGTTTCTGTGTGCCAAAAATATTTTCGCTGCTTTTTACCGTTCTAGAAAAAATCGATAAAAACCGAAAAAGCACATATTTTTCGAACGAAACGATGGAATACTTTTGTAGAAAAATTTGTTGGAATTTTTTTTCAGGATTTTTTTTTGGTTACCCGAAGGAACTCGAAGTGCTGAAAACGGTTTTCTAGTTTATTTCGCTCTAAACTTACAAATAAACAAGTTTTATATATTTTCTCGCTGTACACCATCTTGAATTTCCGATTGATTAGATGCTGTCATAACTTTTGAACGGCTCACCACAGAGACTTCTAGTCTTCACCAATCGATTCAGCGTCCCAAAATTACGAGGAAAACGTATATAGTATTCCCTAGAAAGCTTCCAGTTGAGAAATACATCGACACGGGGGGTCTAGCCCGCGGAAACGACGAAATGCAAGAAAATCAATTTAGTCAAAATCGTTATTTTTTGAGTTACAGCAAAATTTAAAAACGTTTCTGAAAGCATTTTTTCTACTGATTACAGATATGTAAATTGTATTTCGTTAGCTCTTTCCGTTCATTATCGCCTGCAAGATTTGAAGAAATTTTTAAGAAATTTCGGCGCTCGAGTAGAGATCTCGTAAAATTGTGAATTTCTCCCGGACCATATTATTGTATTAACAGGAAAATGACATTCTAAAACCGATGCCGCAAGCCGTTTTTGATTATATGCAACCGTTTCCGAGACATCTTCTTAGCAAATCGAGAATCGAGTAAATTTCAGTGTGAAATTTATTGACGAATAATTGAATTTTTCCGAACAATTTACACATCGACTTGTTCGTCTTGTCGGGTATTTTCTGTGTGCTGAAAATGATTTCGCTGCTTTTTACCGTTCTCAAAAAAATCGATAAAAACCGAAAAAGCACATATTTTTCGAACGAAACGATGGAAAACTTTTGTTTAAAAATTGTTTGGAATTTTTTTTCGGGATTTTTTTTGGTTACCCGAAGGAAATAGAAGTGCTGAAAACGGTTTTCTAGTTTATTTCGCTCTAAAGTTACAAATAAAGGAACTCGAAGTGCTGAAAACGGTTTTCTAGTTTATTTCGCTCTAAACTTACAAATAAACAAGTTTTATATATTTTCTCGTTGTACACCATCTTGCATTTCCGATTGATTTGACGCTGTCCTAACTTTTGAACGGCTCACCACAGATACTTCTAGTCTTCACCAATCGATTCAGCGTCCCAAAATTAGGAGGAAAACGTATATAATATTCCCTAGGAACCTTTCAGTAAAGAAATACATCGACACGGGGAGTCTAGCCCGCGGAAACGACGAAATGCGAGAAAATCAATTTTGTCAAAATCGTTATTTTTTGAGTTACAGCAAAATTTAGACACGTTTCTGAAAGCATTTTTTCTGCTGATTACAGATATGCGAATTATATTTCGCTAGGTCTCTCCGTTCACTATCGCCTGCAAGAATTGAAGAAATTTTTAAGAAATTTCGGCGCTCGAGTAGAGATCTCGGAAAGTCGTGAATTTCTCCCGGACAATCTCATTGTATTAACAGGAAAATGACCTTCTGAAAACGATGCCGCAAGCCGTTTTTGAATATCTACAACCGTTTCCGAGACATCTACTTAGCAAATCGAGAATCGGGTAAATTTAAGTTTGAATTTTTTTGACGAATTATTTAATTTTTCCGAACAATTTACACATCGACTTGTTCGTCTTGTCGGGTAGTTTCTGTGTGCTGAAAATGATTACGCTGCTTTTTACAGTTTTCGAAAAAATCGAAAAAATTTTGTTCAAAAATTTTTTGGAAAACTTTCTCGTAACTTTTTTGGTTACCCGAAGGAAATCGAAGTGCTGAAAACGATTTTCAAGTTTATTTCGCTCTGAAGTTACAGCAAGATATAGCCTATTTTGACCTTGGATCCATTCTGAATTTATGCACATTATTAGTTCAAGTAAAATAGTAAAACACTTTTTGATTTCGCAAAATGCATGTCAATATATACAAATAAACGCTAAATAATAACATAACTGGTCATGAAGTTCTTAAAAGTGTCACCTTTTGGCGCTAGTGCTGTTGCGCTCGGAGCGAATGATTGAGGATATTGCCCATAGTACATATTTGTTACTAAATTTGGGGAACTTTCTTTTGACAGGTTACAGCTGTGTTGACAACCAATTTTAGTGGTTTCATTGTAACCAACATACCGATTTAGGGATTTTTGATTGTAGCCAACCTACAGATATCAATTGTTACTAATGTTGTTATTAAAATACAACCGAATGAATGAGTTTAAAATGATGATGTGATTATGATAAAGTAAATAGATTAAAATTATGATTTTTTTCTGACAAACTTTTGTGTTATTGACAACCTATTAGACGGAGAGCCATGGCCCAAAAAATTGTTTGAATTTGTTAAAGCTGGTTTTCTGTCAATAGTTATAGCCGATGTGTACACAAACATGCTCCGGTCAGTCAAGCGTATCATAGAACAGGTGACTCAGGTGCGATATCAAAGGTGTATCATTTACAGCGATACGCAGCCTGAAACTCAAACGGCGCGCGCGGAATACCTTTACCTTTTTCACCTGACTGACGGACGTTGTTCGACTGAACACATGACTGACACATTTTTTTATGTTTAATTCATAATTATGCACCCTCAGACAAATTTTGAAGTTTAACAAACGAGTTGCTCTTAATTTATTTATCATACATCTATTCGGACCGACTGACCAGCTCTGTTCTAATATATGACTGACTGACCAACATAACTTTTATTTATATACATTACAGAAGTTGTATAACAATTTTCAGCTTTAACAAATCTATTTTGTTAGCCCTGTAAATGATACACCTTTGATAACGCACCTGAGTCACCTGTTCTATGATACGCTTGACTGACCGGAGCATGTTTGTGTACACATCGGCTATAACTATTGAACAGAAAACCAGCTTTAACAAATTCAAACAATTTTTTTGGCCCTGGCTCTTGGACTATATGTTAGTGATTTTATTGTAACCAACATAACGAATTTAGAGATTTTTGAGTATAGCCAACCTACAGATATAATTGTTATCAACCTACAGATATAATTGTTACCAACCTACAGATATAATAGTTCCCAACCTACAGATATAATTGTTACCAACCTACATATCGAACATACATGGGAACCGCAATATGTCGTATGTCAAAATTGATTTTTTTGTTATTGCATCAATATGGCCAACTTGTTGAGCAGCACAACATACAATAGGTGCTATGTCAGTTAACCAATCAGAACTTGAGTATCCCCACCTTGCAATAAGTTGATCTAACATCAGCTTGATATTTGGTCACAACAAATAGTCGTATGCAACAGTCGGTGGTGAGTTTGATTTGTTTTCTTTCATTTTACTCACTACAAGTTATCGTATGTCACTTAAAAAAGAAGAGTCATTTGCTGAAAAAGAGGCTGACAAATTCAAAGCTAAAAATGGTGACGAAGTCAAATCTTACACTGTTGACTTACAAGCTGTGCTTCTGGCACCTCGTTTAAATGCAGCGGAGAATTACTACAAAACGAAATTAAAAGTCCACAATCAGGTATATTTGGGGAATTAGTGCTTAAGATGACATACTTTTTGTTTGGAAGCCAATATTTGATTATTCAAAGGCGATAATAAATAAATCTAAGGGTATACATTAAAAACGTTTATTTAAGAAGCACACACAATTATATTGACGCTAAAAAAAATTACAGAATTGAAATTAAATAACAAAAACATCAATCATTATCAAGTGGGTAAGTTGACACACGTCTGTCTAAGTTGACATACCTAATTATTGGTGCACAATTCACATTTGAATAGCTTAGTTCTTGCTTGCACCATCGCTTACATAACTGGCAACATCACCAATGCTCTCCTGGCTTCTATTTGCTATATAATTCGTTGCAATAAATTCATACATGATCGAAGTCATCCCGAAGGAAAGCAAGCTTCACTTGCTTTCGAGTTCTAATGCTCTGGCGAGTCAATAGAACAGGATTTTAAAAGTATTCGTACACGTCGGGAACTTCAGGGTATGTTGACATACCATCAACTTAAGCCGAGGGTTGCTATGTCATCTTACCCTACGAGGTAAATAATATTTGCCGCCTTTTGCGACTTAAAGCTTTGAGGTTACTTAAATTATTCCTAGCCCATATTAATCGCAGTTCATAACAAAGTAGTCAATACTACAAAAAAGTACCTGATACAAATTTATGGGTAGGAACACTTTTATTACAAAAATATTTTTGGGTGACGAAATCAAAACATTGGACACCACATCCAAACAATGCAAGCGGGCGGTCAGTAAAGTTTTGAGTGGTGGCACTGTATATGAGCCTACATGTAAACTCCATCTACGTACTTCTGGCACGTATAAAAACGTACAAATGTAAGCACTGTGTCATCTTACCTAAGTGTCATCTTAAGCACAATTCCCCTATAACTTAGCATCAAAAGATGTTTCGTGCTATGTTTGGCACGAAGAAAACGGTGGGTTGGATAGCGATGTCTTTGCTTCTATAGCAACTAAATTTATCTCAAATGAATTAGCCCAGGCCCAGCCGATTCAAAAAAAAATAATTATATGGAGTGACGGGTGCGGATATCAAAACAGAAATACAAAACTGTCTAATGCCCTGTTAGACTTGAGCATGAAGTACGGGTTAATTATTGAACAAAAGTATCTTGAGGTGGGCCACACCCATATGGAAGTAGACGGGTGCCATTCCGCAATTGAAAAAAAGCTTAAGCATCGAAAGCCAGTGTTCATTTCTGCAGAATACATTTGAATTTTTCAATCCGCACGACCTGACCAACTTTTAAAACTTATTATCTGAACTACAACGACTTGATGAGTTCAATTCTGATTACTATACCAGTATTCGGCCAGGGTATAAAGCAGGAGATCACTGTGTTAATGACCTCGTGGCCTTCCAATATACGCCGAAGAAAGTAATTATAGAAAGTAATTTATAAACTTTAACTTTATAAAATAATAAAACTTTATAAACTTGGATTTAGCGACGATTGGGCCCCATTACCGTGTCGTCTACGACGTTCAATAAGCCTCAGCGAGATTAGGTTATATGACCGACCCTGCCCAATTGAAAAAAGCAAATTTGAACACCTACAAGAGCTAAAAAACTTATGTCTGAAGATTACAAGAGCTTTTATGAAACCCTTCCACACAAAAATTAAACTAATTTAATAGTTTCAAAACTCTAATTTTAATTTTAGAAATAGGTTTTCACATTTTTTAACATAGTTATTTTAAATACTTTTAATAATTTTGGCTTTTAAACTATTTTTACGAATAATAAAGATATTTTAGCAAGTTTTTGGTTTGCTTCATACATACCTACAATTCACTTTTAGAACCCCTGAAAAAAAGTCGTATGTCAACGAAAATTGAATAAAAATTGTACGCAAAAGCACGTATGTCAACGTAAATCATATATAGCAATAAATTTAAAAAATATATATACGACAATATAATTCTAAGGTAAAACAAATAATGTTTAAGCATTTAAAAAATAAATTGGAAATATAATGAATGACCTGTTGAAACAGTTTTTTGTCCCTCCTGAAAAATTTGGTTTTGGGACATACGACATATTGCGGTTTCCATGACGATATATAATTGTGACCAACCTACAGATATAATTGTTCCCAACCTACAGAAATAATTCGTTCGTTTGGATGAAAAGGGTATTAACTCATTATGTTCTCAGTAATAGTAAAATTGACAAAGTCATGAAATGAACAAAAACGTTATCAACAAACGTTTATCAATTGTTTAATAGATATTATAAGAGAGGTTAACCAATTATTTACAGAAATGGAAATATATTGATTTGAAAACTTTAAATCGCTCTCCAGGCTTTTTTGAGTTAATGGACCGACGAATTGTTACCAACCTACAGATATAATTGTTCCCAACCTACAGATATAATTGAAGGGCACAGGGGAAAAACCACGGAAATCTATTTTTTGTCAATATTAAACTGGTGCTGCCATATGTTAGTATTAGAAGTGTACTTACGTTCCATTGTATAAGATTCTGGAAAAAGCAAGTTAGTCCCTATAAAACTGACATTATAAAATAGATATCCAGGGGAAAACAACGTAAGTCCTAACTTTGAATCTCGTTTTTCTCAAAACGAATCTCGGAAATCTCAAAAACCACGCATGCCCACGTGGTTTTTCTGTACCCTTCAATTGTTACCAACCTACAAATATAATTGTTACCAACCTACAGATATAATTGTTCCCAACCTACAGATATAATTGTTACCAACCTACACAATAATAATGAATGTTATTTAATAAAAAAAAAAAACTAAGTTAAATGAATATTGTGTTGATATTGAAAGGGTTAATGATGTATAGTGGAGTACACTTTTATTTATTTACTCGTTTCTAGTCGCCGTGAGCATTTTGATACAATATATTACAGTTTGCGACTTTTATCTTAACAGTACTTAACAGCTTTTTAGGTTAACAAATAACATATTGATGTAGATGAGAATTCGAAATACAATCACTGTGTATTTTTTTTTTTTTATAATAATACTTTTTTTTTGTCGTTTTGTCCCAACAACAAACCACAATGTACAGACAAACATTAATATATGTAAAAAAAGGAAGGATATACAAATCGTGATTAACATTCCTGATAAGGTTTTTTTGTGGCGATGATTGTAAGTAAATTTTTTTTTAGGGTTTTTTTGTTTGTTGTCTGTAGATTGTCAGCACTGTGGGGGAAATTGCTTTTTGTTTAATTTTTTTTTTTTGGTTTATTTATTTATATTTTTTACTACAAGTCGTTAACAAAGTGCGTCGTACGCAGTTGTACGTGTCGTGGATTTTTCTTTATTAATATGGAAGCCGCGCGGTGCTCAGTTTTCTTATTTTAAATTTTCTCTTTTCTCCAAATCATAAACAAATGGAAAACCAAAACGAGAAAACCAACCGACAAAATTTAAACGAATCCCAAACAAATACAATTGTCACAAAAAGAATTGCAAAACATTGTTAGTAAAGTTACTAAAACGAAATACAGTTGGTACTATTCAATCTTACTGAAATAAAAGTTCGTACTATTAACAATGTTACTATAGGAACAACAAATATAACTCGAACAAAAGTTGGTACTAATGTCAATGTTACTAAAAAAATAGTGTTTAAAGCTGCTAATGTTACCAGGAAAACTGTTGGTGTTACTGTAAATGTTACTACAAAAACAGTTGGTGTTACTGCGATTAATACTAGAACAAATTTAGTATTTTTACAAATATTACTTAAATAACGGTACGGTTGAAAATATTACTAGAAAAAACAGTTGGTATTACTGCATATGTTACTAGGAAACAACAGTTTCATTTTTGCATTTTTGTAAATGTAACTAAAACTTAAAGCAAAAACTGGTTTTTGCTGCAGTTGGTATTAATGCAAATTTAATTAGATGAACAGTTGGTATTATTGTAAATTTAACTAAAAAAAAAACAATAGACCTTTTTACCGTTAGTTAAGCGCATCCGCCTCATGCGCATCCGCCAAGTTTGAAAGGCGGTGGTATTACTGTAAATTTAACTAAAAACAATAGACCCTTTTACCGTTAGTTAAGCGCATCGCCAAGTTTGAAAGGCGGGAATATGAAAGTCTCGGCCACATATTTAGTTATACGTCAAAAAGTTCGAGCACTTTTTGACGTATCACATGACGGAAATTGACACATGCGCACAAAAAAATTCAACTATGGAAAGGTCTATTAGTATTATTGTTACTAGAAAGAAATAACAAAAAGTTTTGCTAAAAAATAACTACAACGCAAAAATTGGTTTTGTTGCAAAAAATGTAACTAGAAAGGGGCAGTTATTGTAACTGTAAATATTATTATAACAACAGTTAGTAGCAATAACTTTTTACTCTATTAATTTTTAGCGGAATTTAAAAATAAGTTCTGGGGAATTTTATTTTGATACTAATAGCAGATTAGTTTGTTACTAACAAAAATTAGTTACATTTCTACAAAAGTAACCATAAAGTAAAAACTAGTTTTGTAGCAGTTGGTATTAATGCAAATATAACTAGATGAACAGTTGGTATTATTGTAAATGTAACTAAAAAAACAATTGGTATTATTGTTACTAGAAAGAAATAATTGACAGTTTTGCAAAAGTAACTAGAATGCAAAAATTGGTTTTGTTGCAAATGTAACTAGAAATAGAAAGTTGGTGTTACTGTAAATAATATAATAACGACAGTTGGTATCAATAACCGTTTATCCTATTTATTTTTTGCTAAATTTAGAAATAATTTCTGGGGAATTTTAGTTTGTTACTAACCTCAGATTAGTTTGTTACTAACAAAAATTAGTTACATTTTTACAAAAGTAACCCGAAAGCAAAACGTGGTTTTCTTGCAATTGGTATTAATGCAAATTTAACTATATGAACAGTTGGTATTATTGCAGATTTAACAAGGAAAACAATTGGTATTATTGTTACTAGAAAGAAATAATTGGCCGTTTTGCAAAAGTAACTAGAACGCAAAAATTGGATTTGTAGCAAATATAACTAGAAATAGACAGTTGGTGTTACTGTAAATAATATTATAACAACAGTTGGTACTAATATCCGTTTATTTTATCTATTTTTATGCGAAATTTTTAAATACTTTCTGGGGAATTTTAGTTTGATACTAACAGCAGATTAGTTTGTTACTAACAAAATTTAGTTATATTTTTATAAAAATAACCAGAACAGCAGATTAGTTTGTTACTAACAAAAATTAGTTTTTTTTTGCCAGAAAGCAAAAACTGGTTTTCTTGCAGTTGGTATTAATGCCAATTTAACTAGTTGAACAGTTGGTATTAATGCAAATGTAACTAGACGAACAGTTGGTATTATTGCAGATTTTACAAGAAAAAAACAATTGGTATTATTGTTACTAGAAATAAATAATTGACAATTTGCAAAAAATAACTAGAATGCAAAAATTGTTTTCGTAAATTAGTTTGTTACAAACAAAAATTAGTTACATTTTTACAAAAAATAACCAGAAAGGAAAATATGGTTTTCTTGCAGTTGGTATTAATGCAAATTTCACTAGTTGAACAGTTGGTAATTAAAAAACAATTGGTATTATTGTTACTAGAAATAAATAATTGGCAGATTTGAAAAAAATAACTTAAATGCAAAAATTGTTTTTGTTGCAAAAAACTAGAAATAGACAGTTGGTGTTACTGTAAATAATATTATAACAACAGTTGGTAACAATAACCGTTTATTCTATTTATTTTTAGCGAAATTTAGAAATACTTTCTGGGGAATTTTAGTTTGTTACTAACAGCAGATTAGTTTGTGACTAACAAAAATTAGATACATTTTTACAAAAGTAACCAGAATGCAAAAACAAGTTTATTGCAGTTGGTATTAATGCAAATTTAATTAGTTGAACAGTTGGTATTATTGTAAATTTAATTAAAAACAATTGGTATTACTGTTACTAGAAAGAAATAATTGACTCTTTTGCAAAAGTAACTAAAATGCAAAAAAATGTTTTTGTTGCAAATGTAACTAAAATTAGACAGTTGGTGTTACTGTAAATAACAATATAGCAACAGTTGATAGCAATAACCGTTTATCCTATTTTTTTTAGCGAAATTTAAAAATAATTTCTGGGGAATTTTAGTTTGTTACTAACAGCAGATTAGTTTGTTACTAACAAAATTTAGTTATATTTTTATAAAAATAACCAGAAGGCAAAAACTTGTTTTATTGCAGTTGGTATTATTGCAAATTTAACTAGATGAACAGTTGGTATTATTGTAAATTTAACTAAGAAAACAACTGGTGTTATTGTTACTAGAAAGAATAAATTGGCAGTTTTGCAAAAGTAACTAGAATGCAAAAATTGGTTGTGTTACAAATGTAACCAGAAATAGACAGTTGGTGTTACTGTAAATAATATTATAAAAACAGTTGGTAACACAATAGCTGTTTATTCTATTTATTTTTTTGCGAAATTTAGAAAAACTTTTTGAGGAATTTGAGTTTGTTACTAACAGCAGTTGGTACTAAACTGAACATAACCACAATATTTGTATATAAGTTGAAACTTAGTCAAATTAGGTGAAGATTTGCTAATCAAATTTGAAATTAGTTACATACGTAGTAATTAGTTAAACAGTTGCAATTATAAAACGCAAATTCAATGTTTTGCTAAAATTTGAACAAAATGCAAAAATACTTTAGTTTTTTTACTAACAACAGTTGGTAATAGAAAGTTGGCAATTGGCCATTATTTAAGCGAAGTATTGGCAACTTTAATTAGTAACAAATCGAAAATAACTAAATTTTCTTGTATTTAAAGCTACAAATATCAGCCAATAAATTCGATATAAAAAGTAAGTTTACGTAATAATCACTACAAATTGTGCAACAAAAATCTTGTGACTTTAATATGGCAGGAGGACTTTCAATATCTCAGTTGGAAATAATTTTTTTTACTAAATATTCGTTTAAAACATTATTTCGCAAACAATGTTTTATCTTGAAAGTGTTTCGTAGTGTTAATAATTTCAGTGTTTCAAACAGTTGGTCAAAACAGTTGGTATCAAATTTTACTGAATAATATAAATAGTTAGTAACATACGCAACAGGTGGTAGTATCGTGAATTTAGTTAATAGTAACATATAGTTGCAACAATTTGCACAACTCAACAAAATTTTTGGACACCTGGTACTGTGAGTTTAACACGAACATAGTAACATGAACATAGTAACCAACAATAACATAGGTAGTAATTAACATAGTTTTTAACAGTTGGTAGTAATGTGAATCTATAACAGTTGGTAGTAACATGAACATAATGACAACAGTTGGTATGAACATAGTTTGGTGGGAAATTGGAAATTCGTTTAATTTTCGTCCGGATTTACGCCTTATTAGACAATTACTATATTGTTTCCTTGGTTTACCTAACACCGTCACTACTGCACAACTGCATAAAATGTATGAATACATACATACAATATATAATATATAAATATTCTATATATTCGCGAGTGGGTAATATTTAAAAATAATGTTTTATCCTAAATAACAATGTGTGGTTTGGCCATATTTCCTTGTTTCGCCAATATTTCTCTCTTTATAGAATTTATTTAATGCTGCTGAGTGCACTTTATGCTACTGCATCCAATTAAAAACAAGAAAACAAAGAAACAGTTAATAAACACAACAAAAGTCACTAAAATTAACCGTGGGATTCCCCTAGATACTGCACGAAACTACTGACGTTTATCGTTTTTTTTTAGTGATATTTTGGGGACAGGGCTGCCA
Organism: Phosphuga atrata; assembly: GCA_944588485.1. Lineage (NCBI taxonomy): Eukaryota > Metazoa > Arthropoda > Insecta > Coleoptera > Silphidae > Phosphuga > Phosphuga atrata. The sequence goes on from OX155895.1 coordinate 69,165,578, forward strand.
ACTTAACAACAGGCGAAACGTTGCAGTTACTTAGGATATCCTTTTTTCGTTTATCTATCCTAAAATTAAGTTTATTATTTAAGAGAAATGCAACGACTTGCAGGAAGACTTTTAAAGTTAATTATTTATTTGGTGTTTTTTTTGTTTGGGTTTTTCTTTAATATTATTTGCTAATAGAAACTGTTGGTCATTGTGAATTGGGGAATTCAATTTTAAATCAAATTACCAAACTGTAACATAAAATGATTTGCGATAATCCTAATTTCTGTTTTATCATTAAATTTTTTTAATTCAGCTTTAAATAATTAGAACAAACTCAATTTAGTTGCCAACATAAATTCTAACGCAGGTTTACTAACATAAATTCCACGCATGGTAACCAACGTAATTTGTAACCATGTTGACCAACAAACTTTCTATTTGCAACTAGACATTTTGTTTGGCACTAAACTTTGCAACTGAAACTCGGTGAAATTTCCCTAAAAACAAATTCGGTCTGGACGTTGCATTTCTCCTCACATATTCGTTTACTTTTTTGTTAATATTTGTTTTTACACACAATTTTTACAATCATTTTTTAATTAATTTTCTCTTTTAAATTCTAGTTATTACAACGTTTTTCTGCGGTGCCAACATAACAACAACAGAAATAACCAACACAAAAAAACAACAACAACTCAAAACAAAAAAGAACGAAGAGAAAACAACATCGAATAAAACGTTCTCTTACCAATCACATCTAGAAATCATCTTAACAAACGTAACTGATAATCCTAGATAATCGAACAATTAGTTTAACTAAATCATTACCTAAATCACCACAGAAATTATCTAGAATTATCTTAAGATTACTCGATGTTCTTTTTTCCTCTTCTTTCAGATTCACTATTTTTCATTTGTTTTGTACATTTTGTTATCTATATAGGTATACTCAGTTAAATCATTAGTGACGGTTTGGTTTAGACTAAACTAGAATCCATCTAGTTACTAGTTAGATCTAGACTATATATCTAGATTAGAAACCATCTGGTTAACCTTCTAGATACTATTGCCTTTTAGACTAATATTTATCCAGACTAGATAGATTTTGAGTCTTTTAGACTAATATTCCTCTAGACTAGATAGATTCTGAGTCTTTTGGATGAATATTCATCTAGACTAGATAGATTCTGAGTCTGTTAGACTAATATTCATCTAGACTAGATTCTGAGTCTATTGGATGAATATTCATCTAGACTAGATAGATTCTGAGTCTGTTAGACTAATATTCATCTAGACTAGATAGATTCTCATCTAGATGATTCAAATAGGCGCACTATATATACTAGAGTTTGGAAAACTTAGTGACTAGTCTTAGAGGAAGCTCTGTGTTTTAGTTTTGTAGGAAGATTTTGGTTTATTTATTAAATAAATTAAGTTTTAATTGAAATTCTTATCAAAACTCTTTAGCTATCTGGATAATTAGATAGTGTTAAAGCTAGTAGACTAGATTAGTCTAGAGTTGTTGGAGAGGGTTGTTGTTTGATAAACTTACAGGGTTTGGGGTAAAAAGTTAGGGACGTAACCTTTTTAAAAAATTTGAAAATTTATAAAATTTCAAATTGAAAATTTTACAGTTTCGTCTCAATTTTATGTTTGAAAAACTAAACGGCTGCAATTTATGGATATCGAAATTTATACAGAAAATTGAATATTGGTGAAACCAAACTAATTATAGATACAAACATATAAACTTATTAAAGACGAAATGTAGGTTGAAGATATAAATATATTCAACCTGTTCGTAGCTCTATAATATTAAGACTTATTATTACTACAAAACAAATCCCATGTTACACTACTTCCAACAACACTACTTCCAGAGGTTAATACCAAGCATTATATTAAATTATACAACAGATATTTGCATGTTATTACTAGTCCCAGTACACTTTGTTCTAGATAAATAAAATTGTCTAAAAGATCATTTCTTTTTATTTAAATTAAGTGAATCTGTAGACGCGTTTCGAGATTTATCTCTCAACATACTACATGGCTATTCACTTAATTTAAATATAAATGATCTTAAAAACAATGTTATTTATCTAGTGCTTGTTAATAACATGCAAATGTACTGGTACTAGTAATAACATGCAAATATCTGTTGTACAATTTAATATCCTGCGCGGTATTAGCCAGGGAAGTAGTTGTTTCAACATGGGATTTGTTTTGTAGTCTTAATAAGACTTAATATTATACAGCTACGTACCACGTATATATTGATTTATTACGTTGGATATATTTATATATTCAGGCTACATTTCGTCATTAATAATACAGAAAATTGTTTTATTTAGTAAACTAAATTCTGAACAATGTTCACTACATTGCTTAAACTTTTAAAGATTTTCCCAGATTTCCCTTAAAAAAACCTTTATCTACTCACACGCCAATATAAACAGATTAATAAATATATTATTGTATGTGAATGATGTCATCGTTATGTTAAAGTATTCAAATCGTGCGTAAAAGTCCAATGCAAATCAAATGGAGTTTCATTATTAAACGATTTCTGTTTGTTGTTACTATGGCAACAACTCGCGTCACTAAACAAAAAACATAGACGTAGTGAAAATAAATTTTCCGACATATATTAAAATTGAATTAATTTGGAATCAAGAAGTCTGGGCCTCTCAGTCTGGATTTATCTGGCTCTAATATAATTTTGAAATGTGTTCACGACATCAAAAAATTGCTGAAACTTTTCAAGATTTTCCCAGATTTTCCCTTAAAAAACCTTTATCTACTCACACACTAATCTGAACACACTAATAAATACATTATTGTATGTGAAGGATGCCTTTGTTATAATCGTGTGTAAAAGTATAAAAATCGTGTGTAAAAGGCCAATATAAATCAAATGAAGTTTCATTATTAAATGATTTCTGTTTGTTGTTACTATGGCAACAACTCGCGTTACTAAACAAAAAACATAGACGTAGTGAAAATAAATTTTCTGATTTTCTGTAAAATTGAATTAATTTTGAATCTTGAATGAAAATTTTGAATGAAATTGCTCGAAAGTCTCGGCGTCTTAGTCTGGATTTATCTGGCTCCAATATAACATAACCTAACCATAATCTAATCTAGATTAAACCTAGGTTAACCTAGATTACATCGAAGCAGGGAAAGATGGTTCCTCTACCTACATTGACCTTAACAGTTCCGGTTTGGACTTCCGGTTTCGAATCCCGTTTCCGATTTCGGCTCCCGTTTCCGGTTTCCCACTTTCGGCTTTTCACAGATGAGAGTGTGAGGTCTAGTAGCCCCACGTGCGAGGTCTATGTAATACCACGCTGGGTGTGAGGTATATGCAGTCCCGCGTGTGAGGTCTATGTAACCCCATGCTGGTTGTTAGGTCTGGTTTCGACTTCAGTTTCCGGTTTTGATTTTTGCTTTCGAATTCCGTCCTCGGTTTCTCACTTCAGGTTTCCCATTTCGGGTTTTCCACTTCTGGTTTCCCATTTCCGGTTTCCCACATTCGGCCGTCCCATTTCAAGTTCCTGCACTGTACGCGGGAAAATTAAAATTCGGCGCAGTTTCGGCGGAAAATTTAAAATCTTAACCGGAAGTCGAAACCGGAAGTGTCAAAGTCAGTGGAGGTGGAGGAGCTAAAAGAAAAAATCTTTCCCTACACATCGACAGCATACAATACTTTCAACACCTAGACCCGATCAGTTCAACATCACAAATTCCGACGAAAACCGAACGGAAAATTTCAAAATATTAAAAAATAACAAAAAAATAGTGGGATTTCAATTAAACTTTTAATGAATGTGGTTATCCACAAGAGGTACCCTATGACCATATTTGAACGCTCCGCCTCCAATGGGACGGTGTGGGGAATTATTTTTGCTTCAAAGGTTTTTTGCAAATACCTCGTTAAGGCTTCAATATGCAAAATTGTAACCCGGATCTCCATATGTAAGACGTCGGTGTCTACAAAAAAGTATTCTTTGTAAATTTAGTTAAATTATTTGGTTTAGTCATAAAAGTAAACAATATGAAATGCAATTTTTTTTTTCAATGACCAGATTTCAACGCGACCGGATGTGAGAAACCGGAAATTGGAAACCAGAAGTGGGAAACCGGAGACGGGATTCCAAACCGAAAGTCAAAACCGGAAACGGAAGTTTCCCTTCTTTGAATTTCGTTCCTCAATTTCCATGAGTTTATATGGTCGGGTCCAGGTGTTAAATTAATGTATGCTCTCATCGACAACGACCAAATAGTCTTCTCGTCACTGTGAGTTTTTACTAGTTAGCAATTTTTTTCCACCGAGGCGCTGAACGTTCTAACTTTATTGTGTCAGTGATTTGAAGTATGTTGTCTGTCAAAATTACAATTTTTACAATATAATCGGTAAGAAACAATTATTTTCGTAGATAAAATAATGTCTGACACACGTGTGTGAAAAGCTTTTGTGCACTGATTTCGATTAAACCACTCGCTTTCGGCCCGTGCTTTAAACTTCGCAACTCATGGACAAAAGCCCTGCTTCACACACTTGTATCATAAACTACTAATATGTGCAATAATTAATTCATCGTATACTAAATCGTATAAATATACTAAAGATGTATTAAAACTATCTAAATGTAGTTTATCTAATAAATAAACCTAATATTATGGACAGAAAGACCTAGTGATCGATAGCCTTTTGTTGACATTTTTTTAAATATTTCTTCTTCTATATTTATCTTCTATATTTTCTTGTGAATTTTACCCTTCGATATCTCAAAAACCTTGCTAACTACTTAGTTCAGTTTCGGGCACATTTTCACCGGTTGTAAGCAGAAAAAAGTTCACTTTAAAAATTACAGTTTCAAATAGTAGCAGCGCCCTTACGAATTTGAAACTGTAAAAACTACAAATTGCTTTTGTTAAAATTACAGTTTCCGATATTATTAGTAAATAAGTTTTAAAAATTACAGTGTGCGACTGCAATCTTTACAAATTTATATTCGTAAAGCCGCTGCTACTATTTAAACTGTAATTTTTAGAGTTTACTTTTTTCCTTGTACGTCAAAAAGTGTGTCGAAAAACATGGCGGAAATTGACACATGTGCAAAAAAAATTCAACTATGAAAAAGTCTATTGGCTTTGGTTTAAAACTGGGAATTTGCAAAATTAAAAAAAAATAAGATTTGTTAGCTAATTAATTAATAAACAATAATTTTTGTAAGTAAATTTTGAGATAATTAGTAGATAGGGATTAACTCTAGATTAATAGTTAGTCTAGTCTACATTGTTTGAGTTTTGATAAGATTTTGAGATTTTTAAGTAAATGATTTGAGTCAAAAAATGAATCAACTGAGCATATATTACGAACATATCGATATTTAAAATAGTGTTACACAAGGTTTTCTACACAGAAATACGGACAGATTTGCAAAAAGTGAATTTTCTGCAGCAAAAATTAGTTTTTGCAAAGCTGTAAGACATTTTGCACTGATAATCAAATGAAGGGATTAATATATGAAATCAGGGAGAATCAGTCGGCAAATATTACATTACATAACAATCACTTTATTTTAATGATTTTAGATGTGAAATTAAATATTTTGCTGGTTAACTTAAGATTTCGGTTTCGTTTCCTGCGGCTTAATATACTTTTGGTTTCATGAAAAAAAATTACGTAAAAATAAAAATTATGTTGTGTTTTTTTTTTAAAGAAAAAATGTTGATTTTTCGGTTATTTTTTTCGGCCACGGTTCGGTACGGCACGACACGGCAGTTGGGTATGTTTTTAGGCTTCATAAAAAGTTTCTTTTTACATAATTTTCCTCAAAATAAAACGTTTCTTTTTCTCCCTCCCTAAATCCCGCACAAACCCGCACTGACACCCTCCGAAAAACCTTCACAAAACATCTTTGCGACTCTCCTACATTCCAATCAACTTAAACAAACATTCAATCTACTGCTGGTGTTCACAACTTGTTTCTATTTACGTGACCAATTTTCTTTTAAATACATCATTTTCTATTCTTCTTTTTATATTCTCTTCTTTATTTTTCTTTTAGTTTTCTTTCTATTTGCGTTCGAGGAAGATGGAAATTCGTTGTAAAAATAAAATTATCTAGAGCACCAAAAAACACAAAAACATTCCTCTCCTCACTCTCTCTTTGCTAGCTTTAAATTACAGCGACAATTGAGACATTTTCTTTTAATATCAAAAACTTTTTAAAATAAGAATTAATTTCAATTAACGGTCTAGTCCGTCTAGTCTGTCTAGCCAGTGTAGTCCGGCTAGTCCGTCTAGTCTTTCTGGTCTGCCTGGTCCGTTTAGTCCGTGTACTCCGTGTAGTTCGTCTAGTTTGTTTAGTCCGTCTAGTTCCCTTAGTCCAGTGGTGGCGAACCTATGGCACGCGTGCCTTAACTGACACATAGGAGAATTGTATTGGCACGCAATCTATTTCTAACGCGTGCCTTTTAAACTTCTTAAAGCTAAAGCTTCCACTTTTCTAAGAGAACTTTTTAAGTTTCTCAATTTACTTTTGTGCAACATCAAAGATGTAAAATATAAGACGTGTTATATTCAGGCTAATACGGTAACTGATTCTTACTAACAGAAATGTTCATTAATTGTAGAAGTTAATTTGCACGTCAGCATTTCAAAACATGAATATTTAAATAAGAATTGGTACGCGGCTGGAAAAAGGTTGGCCACCCCTGGTCTAGTCAGTCTAGTCCGTCAATTCCGTCTAGCTCGTCTAGTCCGTCTACTCCGTCTAGTCTTTCTGGTCTGTCTAGTCTGCCTGGTCCGCCTACTCCATCTAGTCCGTGTCCTCCGTCTAGTCCGTCTAGTTCGCCTAGTCCAGTGGTGGCGAACCTATGGCACGCGTGTCTAAACTGACACATAGGAAAATTGTATTGGCACGCGAACCCTTTCTCACGCGTGCCTTCTAAACTTCTTAAACTTAAAACTTCCACTTTTCTAAAATGAAATGTTCATTCATTGTAAAAGTTACCTGGCACGTCAGCATTTCAAAATGTGAATATTAAAAAAAAATTGGCACGCGGCTGGAAAAAAGCTGGCCACCCCTGGTCTATTCAGTCTAGGCAGTCTGGTCAAGTCCCTCTAGTCCGTCTAGTCTTTCTGGTCTACCTGATCCGCCTAGTCAGTCTAGTTCGTGTACTCCGTCTAGTCGTCCAGTTCGTTTAGTCCGTCTAGTCCGCCTAGTCCAGTGGTGGCGAACTTATGGCACGCGTGTCTTAGCTGACACATAGGAGAATTGTATTGGCACGCAAACTATTTCTCACGAGTGCCTTCTAAACTTCTTAAACTCAAAGCTTTTACTTTTCTAAGAGAAATTACTAAGTTTCTTCATTTACTTTTGTGCAGCATCAAAGGTGTAAAATATAAGACGCGTTATATTCAGGCTAAAACAGTAACTGATTCTCACTATCAGAAATATTAATTCATTGTAAAAGTTACCTGGCACGTCAGCATTTCAAAATGTGAATATTATAAAAAAAACTTGGCACGCGGCCGGAAAAAGGCTGGCCACCCCTGGTTCAGTCAGTCTAGTCCGTCCAGCGCGTATTCTCCGTCTAGTCTTTCTGGTCTGCCTGTCGTGGCAAACCTATGGCACGCGTGCCTTAACTGACAAATAGGAGAATTTTATTGGCACGCGAACTATTTCTCACCCGTGCCTTCTAAACTTCTTAAACTTAAATCTTTTCTTTCCTAAAAGAAATTTTTAAGTTTCTCCATTTAATTTTGTTCAACATCAAAGGCATAAAATATTGGACGCGTTATATTCCGGCTAATACGGTAACTGATTTTCACTATCAGAAATGTTCATTCATTGTAAAAGTTACCTGGCACGTCAGCATTTCAAAATGTGAATATTAAAAACAAATTGGCACGCGGCCGGAAAAAGGTTGGTCAGCCCTGGTCTAGTCAATCTAGGCAATCTAGTCCATCAAGTTTTTCTGGTCTGTCTGGTCTGCCAGGTCCGCCCAGTCCGTCTAGTCCCTGTACTGCGTGTAGTCCGTCTAGTCCCGGGATGGGCAACCTACAACCCGCGGGCCAACTGCGGCCTGAGTAAGAGCTTAATTCGGCCCGCAAAAATCTGCTTTAAATACATAAGAATTGGCCCGCAGATCACAGAACTCAATATAACTTTTAATTTTGGTATCGATTCTTGAGACAAATTGGCGAATTCTTAAAACAATTCGAAAAAGTTAAAATGCTTGATTTTCGGCATTTGCGGTATTTCAGCGACTTTTGAGGATTTGCGAAATTGCTGACTTTCGTAAAGGGTCGACGCTTGACGCAAACACTAGTACGCTCAAACACGTAAATGCGCATGCTTGCATCGTAGGTGCGTGCAGAAAAAAAAATCTGGCATGCGTCAGCTAGTATGAACTCTGACTGGCCCATCACCTAAAAAAGTTGCCCACCCCTGGTCTAGTCCGTCTAGTTCGTTTAGTCCGTCTAGTCCGCCAGGTCCAATGGTGGCGAACCTTTGGCACGCGTGTCTTAGCTGACACATTGTAAAATTGTATTGGCACGCGAACTATTTCTCACGCGTGCCTTCTAAACTTCTTAAACTCAAAGCTTCCACTTTTCTAAGAGAAATATTTAAGTTTCTCAATTTACTTTTGTGCAACATCAAAGGTGTAAAATATAAGACGCGTTATATTCAGGCTAAATAAAACAGTAACTGATTCTCACTATCAGAACTGTTCATTAATTGTAAAATTTACCTGGCACGTCAGCATTTCAAAATGTGAATATTTAAAAAAGAGTTGGCACGCGGCCGGAAAAAAGTTGGCCCCCCCTGGTTTAGTCAGTCTAGTCACTCTAGTTCGTCTAGTCTGTTTAGTCTGTCTAGTCCAGGGGTGGCCAACCTTTTTATCACCGCGTGCCATTTTTCCACATTAAGTTTCCACATTACGAAATGCTGACGTGCCCAATAACTTTGCCTGAGTTACCATATTAGCCTGAATAACGTATCGGCTTGAATACGACATTTGAAAGTATCAAATTCCATCCCGATTTACAAAAATTAAGGGTCAGAGCGTGAACCCTTTAACTACAGACCAATCTGTATTCAAAGCCAATTTTCACATTTTTTAGCAATTCTGCCTAGATTATCAAGTTTCTTGGAAAGTAAAAGCATGCGGGCAAACAGTCAAAACGGCTTCTGAAAAACTATCTCAACTGATACTGCACTGTTGGAAAGTGTTAATTTTATAATTACTTCTCTCAATTGTAATCAGGAGGTTCTTGCTTTATTTTACGACCTAAGTAAAGCATTTGACTCTTTTGATCACAAACTTCTTCCACAAAAAATGGAAGATATTGGAGCCGACAAGAACTGGGTAAAACCTTCTTTGCATCAAAGAGTGATCGCAAATGGTTCAAAATCGGAAATAAACTTAAAGAAGTGTGTGGTAACCCAAGGCTCTCTAATGGGACAAACCCTATTCTTGATATTTGTTATGATCACAAGCGCCTTCCACAAAAAATGAAGTTATTGGAGTTAGAGGCGTCGCCAAGAACTAGGTAAAATCTTCCTTGCATCAAAGAGGACGAACAGTGATCGTAAACGGTTCAAAATCGGAAAGGAAAATTAAAGAAGCGGTTGGTACCCCAAGGCTCTCTAATGGGACAAACTCTCTTCTTGATATATGATATGATCACAAGCTCCTTCCGCCAAAAAAATGAAATTATTGGAGTTAGAGGCATCGCCAAGAACTGGGTAAAATCTTCCTTGCATAAAAGAGGACAAACAGTGATCGTAAACGGTTCAAAACCGGAAAGTGTTGTACCCCAAGGCTCTTGAATGAGATAAACTCTATTCTTGATATTTGTTATCAGCACAAGCTCCTTCCACAAAAATAAAGTTATTGGAGTTAAATGCGCCGCCAAAAAACTGGGTAAAATCTTCCTTGCATCAAGGAGGACGAACAGTGATTAAACGGTTCAAAATCGGAAACAAGGAAAGAAGTGGGTGATACCCCAAGGCTCTCTAATGGAACAAACTCTATTCTTGATACTTGTTATGATCACTCCTTCCACAAAAAAATGAAGTTATTGGAGTTAAAGGCGTCGCCAAGAACTGGGTAAATCTTCCTTGTATCTAAGAGGACGAACAGTGATCGTAAACAGTTCGAAATCGGAAAGAAAATTAGAGAAGTGGGTGGTACCCCAAGGCTCTCTAAAGGGACCAACTCAATTCTTGATATTTGTTAATGATCTGGCGCAAACAAATAATGTTGCAATTATATATTGTACGCTGGTGATAGCAACATTTCAATATCTAACCCAGACATACACGATTTAATTAAAAGTAGCAATTTAAAATCAAAAACGTTAGGAGATGATGTATAAATCTTTAATGGACTTTAAATATACGCAAAATGTACTTCATGATTATAGTTTACTTCTAAGGATCGAAAGGGGTTGAATCAATAAAATGTCTATATACTATATATATTGTCTATATATTGTGCTAAAATGTTCGACATTAATTACTGTGTGTTATCTGATTCGAAACCTAAGAGAATTTGAAAATTTTCATTCTGCAAATATTTTACGCCGTCGTTGAATCTAGCTTGTTATACGGTCTGATATTTTCAGGTCAGCAGCAAATATTAATGCGGTATTTAAAAAGATATTACGAGATGTTGAATGTACATCCTCTTTGTGCTTCATCAAGCACAACATTTCAACGCTACACCCCTTCCTCCCGCGTGCCAATAAAAATTTCCAGAGTGTCAGCTGTGGCACGCGTGCCATAGGTTCGCCACCGCTGGTCTAGTCTATCTGGTCTGTCTAGTCTTGTCTGTCTAGTCTTGTCTGTCTAGTCTTGTCTGTCTAGTCTTGTCTGTCTAGCCTTGTCTGTCTAGTCTTGTCTGTCTAGTCTTGTCTGTCTAGTCTTGTCTGTCTAGTCTTGTCTGTCTAGTCTTGTCTGTCTAGTCTTGTCTGTCTAGTCTTGTCTGTCTAGTCTTGTCTGTCTAGTCTTGTCTGTCTAGTCTTGTCTGTCTAGTCTTGTCTGTCTAGTCTTGTCTGTCTAGTCTTGTCTGTCTAGTCTTGTCTGTCTAGTCTTATCTGTCTAGTCTTGTCTGTCTAGTCTTGTTTGTCTAGTCTTGTCTGTCTAGTCTTGTCTCTCTAGTCTTGTCTGTCTAGTCTTGTCTGTCTAGTCTTGTCTGTCTAGTCTTGTCTGTCTTGTCTTGTCAGTCTAGTCTTGTCTGTCTAGTCTTGTCTGTCTAGTCTTGTCCGTCTAGTATTGTCCGTCTAGTCTTGTCTGTCAAGTCTCGTCTGTCTAGTCTTGTCTGCCTAGTCTTGTCTGTCTAGTCTTGTCTGTCTAGTCTTGTCTGTCTAGTCTTGTCTGTCTAGTCTTGTCTGTCTAGTCTTGTCTGTCTAGTCTTGTCTGTCTAGTCTTGTCTGTCTAGTCTTGTCTGTCTAGTCTTGTCTGTCTAGTCTTGTCTGTCTAGTCTTGTCTGTCTAGTCTTGTCTGTCTAGTCTTGTCTGTCTAGTCTTGTCTGTCTAGTCTTGTCTGTCTAGTCTTGTCTGTCTAGTCTTGTCTGTCTAGTCTTGTCTGTCTAGTCTTGTCTGCCTAGTCTTGTCTGTCTAGTCTTGTCTGTCTAGTCTTGTCTGTCTAGTCTTGTCTGCCTAGTCTTGTCTGTCTAGTCTTGTCTGTCTAGTCTTGTCTGTCTAGTCTTGTCTGTCTAGTCTTGTCTGTCTAGTCTTGTCTGTCTAGTCTTGTCTGTCTAGTCTTGTCTGCCTAGTCTTGTCTGTCTAGTCTTGTCTGTCTAGTCTTGTCTGTCTAGTCTTGTCTGTCTAGTCTTGTCTGTCTAGTCTTGTCTGTCTAGTCTTGTCTGTCTAGTCTTGTCTGTCTAGTCTTGTCTGTCTAGTCTTGTCTGTCTAGTCTTGTCTGTCTAGTCTTGTCTGTCTAGTCTTGTCTGTCTAGTCTTGTCTGTCTAGTCTTGTCTGTCTAGTCTTGTCTGTCTAGTCTTGTCTGTCTAGTCTTGTCTGTCTAGTCTTGTCTGTCTAGTCTTGTCTGTCTAGTCTTGTCTGTCTAGTCTTGTCTGTCTAGTCTTGTCTGTCTAGTCTTGTCTGTCTAGTCTTGTCTGTCTAGTCTTGTCTGTCTAGTCTTGTCTGTCTAGTCTTGTCTGTCTAGTCTTGTCTGTCTAGTCTTGTCTGTCTAGTCTTGTCTGTCTAGTCTTGTCTGTCTAGTCTTGTCTGTCTAGTCTTGTCTGTCTAGTCTTGTCTGTCTAGTCTTGTCTGTCTAGTCTTGTCTGTCTAGTCTTGTCTGTCTAGTCTTGTCTGTCTAGTCTTGTCTGTCTAGTCTTGTCTGTCTAGTCTTGTCTGTCTAGTCTTGTCTGTCTAGTCTTGTCTGTCTAGTCTTGTCTGTCTAGTCTTGTCTGTCAAGTCTTGTCTGTCTAGTCTTGTCTGTCTAGTATTGTCTGTCTAGTCTTGTCTGTCTAGTCTTGTCTGTCTAGTCTTGTCTGTCTAGTCTTGTCTGTCTAGTCTTGTCTGTCTAGTCTTGTCTGTCTAGTCTTGTCTGTCTAGTCTTGTCTGTCTAGTCTTGTCTGTCTAGTCTTGTCTGTCTAGTCTTGTCTGTCTAGTCTTGTCTGTCTAGTCTTGTCTGTCTAGTCTTGTCTGTCTAGTCTTGTCTGTCTAGTCTTGTCTGTCTAGTCTTGTCTGTCTAGTCTTGTCTGTCTAGCCTTGTCTGTCTAGTCTTGTCTGTCTAGTCTTGTCTGTCTAGTCTTGTCTGTCTAGTCTTGTCTGTCTAGTCTTGTCTGTCTAGTCTTGTCTGTCTAGTCTTGTCTGTCTAGTCTTGTCTGTCTAGTCTTGTCTTTCTAGTCTTGTCTGTCTAGTCTTGTCTGTCTAGTCTTGTCTGTCTAGTCTTGTCTGTCTAGTCTTGTCTGTCTAGTCTTGTCTGTCTAGTCTTGTCTGTCTAGTCTTGTCTGTCTAGTCTTGTCTGTCTAGTCTTGTCTGTCTAGTTTTGTCTGTCTAGTCTTGTCTGTCTAGTCTTGTCTGTCTAGTCTTGTCTGTCTAGTCTTGTCTGTCTAGTCTTGTCTGTCTAGTCTTGTCTGTCTAGTCTTGTCTGTCTAGTCTTGTCTGTCTAGTCTTGTCTGTCTAGTCTTGTCTGTCTAGTCTTGTCTGTCTAGTCTTGTCTATCTAGTATTGTCTGTCTAGTCTTGTCTGTCTAGTCTTGTCTGTCTAGTCTTGTCTGTCTAGTCTTGTCTGTCTAGTCGTGTCTGTCTAGTCTTGTCTGTCTAGTCTTGTCTGTCTAGTCTTGTCTGTCTAGTCAATTCAATTCAATTCAATTCAAATTTCATTTATTTCAACAATCAAGCATAAAGCTAAAATAAATGTCAAAACATGAATGAAATAATAGCTTAATTCTAACATAATAATAGGGACTAACCTATTTAGAAAGAAAAGCTTAAATAAGTAATAATTTAAATGTATTAACTTTTGTTCTTTGTGATATATTCCTCCTTTGTATAGGGTTCTATATCCTTTATGTATTCAAAGACTTTTTTCTTGTATTCCTTAAAATGTTTTATTTCTTTGATTGTTTTTGGCAAATTGTTGTATAGTTGAATACAGTTATAATATGGTCCTTTTTCAGTCATGGTGAGATTGTGCCTTGGTGGAATATAATGTGTTATCTTTCTTCTTGTTTCTAGTCTTGTCTGTCTAGTCTTGTCTGTCTAGTCTTGTCTGTCTAGTCTTGTCTGCCTAGTCTTGTCTGTCTAGTCTTGTCTGTCTAGTCTTGTCTGTCTAGTCTTGTCTGTCTAGTCTTGTCTGTCTAGTCTTGTCTGTCTAGTCTTGTCTGTCTAGTCTTGTCTGTCTAGTCTTGTCTGTCTAGTCTTGTCTGTCTAGTCTTGTCTGTCTAGTCTTGTCTGTCTAGTCTTGTCTGTCTAGTCTTGTCTGTCTAGTCTTGTCTGTCTAGTCTTGTCTGTCTAGTCTGTCTAGTCTTGTCTGTCTAGTCTTGTCTGTCTAGTCTTGTCTGTCTAGTCTTGTCTGTCTAGTCTTGTCTGTCTAGTCTTGTCTGTCTAGTCTTGTCTGTCTAGTCTTGTCTGTCTAGTCTTGTCCGTCTTGTCTTGTCTGTCTAGTCTTGTCTATCTAGTCTTGTCTGACTAGTCTTGTGTGTCTAGTCTTGTCTGTCTGGTCTTGTCTGTCTAGTCTTGTCTGTCTAGTCTCGTCTGTCTAGTCTTGTTTATCAAGTCTTATTTGGCTGGTCTTGTCTCTCTAGTCTTGTCAATCTAATCTTGTATGTCTAGTCTTGTCTGTCAAGTTTTGTCTGTCTAGTCCTGTCTGTCTAGTCTTGTCTGTCTAAACTTGTTTCTCTTGTCTTATCTGGCTAGACATTCCAAAACTGTTGAAACTTTTAAAAATTATCCAAATTTTTCCCAAAATAATTTGCAACTGTGGAAACAAATTTAGTTGTGAGCTTTATCCGATTGATATTGATATATCAATACAGATATTGATATCTTAAAAACCATGCTAACTATATAGTTCCAACTTTCACAAAACTTAGTTGGCTAAATTATATTTAGCTTTGTATGCACCAAACTTGAAAATTTGTTAAAACTATCTAGATTTACTTAGTTTTACTACGCAAGCTAAGCCTTAAATTTTGTTCAAAAGTTTCACAGTTTTGCAAAATGCAAAAATTTTGCACAAAATTTATCATTAACCAAACTCAAAATTAGTTAAGATTTAGTTTAATCCCACAAATTATCCCAAATTTAAAAGCTTTACGATATTAAAAAAATCTCAATTGTCTCTTGTTTGACATGCCACAACTCGCTCTTCTTCTAAAAACAAACTAAAAATCCCCTAATTAGCGAGCCTTGTGGCACCGCTCACATGATCAAATCCCTTCGTTAACTATATAATATATAGAGTGTATATATTAGTTTTTGTTTTTATTCGGAATCGTTTGAGTATTTAGTTCAACTACGTCTCGCGTATACATCGCACTAACATTTATTAAATTTTATTTTTGTTAATAATTTTTTGGTTGGATTATAACCACGTGATTTTAAAATTACTATTTATTGTTTAATATATATATTTTGTGTTTTTATGATTTTTTAAAGGTTTTTTTTATTTATTTGTAGTCAGCTATATAGTGTGTAGTCGGTGAGTTTAGTTTATCTCCTTCAAACAAAAATTGTTTATTTTCGCACTTTTTTTTTTATTGAAAATTTGTTACGAATTGTTTTTATTTTTCTGTTTGGGGTTTTTTTTGTAAATATTGACTGCACACGCACCAAAAACAATTTTTTTTTCTTCTGCAATTTTTCTTCGTCTCGGCAATTCAATTTTGTTTTAATTTAAAAAATTTGCGTCAAAATTCTCGCTTTTTTCTCGTTTATTCTTTTTGTGGGGGTGTTACCGGCCAACCGTCAGCAATACCGCGCGATAATGATTGTCCGACCGACCAAAAGAAAAAAACTAAAAATTTAAAAAAAATTACTTTTTTTTGGCTTCTTCGCATCTCTTTTTTTAATATATAAATAGTTTATGTCGAGATTAAATTATTGGGTTTTTTTTTAAATTTCTTTTGTGATTCTGATATGATTATTAAAAAAATCTCCTTTTTCTGCTAAATTCGAATTGTCGCTTATTTACATAATTATTACTTCACTACATGGAAGATTGGTTTGAGATTGTCTCTGGTATATAATTATTATTATTTAGATATTTTTATTTATTTTTATTTTTATGAGGATTATTTTTTAATTATTTTTATGGAAGTCGAGTCTGTACAAGTTTTGCTAATTTGAGTTTTTAGTTTTTAATAATTTTATTTAGATTTTTTATTACTTTTTTTTATATAGTTTTGATTTGGAAATGAAACGTTTTGAAAACGGAATTTTTGTTTGAGATTTTGGAAGATTTTTTGGTAGAACACCTTTTATTCCTAAACTTGTTTTTTTCTGGACTTTACGGATTTTTTCTTGATCTTAATTTTCTTGAATCTAATTTTTTTTAAGTTTTGTAATATTATTTTTCTATTTTGCGTCTGTATTAGACTTATAACAGCACTCATATGCGTGAGGTTATGGCTCGACGATACAATTTTCTCAATATGCATCGGCGATTTATTTATTTAGAAATAGCATAAAGGGGCGCAAAATAGAAAAAATACTTTAAAAGACTCGTTCGTAAGGCATTTTTCAGCACTTGTCCATTAGAAAACTACTCGCTACGCTCGTCGTTTTCTAAACTTGGACGCGTGCTGCAAAATCGCGCTTACTGAACTCGTTCTTTAATATACTAATTGAAGAAATTTTTTTAATTTCTAATTCTTTTATTTTAAATAAATACTTCGTTTCTTAGTTTTACTTCACAATTTTCTTAATTTATATTTCAAAAAAAATAACAATATTTCTGAATTCACATAAACTTTATGTGAATTTTAATGAATTTATGTGAATCTTAATTTTTTATCATTTTAAAATAGAAATAATTTATGTTTTTTTTATATTTCTAAATTTTCAATTTTTTTTTTAAATAAATATTTTTTTTTATGACTCAAGCATTGAAAGTACTATCTTGGCGCACGTTTTTTAGTACGAGATATGTCACTTTTGGTTGTATTACCTATAACATAACTTGGTTAACGCACGCAAATATTCAATATCGCTAGGTTACATTAAAAAAACAATTAAAGAAATAAAATAAACAAAATCAAAACCTCAATATTAAAAAAGTAACTAGAAAGTGACAGAATTGCTTTTTCATTACAAACTAAAAATAAAAATTAAAGAAGACGTTTTAAAATATGTGTAAATTCTATGGTGATACCGGCGATTGATAAGAGTTCTTATGAGGAATCCCCACCGGAGACAATTGAAAAAGCAAATTCTTCATTTTTGGTTCTTTTTTTTTGATGGCACCTGGATCCCAAACTGTAAGGTGTAAGATGTATGGCCTCTCGCATGAGTAATAAAAAATATTATCTGCAACTCGTGCTTTGTTGTCAATTGCGATTTGTGCAGTATTGACAATTACCTCGAGCGAATGGGCGCACGGACGAAGTGAGGCTCTCAATTTCGCTCTCGTGGGCAATTGAGAACTTACCGCCCTAGTTGTACAATATACTATTTTAAACGAAATCTTAATTTTCAAGATTTTTTTTTTAAATTTTTTCAATGAAATTTTTTTAATTTGCAAAATTTGGAACCGTGTTTTCTAAAAAAAATCCACAAATATCTTTTAGATAAAATTAAAAAAAAACATTTTATTTTTAATATTTTTAACTTCAAATTTTCTACAAATTTTCAGAAATTTAAACTTAAAAAAAAAATCTTTCCTGTTTTAAAGATAGATAGATTCTATACATTTTCATTCGCATCAATTTCTGGAGGGCTCAAGAAGAAATGGAATCTTTTCTTTCCTCTCGAACGAACGTTACTTAGTTCGTGCGCCCAATTTCGTGGGCAATTGACAATTTACCGCCCTAGTTGCACAATATACTATTTTAAACGAAATCTTATTTTTCAAGATTTTTCTTTAAATTTCAATTAAACTTTTTAAATTTCAAAACTTTGGTGTTTTGTAGTGAAAGTGTTTTAAAGTGTTTTGTAGTTATAGTAGTTTAAGTGTTTTCTAAAAAATTTCTTCAAATATTGATGATATTCCTTGATTCCGCAATTTTTTCAATAAAAACAATTTTTTACAATTCCAACATTTTGTTCTAAAATTTACACAAAATATCTGATTTTCTTCATTTTTAATAATAAATTTTCTTTAAATTTTCTATTTTCAGAAATTTACTCTATTTAAAAGAAAAAATTGTAATTTCTTTCCTGTTTAAAATACCTTTTCATTCGCATCAATTTCTGGAGGGTTCAAGAAGAAATTGAATCTTTTCTTTCCTCTCGAACGAACGAGCGCACTCACTTCGTTCGTGCGCCCAATTTCGCTTTCGTGGGCAATTGACAACTTACAGCCCTAGTTGCACAATATACTATTTTAAACGAAATCTTAATTTTCAAGATTTTGCTTTAAATTTCAATGAAACTTTTAAAATTTCCAAAATTTGGAACAGTGTTTTCTAAAAAAATTCTTCAAATATTGAGAACATTCCTTGATTCCGCAATTTTTCAATTAAAACAGTTTTTACAATTTTAACATTTTGTTCTAAAATTTACACAAATTATCTGATTTTCTTAATTTTTAATAACAAATTTTCTTCAAATTTTTAGAAATTTAAACTTTTTAAAAGAAAAATTTGTAATTTCTTTCCTGTTTTAAATACCATTTAATTCGCATTAATTTCTAGAGGGTTCAAGAAGAAATTGAATCTCTCGAGCGAACGAAGGCATTCGCATCCTGCGCCCAATATCGCTTTCGTGGGCAATTAACAACTTACCGCCCTAGTTGCACAATATAATATTTTAAACGAAATCTTAATTTTCAATATTTTTTTTCTAAATTCCCGTGAAATTTTTTAAATTTCCAAAATTTGGAATAGTGTTTTCTAAGAAATTTCTTCAAATATTGAGAATATTCCTACGCAATTTTTTCAATAAAAACAGTTTTTACAATTTTAACATTTTGTTCTAACATTTACACAAAATATGTGATTTTCTTCATTTTTAATAAAAAAATTTCTTCAATTTTTAATTTTCAGAAATTTAAACTTTTTTTAAAGAAAAATTTGTAATTTCTTTCCTGTTTTAAATATATGTTCACTCGCATCAATTTCTGGAGGGTTCAAGAAGAAATTAAATCCTTTTAGATTTTCATGAAAATTACGAAATTTGTTTCAAAACAGAAAAAGAAACATTTCAGTGCAAACTTTCTCAATTTTAAAAGCTTTGAATTGAATTTAGGAAAATGTAATTTAAAATGTCCCAAATAAATTGAACGAAAATTCCAAGAATTTAACAAGAAATTTATAGTTTTGTCCAATTATGTTTGTCCAGTCTTGTCTGTCTAGTCTTGTCTGTCCAGTCTTGTCCGTCTAGTCTTGTCTGTCTAGTCTTATCTGTATAGTCTTGTGTGTCTAGTCTTGTTTGTCTAGTCTTGTTTGTCTAATCTTGTCTGTCAAGTGTTGTCTGTCCAGTTTTGTCTGTCCAGTCTTGTCTGTCCAGTCTTGTCTGTCCAGTCTTGTCTGTCCAGTCTTGTCTGTCTAGTTTTGTCTGTCTAGTCTTGTCTGTCTAGTCTTGCCTGTCTAGTCTTGTCTGTCTAGTCTTGCCTGTGTAGTCTTGTCGGTCTAGTCTTGTCTGTCTTGTCTTGTCTGTCTAGTCTTGTCTGTCTAGTCTTGTCTGTCTAGTCTTGTCTGTCTAGTCTTGTCTGTCTAGTCTTGTCTATCTAGTGTTGTCTGTCTAGTCTTATATGTCTAGTCTTGTCTGTCTATTTTTTTCTGTCTAGTCTTGCCCGTTTCGTCTTGTCTGTCTAGTATTATCTAGATGTTACAAATGTAGAGCTTCTTTGTCTAATTCAACTTAAAAAATAATTTTTAAATTTTATTCAAAGTTTTTTGAGAATTTGAAAAAAAAACGCAAATACTCAAATTTGTCTAAAATTTCCAAAATAAGAAAATCCAAGTTAGATTAGAACAATTAGACTTCTATATATCAAATCATTTTGTCAATTTTAAAATAAAATAAAAATTGCTAGAATATTCTGAATTTGTTTAAGTTAATATTTCATTAATTCTTTCAAAATTTGTGCAATTTCACTACAAAATCTTCCTGTGTATTACTCAATCAAAAATCTCGTTTTCAAAACCTCGCGTAACCGAAACAACGAAAAAAACTGAAGAAAACCCGGCGAAAACATAAAACGAAAACGTTTGCTTTCAAATCGCGTGCGACCCTGTGAACGTACTGTATTGCTGGCGGCGGAGGCGGTAACGTGCGTACAACCATCAAACACTGTCGACACTGGCGAACCGCTCGCCGATGTCGTGCGGGGGCGGCGGGCGCCTTGACGAGCCGGCCGGGACGGGCAGCTGGAACGGACGGTGCGCGCCGCCGCCGACGCCGGCGCCACCCCGACGACGCCGTCGCCTCTTCCTGTGACACAGCACGCACAGCGCCAGCAGCACCACGCCGATCGCCGCCACCCCGCACGCCACCAACGCCGTATAATCTTCCGGCGGCGCCTCCACCAAACCTAACATCAAACAAAAATATATCAAAGTTTCCTAAATCAAATCAAGTATTGTCTGTCTAATCCAGTTTATCTAGTCTTGTTTTTCTAGTCTTGTTTGTCTAGTCTAGTCTGTCTAGTCTTGTCTGTCTAGTCTTGTATGTTTAGTCTTGTCTGTCTAGTCTTGTCTGTCTAGCCTTGTCTGTTTAGTCTTGACTGTTTAGTGTTTTCTGTCTAGTCATATCTGTCTAGTTTAGTCAATCTAGTCTTCACTGTACAGTCTTGTCACTCTAGTCTTGTCTGTCTAGTCTTGTCCGTCTAGTTTTGTCTGTCTAGTCTTGTCTGTCTAGTCTTGTCTGTCTAGTCTTGTCTGTCTAGTCTTGTCTGTCTGGTCTTGTGTGTCTAGTCCTGTCTGTCTAGTCTTGTTTGTCTAGTCTTGTCTGTTTAGTTTTGTCTGTTTAGTCTTGTCTGTTTAGTCTTGTCTGTCTAGTTTTGTCTATCTAATCTTATCTGTCTAGTCTTGTCTCTCTAGTCTTGTCTGTCTAGTCTAGTCTGTCTACTCTTGTCTGTCTAGTCTTGTCGCTATAGTCTTATCCGTCTAGTCTTGTCTGCCTAGTCTTATCTGTCTAGTCTTGTCTATCTAGTCTGGTCTGTTTAGACTAATCTGTCTTTTCTTGTGTGTCTAGTCTTGTCTGTCTAGTCTTGTTTGTCTAGTCTTGTCTGTTTAGTCTTTTGTGTAAAGTCATGTCGGTCTATTCTTGTCTGTCTAGTCTTTTCGGTGTAGTCTTGTCTATCTAGTCTTGTCTGTCTAGTTTTGTCTGTCTAGTCTTGTGTCTAGTCTTGTCTGTCTAGTCTTGTCTATCTAGTCTTGTCTATCTAGTCTTGTCTGTCAAGTCTTGTCTGTCTAGTCTATCTAGTCTTGTCTGTCTAGTCTTGTCTGTCTAGTCTTTTCTGTTTAGTCTTGTGTGTCTAGTCTTGTTTGTCTCGTCTTGTTTGTCTAAGCTGTTCTGTAGGTTTGCACAACAAAGTTTGAAATTTTCCGTGAAACAAATGAATTGTGTTAGTTCAGGAATAAAAATACTGAAATAAAACAGAAAAAAAAATCAATGAAAATTAAAAGTTTCGTGCAAAAAATGAGATTGTGAAAAATCCGGGGGATGAAATAAAAAAAAAGGTATTCGAAATAATATTAAAATGAGAATGAGAAACGAGAGATAGAGATGGAGAGATAGAGAGACTCACGTGAGTGTGAGAGAAGCATGCTGTTCGGATGGAGGGCATCACGCCAGCAGCAGGATCGCCGCCGCCAAGAACAGTGGTGGCAGGAGCAGGACGGGGGTGGTTGCAGTTCGGGCAGACGCACGCGACCCACCTGAACAAATTCAAACACCACCTGCCACCACCACTGGATACACACACACGAACACACCACCCACACAAATGTCAATTGCCGTTCATTTGCAATTGATAATCTCACTGAAATCACCAAATTTGCTTATTACGGGTTTCAAATTGAATCGCGCTTACAAAATCATCTTCTCTGAAACCGAATATGCCACAATAGTAAAAATTGGCACTTAAATTCCTCCTTTTTTTCCTCTTAATAAGAGAAAAACGGGCTTTTGCATTTTCTGAAAATCTTGGTAAGGGTGCGGCAAATGTGCGGATACTTATATCTCAAAAATTGGAGATCATATGGAGGCAACTTTAAATATGAAGAAATGGGTGTATTACCATTTTTCAAAATTCCAGTTAAATGACGTTGAAAAAGATTATTTAAAAAAATAATCCTGAAAAAAAAACAAAATCGCAATCTGATTGGGAATCCCACGTGATTCCCAAGTGATTCGAGCTGAGAAGCGTAAATATGAAAATTCACTTATTAAGAAGATCAAAACTTTAACAGAAATGACACCATAGAGTATTACAGAACGTTCAAAAGGAAACTTCTTCTTCTTCTTGTGGTGCCATACGCTGTCTAGCGCGTTGGTGTTCATGTGTTCATTGGGTTAATGTTAATTGTGCGTTCTTCGGCTTTTCTAAATATCGTTGCAGCATCTGCGATATTGCACCAGTTCCGAATATTGCTGATGAGTGTTTCCTTCGTGCCGGTCCTCTTTTCCTTTCGATTTTGCCCATAAGTATAGTTTTCAGCAGTCTGTATCTGGGACCTCGCAGGATAAGCTTCAAGTACGATGTTTTTCTTTGCTTTACAATATCTAATAGTTGTCGTTGCGTATTTGCTCTTTGTAAAACCTGCTCGTTTGATACGTGGTCTACCCAGTAAATCCTGCGTAGTCTTCTCAGAATCCACAATTCTATAGCTTCGATTCTATTAAGGGATTTGGCCTTTAATGACCAAGTTTCTGATACGCATAGCAATATTGGCCATATGTAACATTTAACGACCCGTAGGCGGAGACTTTGGGGTACTACCTGTCGTAGAAGGTAGGTATGGAATTTAGCAAACGTTTTTCGGGAATAAGCCACACGAATTTTAACCTCTTCATCGTTATCCCATTTATCGTTCATCGTAGTGCCCAGATATTTAAACTTGTTTACTCTCTCAATTTGTTTATTATCGATGTAGAGTTGTACATTGTTATGCGGAAGTTGACCTACTATCATCAAGAGGAAACTTAGGGGCTATAAACCTCTGTCGTTATGCTTTCAGTGAAAGGACGGTACACAGGGGACCTCAAATGAAGAAAACTGTAACATCCTAGCTGACTACTTTAAGAACCTACTAAATTACGATCAACCCAAAAATCCCATCAAGACCGAGGAACCCATTCACAGATACCCAGAATCGAGACCACCCTACAAAGATGAAATGAAACGCCACATTGCTCGACTCAAAAACAATAAGGCACCAGGAGAAGACTCTGTAGTTGCAGAAATTTGGGAATATGCCCATGAAGAAACATTTGAAAACTTGCAGAAGCAAGAAATTAGAATAGAAGAAATTTGGACAGAAGAAATCCTACCAGTAGATCGGAAAATAGCCTTGATCCATGAGAAAGGCAACATGAAAAACGTCAACTATAAAGGAACATCCGTCTTATAGGTAACAAAAGCTAGAAGCTGCCCTGAGCATGATGTCTACCTACTATGAAAGCAACTCCCTGAAGCCAAATCCGTCTAAGACTCAAGTCCATCTCCACTCCCGCAAGGCAAACAGACAGGCCGTTACCTGGAATAACACCACTACCCTAGAGCACACTGAAAAACCTACATACCTCAGAGTTATACTGGATCGATCCTTAACATACAGGTCCCATTGCGAAAAAAATTGGAAGAAAGTGGAAACAGCCTTCTGAAAAAACTCAGCGGGCGAAAAACCTACAGTGCCGAGAACGTCAGCGCAGGAGTTATATTTTTCAACTGCGGCGTATACCTGTCCAGTGTGGAACAGATCCAGCCACGCCAAAAAAGTAAACACTAGCCTGAACGAAACATGCAGGCTTAAAACAGGGTGCATGAAGGCAACCCCACTGGACAAACTGTATAAAGCCTCAGGTCTATCAGACCCTGACTCACGTAGAACAGCGCATGAATTCACAGAGAGAACCAGACAGAACCTCGACGAGCGCCACCCACTGTTCGGTCATGAAGCACACATTCTTCTTCTTCCTCTTTGCGTGCCTTATCCCTTCGGGATGTTGGCGATCAACATAGCAATTTCCGCTCTATCTACAGCCTGTCTGAAAAGTTGTGTGGAGGTGAGCGAGAACCACTGCCTCAGGTTTCCTAGCCACGAGCTTCTTCTTCTACCTGGTCCTCTGTGTCCATCTACTCTTCCTTGCAGAACCAGCTATAGTAAGCGGTATTTCTGGTTTCTCATTATATGGCCAAGATAGCCAGTTTTTATGTTCTTGATTGTGCTCAGAAGTTGCCTCTGCGTGCCTATTCTTTGCATTACCACCTCATTCGTAATGTGATCTCGCCAGGATATGCAGAGCAGCTTTCTATATACCCAGAGCTCGAACGCCTCTATCTTCCTTTCTGTGGAAAGGAAGCACACCTAGCCAGACTTAAATCAAGAAAGCGCTTCATGAACACTCCACTATTCATTACACTCCAATATGCATTGCTGAGTTATATAAGGTCAGCTTTCGACTGGCGTACATACCGCTGGAATGGAAAGAGGCCAAGGTGATATTCATCCCTAAGGCAGGGCGCAGACATCAAGACCTGGCAAAGTCCTACCGACCAATTAGCCTCACTTTCTTCCTCCTGAACACAATGGAAAAAATTGTGGACAATCACATACGGTGCGGACCTCTCAAAAGAAGTCCCTTCCATAAGCACCAATACGCTTATCAGCCAGGCAAATCTACAGAGAACGCTCTACACGAGATAACGACCACATTGGAGGCAGCACTTCATTGCAAAGAAATTGCAGTAGTTATCTTTATAGATATAGAGGGAGCGTTTGACAACACACCCCGTTTATCAATAAAGAATGCAGCCACCAAAAAAGGGTTCGAAGACCCTATCATTGAGTGGATTCAAGACATGCTGACCAATGGTAAAATTTCCGCCGCACTGGGGGGATCAACGAAGACGGTAACTACAGAGAGAGGCTGCCCACAAGGGGGGGGTGTTATCGCGTCTGCTGTGGTGCCTGGTCGTTGATCTCCTAGATGTGTTAACAAAGAACGAGTATAAGGCGGTTGGTTATGCAGACGATGTTGCTATCATAATAAGAAATAAGTTTGGTAGTACAAACATGAACTTTGCACAGAGTGCATTTAACATCATCAACTGTTGGAACAAGAAGGGCCTTAGTGTCAACCCGAGCAAAACTGTAATGGTCCCCTTTACCAGAAAGAAGAAACTGAATTTGAAAGTTAACAGCAAATTCTTATTATAATCTCAACCTACTCCTTATTTTCGTTGGAAATATTTAAAGTAGGTACTACAGCGTTAACAGGAGAGTCTAATGTCACAAGGAAACTGGAGGCAGATCTGTAGTACTTGTACTTGGTCCTTGTTTATCTGGTGCAATTTTTGAATATCGATTTCTAGCAACCATCCTTTTGCTGTTCATTTTAATAACTTGTGGTTTACATGAAACGTTTTGGCAAAAGTTTCAGTTGCACGGGTAAGGACTAAACCGTTGCGCTTTCGGATATCCTTGGAACAAATTCCTTTTGTTCTGATAAAGGTCCTTGCATTTCTTGGCGTACAGTATATACTTGTACTGTATATAGCCATTGAAAGATGCGCACAAATCTGCCTAAAGAAACGTCTTAAAGGAGTGCAAATCTACATCCTAATGGAGAGCCAGGTAGCTCTAAGGAATTTAAAAGTCCACAACTCTAATTCCAAGTTAACCTGGAACTGTAAACAAACCCTGAAGCAACTGGTGAAAGGTAACAGACTCACGCTAATGTGGTCACTGGGTCATCAGGGCATATATGGGAACGAAATGGCAGACGCACTCGCCAAAAGCAGGGCTGAGGCTCCCTTCTTTGGCCCGGAGCCAACTTGTGGGCCTACAAAGGCCCACGTAAGGCAGGGGGTTAAGAAATGGGAAGAAGAACAAAAACAAACCTATTGGAAGAATACACCAGGACAGTGGCAAGCTAAAATGCTCATAAATTATTCTGCCACAAAAAACGCAGCAGATGCTAAGCTTCTCTAGAAGAGAAATCAGAACCTTGGTAGGCAAACTCACAGGACATTGTCCAGTGAGATATCACCTACACAAAATGGGAAAGGTAGAGGAAGTAGCCTGTAGATTATGTGAATCAGCCGAAGAAACCGCTGAACAAATAATGTGCACATGTGTAGCGCTAGCACTCATAAGGCTTGCCCACTTCGAGTTCGCAAGAATGACCTCCTTGGAGCTGAGTAGCAAGCCTCTCAGAAATATCTTAGACTTCGTTCACGAAGTTGAATTCCTGGAGTGGAGTGCAGAAAGGCTTTCCAGCCAAACTACCCCCACACAAAAAAAAAATACTTCACTAGACGAGCCTCCCGCCTGCTACCCAATATCAGAAGCCACTGCAAGCGGTATATCAAGCGACAACATGGCGAATGCTGAATCCTATCAAGACCAATCTCATCAGGTGGGGCTTGTTGGATAGAAATGACGACAAGTGCGACTCTGGAGCCACACAGGACATAGAACTCCTGTTTACCTGCCCTAACTGGCCACACAGTTGTACCCTCGACGATTTATGGACACACAACAAGCATTGGACACAGTCCAATACAGGGCTCAGAAATTATTACTATTATTATTCTCCTGTCAGAAAACATGAAATACAACAGATACAAATACCATGATTACAAACATTATATAATATTTGACCAAAACTTCCGCCACTTCCACTGCATTCTGTGATGACTCATAAAGTTCATCTTCTGTGTAGGAGATCGGACACAGTCTACACTGAAGCATATATTTCACAGTCTGATTTTCTCCACAGTCACACTGAATGCTATCTTCTTTAATCAAGCCCCACTTTGCAAGATTGGTCTTAGATCTGCCCACTCCTGATCTATTTAAGGATTTCCATGTTAACCATCCTTGATCATGACCAGGAGGTAAAGTTTCGACTATCCTTTTGCAGCCCAGGAGAAGAGATTCCTTAGCTTTCCATAATTCTAGCCTGGCTTTTTCGCATGTAGTCTTTAATTCTTTGGATGTTCTTAGGAAACTCTTCCTAGACTTTAGCCTCTGAGCATTTAGTTCATGCCCATGTAGAGGATGGGTTGCTTCCTGCTCAGCTTTCTTCCTTTCCTTGTTTGCAGCTATTTCTTGTCGAATAGAGGATGGTGCTATTCCTGCGAGCTGGTAAATGCATTCAGTTGGTGTTGATCTTAAGCATACAGTTATAGTTCTACATGTTTCATTGAAAGTTACGTCTACCTGTTTAGAATGAGTTGAGTTATACCAAACCGGACAAGCGTACTCTGCAGCGGCATAGCACAATGCCATTGCAGGTGTTCGAATGTTGTCAGGTTGACTACCCCATTTTGAACCAGCCATTTTTTCAGAAGATTATTCCTGGTGAAAACTTTTGACTTGGTGTTCAGACAGTGTTTCTTGTAGATAAGAGCTCCGTCCAATATCACACCTAGAAATTTTGGGGTGTAACAGTGTTCCAGGACCATACTACCTTCAATTCACGAAAGGCTTCCCTGTTTCAATTCAATTCATTTATTGGTCACAAGATGTACATATATACAGATACATATGGGTACGTCCAAAAGAAACAATGTATACAGAAAAATATATAGAATTTAGAGAATTCACAAACTCATTGTAGTCGTAGGGACACTGTGAAATAAGTAATTCTCTCATTACGCTTCTGAACCTCTTATATAAGGTCTCCTCCGTGAGGCTCGTTGGGAGCTTATTGTACATAATAATGCCTTTGACATCTGGGGGGCTTTGCCACAAATATCCAGCCTTACTTTGGCAGGGTACAGCTTAAGGTGTCCTCAAGTGCAGTAGTCGTGCCTATCACTGTTCCGAGGAATCCTTAGTTTCATTTTGTGGATGTAGCACGTAGTTTCAAGGATATAAAGGCCAGTAACTGTTAGCAGATGTAGGTGTATAAAGTGCGACCTGCATGAAGCATAAGTGGGAATGCCGACTAACGCACGAATGATCCTTTTCTGCGCTTTTAAAATTCGAGATATTTCGGGTGACGATCCCCACACTACAATGCCATAAGAAAGCACTGACTGGATCTCAGCATAGTAGTAGTTTAGTAATTCGGTTTGATTGAGAATTTTTCTGAGGAACCGAATGCAATATGCTTTCTGATTCAGTACTTTGCACATGCTCTGAGTTGTAGTGTGCCAAGTTAAGTGCTCTTCAATATGTATTCCATTAAATTTTGTGCATTTTGTTCGATTTAGTGCCGAGTTTCCAGATTTTATTTGGATATTTTCTACTTATTTGCTTCTGTTGGTTTGGAAAACTGAATTCAGTTTTTTCTATGTTAAGAAACAGTTTATTGGAGGAAAACCATTGTGTTACAGATTCCATGATTGTGTTAGATTTTTTAATTGAAGATTGCAAATTGTTTTCAGATATTAAAAAGCTGACGTCATCAGCATATAACGTAGAATCACATTCGGGTAGATATGCCACTAAATCCGCCAAAAATACGATAAATAGTGTTGGTGAGAGCACCTACCCTGGGGGACCCCTGTTTTCGTCGCAATTGTTGGAGACATGCCTACCTTATCCAAACAGTTTATTTCAACATATTGGGATCGGTTTTATAGGAAGCAGCATAACCAATTTCCTGCTTTTCCTCTTATGCCGTAATAACCTAATTTGTCAAGCAATTGGTCGTGGCATACACAGTCGAAGGCTTTACTTAGGTCACAGAAAATACCTATTGGGAAATTGCCCTTGTCTACATCAGATAAGATTTTATTATAAAGTTTTAGGATAGCTGTGCTAGTAGATTTCCAGCTCTGAAAGCCATGTTGTTCCGGGGGTATTATTTTATGCTTCGCAATGAAAGGGCAAAGTCTCTCCAGGAAACAGTATTCTATTATCTTACACAGTGGAAGGCACAGTTTCTCAAGTGGAAGGCACATGCTTGTGTCTTGGAGGGATTTGGTTTCAGTTGGTTTGCGAAATAGTATTTGGACGAACCCTTAAGGGTACTTGTGAGGTTCTTCTCCACTGATTCAAAATATTTACACTGTGCAGCAAGAGCGAGATCGTCAGCGTCCAAGAAACTCAAGAAAAGTATACACATTGAACAGAAATGGAGCGAGAACACTTCCTTGGGGTAGGACATTCTTCTGTAGTCTCCATCGGCTACGTTGCCCTTGGAAGTCCACAAAATACCTCCGATTCTGCAGGAGAGTGGCATTGAAAGTGGTTAACAGTGTCGTAGGCTTCCGATAAATCTACAAATGCCACTCCAGTTACCTTAGCTGCTTTGAAACCATCTTCTATGAACTGCATAAGGTTCAGCAACTTTCCAGTACAGCTTTTGTCAGGACGAAATCCAGCTTCTGATATTGGGTAGCAGGCTGGAGGCTCGTCTAGTGGAGTGTTCATGAAGCGCTTTATGCCGAATATGCGCTTTTGCTTTATGTTTTATGTGAATATCTTGCTGTATAAAGTCTATAACCTGGAGGAAGACGTTCGACACCTGCGCCAGACGCCTCAACCGCCTAGCCCACGACCTGCCTCAGGAACCCCATCGTTCCCAATAATAAATTTATTTTCAGATCTCACTCCCATGTACTCACATGTAACAACAGAATAAAAACCTCCAACTGGCGTTAAATTATTTACCCCTCCTAATTTCTTCTAGGTCAACAGCAAAAGTCCTGTTATATCTGAATAATGTCTGTAAAACTGCCCAAATTATTTCACTATTATAACAACCACCTTACCACGATCCATAAAACTACGGTATCATAGATACTATACCTAACCAATCTATTAACCATAGCTTAGTTCATACTAACCCACTAATTTTATCGTAAACACTGTTAGGATTAGCCATTTAGATATAAGATAGTTAAGATAACCGGCTCAGTGCGAAAGCGGAGAGTCGGCAATGTATATACATTTAATAAATAAATAAGATGTATAAAGTCTATAACACAATGCAAGACTACCAACTCGATCAAATTATAGAACCCCTGCTACTGAACAAACAATTCTACGTAAATCTTGAAACCATGAAGCAACCTAGGCAGACTTAAATCAAGAAAGCTTCATGAACACTCCACTAGACGAGCCTCCCGCTTGCTACCCGATATCAGAAGCCGCCTCAAGCGACTGGACAACATGACGAATGCTGAATCGCATTAGAACTGGCGTGGCCTCCGTCAAGAACAACTTCATCAGGTGGGGACTAATGGATAGAAATGACGACAAGTGCGACTGTAGAGCCACACAGGACATGGAACACCTCTTTGCCGGCCCTAACTGCCTACACCTCGACGATTTATAGACACACAACCAGCAAGCATTGGACACAGCCCAATACTGGGCTAGGAAAATAGTTTCCGGACACGAAAAAGTAAGTATAGGAGTAAATGTTACTTTTAAAGTGAAGTTATAGAGAAAATATTAGTCACATTTTCTTAATTTAATAATAATTTATAATTAATTTAATAATTTTCGATAAATATCTGTTAACTTTTGCAAATTTCGTTAAATTTCAGTTCGATTTTTGCATTTGATGTGTTAGTGGTGTGCGTAGACAGAGACTAATATAAATTAAAAGAAAATTCGTAAACAAAAGTTTCACAAAAATCGTAAATACCAAAATTAATTCCTTGGAGTGCAAAACAAACTAGAACAAAGAAATATTTAATAAAACGAAACAAAGCGTCAATCGAAAAAAAATAAAATAAAAACCAGAAATCTCACTCAAGATGCCCAAAAAAATCTTAATCTACAAAAAGAAAACTTTTTTAAATAATCTAGATCTTTGTAATTGTTTGGAATAGATTTGAAAATAGTAACCATTGTGTCACTCACAGTCGGCCTCGTCGGAGTTGTCGTCGGCGCCGCAGTTGTTGACCAAGTTGCAGCGCAACTTGTTCGGGATGCAGAACCCGCTCTTATGGCACTGGAACTCGTCGCAGCTCGGACCCTCCTGCACCTCCGTCCAAACCGCCCTGAATCCTTGCGCCCCCACAGCCTTATCCGCAGTTATAAAACTAAAACCCCACAAGAATTCAAAATTTATAAAACGAAATTTAAAATATTAGATAAATTGCGGTCTTTACTATTTGTAAAACTTAATAAAGTCGGAACACAGCCTGAGTATATAAATATATTCAACCTTTCCTTTCTTTTGGTAGTCCTAAAAAAGACTCAATAATATTATAGAGCTCCGGAAATGTTGAATATATTTATATATTCAGCCTGTGTTTCGACTTTATTAAGTTTATATGATTATCTATAATGTACCAATAGTAAATTATCTTTTTAAACAATCACCTGCTAAGTTCATTTCTCTATCACGAAATGTTAAATTAAAAATATCTAACCCCTAGTCATCCACGAGGGTAGTTAGTGTTTTACAAATTGTTATTCATAGAAGCAAAGCTGCACTGATGAGAGATAAATCTCGAAACGCATCTGCAGATGGCTATGCACTTAAGATAACGGAAAGACATGATCTTAAAAAATAATGTTATTTTTCTTGTTTTTGTTGAGAGCCACGAAGGTGGACTGAAAGCTAGTAAATAAGTGGCAAATTTCACATGAGATTTGTTTTGGTAGTCGTAAAAAGACTCAATAATATTATAGAGTTCCGAAAAGGTTTTTCTGTTCCGTC
Organism: Phosphuga atrata; assembly: GCA_944588485.1. Classification (NCBI taxonomy): domain Eukaryota; kingdom Metazoa; phylum Arthropoda; class Insecta; order Coleoptera; family Silphidae; genus Phosphuga; species Phosphuga atrata. The sequence goes on from OX155895.1 coordinate 69,196,997, forward strand.
TTTATTAAGATTGCGGAGTTACTTCATTTCTTGCCATGTTCTTATAAAAACAATGTTAATACCTGAATCGTATCGCGTTGGAATCCGACAAGTATTGCCACTTCTCAATGGCGGCCTTTTCGCCGCAAAGTTCGACCGGAGACGCCGCCATGTTCGTCCACAGCCGTAAAACAGCGGCAGGACATCCACGACCTTACAAAAACAAAGAGATTGCAGCATTGGGCAAACGAGTTTATTTGCATTCCTTACCGACAGGATCTCCTTCGACGGCAAAACTCTCAAAATCCAGCAGAATCTTGAACTTAGGCCTAACGTTGATGTACCAGTTGCACGTTTTCGATGAGAGATCCTTGACGGGCCCGTCGTAGTTCTCCGGGAAGTTGGGACTGTTGATGACGCCGTAGTCCAGGCTGCTGACGTTGCCGCCGCAGTCGCCGAATATCGACTTGGCCGTCTCGAAGTTGTAGCGCGCCTTGAAGCCGCTGTAGACGCCCTCCGAATCCGCGTGCAGGACGATCTTTAACCCGATCGCTCCTCGGTTCGATTCGATCGGACCAGGCGCCGTCATCCCGCAGTATCTGCCGACGATCTTCTCCGTGCCGTCGCGGTACACGTTGAAGATCTCCAACCAATCCTCTTGGCAAACGGTAGCTCTAAAACCACAACAAAATTAAATTGAACTAATTCCATTAAACGTTTTTTACCCATAGGAGCCAATCGAAGAGTTGGCGGAGTCGGCTCGCACTTTGAAGTTGTCGAAGATCAACGTGACCTGCTCGTTGTTCGTCGCAAGAAAACTGTATGTACAATTTGTATCACTGGGATAATTGGAAGGATATCTTGGCGAGTTGAACTCGCCCCGTTTCTTACTCGTACTCAGATACGTGAACGTGCAAGAGCCATCCGGCGCAGGTGTACCAGGAATCCGATACTCTAAAACAGCCAGAAACTCGTTCAGAAAATTAGCAAGGTTGGTATGCGGCAGTCTTGCCTGTTTCGAATGTGTAATTGGCTTTGAAGCCCCTGCCCATGAGCTCTCCACTGCTGAAGACCAAAACCATCCTGGGCCCCTCGGACACGATAACCGGAGGATTGTTGTTCTCCCCGCACATCTCGTGATCGAACTTGTCGTACGAATCCGTCGTCTCTTGGCCTTTCGTGTAAATCTTTAAATAACCATCTGAGCAACTAAACAAAGCAAATGCTGTAATTACGAAAGCTTTTTAGGTTAACGCAGCGACTTACTCTCCTTTCGGGCCTTTGGGTATTTCGAAAAGGACGAATTCGAGCCGGACCCGTTCGAGATGTTGCGAGTCCTGCATGCCGTAGATGAAGTAACGGCAGACGAGCTTCGGCATGTACGGGAACGGATAGTTCGGACTGAACACGAATCCGCTGGACTCCTTCTTCGACAGGATCTTCTGATCGCACTCCGACCCGCGGATGTGCTCGCCGTCCATCTTACTTATAAAGTCTGCACAAAAAAAAAATGTGAAAGGTTTATAAAATCGAACTCAACAAAGAGGAAACAACTGTAAATTATAGGTACATATTTCAGAACCTATCCGACTAGGAATACCAATGAGGCATTTGGAAAGATCAATTCGAGGATAAATGTGGATTTGTAGATTTTGGTGGTGAGTTCTACTGCGAGTTTTAGATTTATTGCCCTCTTCGCCCGCCCTCTTCCTCTAATCGTTGGTATACTTACCCATTTAGAGCGCCTACTCTAGTTCTGATTCCTTTAGGAATTGCAGGATCTGGGTGGGATTGAAGGACTGCAGCTTCTCTGCGTTCAAGTAGTGGGCCCCAAGTAACATTCGTCTCTTACGGAGTAGTGTTCAATTCGGGCCTAATTGTACCCCACCCTCTTCCTCTAATCGTTGGTATACTTACCCATTTAGAGCGCCTCCTCTAGTCCTGATTCCTTCAGCAATCTCAGGATCTGGGTGGGATTCAAGAACTGTAGCTTCTCTGCGTGCAAGTAGTGGGCACAAAGACACATTTGAACCCCCCCCCCCCCTCTACCCCTAATCGTTGGTATATTTACCCATTTGGAGCGCGTAATCCTGATTCCTTCAGGAATTGCAGGATCTGGGTAGGATTGAAGGACTGCAGCTCCTCTGCGTTCAAGTAGTGGGCCCCAAGGTACACTCGCCTTTTACAGAGTAGTGATCAATTCGGACCTAATTGTACCCCACCCTCTTCCTCTAATCGTTGGTGTACTTAGCCATTGTACCTGCTCTAGTCCTGTCTCCTTTAGGAATTTCAGGATCTGGATGGGATTCTAGGACTGTAGATTCAAGGACTGAGTGGGATTCAAGGACTCCTCTGCGTGCAAGTAGTCGGGCCAATGGTACATTTGTGTCAATTCGGCCTTCAGAATTGTCGCAAGCCTCATACTAATCTTGTACCGTCCTAATTAGGAAAACCGAAACAACAATTTCCAACAAATCCTACTATGAAGGTAGATCTACCACCTATCCCTAGCCAAAGCCCCACTTTGCAAGATTAGTCTTAGATCTGCCCACTCCTGATCTTAATCTATTCAAGGATTTCCATGTTAACCATCCTTGATCATGACCAGGAGGTAAAGCTTCGGCTATCATTTTCCAGTTCAGGGGAAGAGATGCCTTAGCTTTCCATAATTCTAGCCTGGCTTTTACGCATGTAGTCTTCAATTCTTTGGATGTTCTTAGGAAACTCTTCCTAGACTTCAGCCTCTGAGGATGTAATTCATGCCCATGTAGAGGATGGGTTGCTTCCTGCTCAGCTTTCTTCCTTTCCTTGTTTGCAGCTATTTCTTGTCCAAAAGAGGGTGGTGCTATTCTGCGAGCTGGTAAAGGCACTCAGTTGGTGTTGATCTTAAGCATCCAGTTATAGTTCTACATGTTTCGTTGAGAGCTACGTCCACCTGTTTAGCATGAGTTGAGTTATACCAAACCGGACAGGACTACTCTGCAGCGGAATAGCACAATGCCATTGCCGATGTTCGAATGGTGTCAGGTTGAGTACCCCATTTTGAACCAGGCAGTTTTCTCAGAAGATTATTCCTGGTGGAAACTTTTGACTTTTTATTTTTTTATTTATTGGATCATTGCCCAACAGTGTGAACCAATTACAGAACAAGATTACAGTAAATTAATTTAAAAAAATAGAAGAAAAGACAGATTATCATAACATTAAAAAAACAGCATAATCAGCCAGAAATAAAACAAAAATATAATACAAAATAACTAAAGAACAAAATAAAATACACAATCAATGCGCTTAGGTACGTTTAAAGATCAAACCGACACTTAAGCCTGGTCGGGAAGAGTAGGACAATTCGTCAGGCAATTAACAACACTTGCTTTAAAGGCTTTGAGCTTGCCAAAAATGTCACAATCAGAGCTCATCCAGTTATGAATGGAGCATAAGCTATTGAGAGGTGGGTTCAAGGAAATAGGACCACCCGATGTATGATTATAGAAAGAGGCAGACTGACGACTAGCAGCTCTTGGTACTAGAAAGTTTAGTTCATTGACAATCTCTAGAGCGTCAAGTGAAACTGTGAACTGCCTTAAATAGAAAAACCTGACCAGCCAGAGTTCTACGAAATTTAAGTGATTCAAACCCAAGCTCAGCCAGCAGCAAAGGGTGATCGAAGTGAAGCGCCGGAGGACCACCGAACGTTTTAAACCAGAGCAATTTGAGAAATTTCCTCTGAATAACTTCCAGAGCAGTAATGTGCTTTTTAAAGTGAGGGTCCCAAATGATGGATCCATACTCCAAAACGGATCTCACAAAGCTGCAGTACAGCACCCTCAAAGCCAAGTTATTATTAAAATTGCGAGAATTACGGATGATGAATTCAAGAGCCCTTGCAGCCTTCTTGATTGAAGACAGTATGTGTTGGGCAAACGAAAGCTGACAATCGAAAATAATCCCCAGATCTTTGACTGACTCACAGTGATCAAGACTGACGGTAGACAAAGAATACCTGCACTCAACCGGGTGCTGGAGTCTAGAAAAGGTAACAACTTTACACTTGCTAAGATTAAGGTCCAACTTGTTGACTTCACACCATTCCCCTAAGGTGTTTAGACTAGTTTGCAAAAGATGGCAGTCATCAGGGTTCATGACAGCCGAGAAGATCTTAAGGTCGTCAGCAAAGAGTAAATGAGGGGAAGATAGAGACGCGCTCAAGTCATTAATGAACATATTTAATAACATGGACCCGAGGATGGATCCCTGAGGAACACCGGAAGAGGCTACAAATTCAGCTGATGAAAAACCGCTATGAGATACAAACTGCGTCCTATCCTCAAGGTAAGAGGAAAATAAAGCTATAAGTTTGCCGTTAAGGCCAAAGGAATGCAGCTTGTTTACAATGACTGCATGATCGACGCTATCGGACGTCTTGGCGAAGTCTGTATAAATACAGTCCACCTGCTTGCAACGTCCTACTTGCAACAACTGGAGTAGCATACTCAGCAAAGGCTACAAGATTGGTGACTGTGGAACGACCCTTCATGAACCCATGCTGATTCGTGGAAACAATATGCTTAATACGGGGAAAGATGGAGTTAAAAACGATCGATTCGAATATTTTGGTGAAGTTGGAAACTAGGGATAATAGGACTATAATTTGAAATGTCGCTCAACGGGCCAGATTTGTGTATTGGGCAAATCTTTGAGGATTTCCAAAAAGCTGGAAACTTGCCTTCAAGGAGAATTTTGTTGAATAAAGTAGTCAGTGGAGGTGCAAAAATATGCGCACAGTCCCGAAGTAAGAAATATGGGGATGGAATAAGATCCGCTCCGCTGGTCATGCTACACTTGGCCTGCTTGAGAGTTGATAGAACCTCATCCTCCGTGACTCTAGTAACACTGATCAGAGGGATGTTGAGACCAGAGATATCTGATTGACTCGTAAAGGGGGACGATGTTCTATAAACTGCAGAGTGTTCAAGGTAGCACCATCCAAAGACATTTCACCTGGAATACGGCTTAGACACTTCTTAGCCTTAACAAATGACCAAAAAGTTTTCGGATCTGTTGAGATATTATTAGATGAATCCGAGATAAAGTTAGTGAATGCAGATTTAATTTGAGACTTAACCAGCGACCTGACGCGTTTGAGTTCAGAGTAGTCAAGAGAAGATTTGGATTTCTTGTAGGCACGATGCAGAGCACGTTTCTTACGAAGTCCATCAATGATTGCGGGTGAAAACCATTTTGGATAGGTGGATCTGTGAGAGGAGAACTGAGGAACAGATATATCGAGAAGTGCATAAAGGCGGAAGTAAAAACAGTCCAAAAGTTCATTCGATGACTTGATCCGCTCATCAGGAAAGGTGAAGTTAGCACTATTAAGGTCCAGGTAAAGGGTGGGGAGATTGGCGCGTCGAAAAGTATAGGCTTAACTGTATGGAAGTAACTTTCTATTGCACACAAACTTAGAGATGCCTTGAATGGGAGGAATCCATAAATATGCCATTTAAAATATGCCATTAGGGCAGGATGGTATATATCCTCAGGGACTATAGGGCACTGTTCCCTGTTAATAACCGCCGTCAGGTTGCTAAAAACAAAATCCAGCATATTATTACCTGAATTCTTGATAGTGTTCACTTGCTTAAGATTACAGAGAGACATAAAATTATCAATCGCAGAAGATTTCCCGTGCGCGGAAATGTTCTGAGAAAGATTGAAGTGACCAGCTATTACAATGCTATCGTAATTGCCAGACATTATTGCTACCTCAAGGTACTCAAAGAACGACTCGAACGTCGAAGTAAAGGTACTGGGGGGGAATATAGACGCATACAAGCAAGCACTTCAGGGAGGCTATCAAACAGGTGCACGCAACTATATCAATGGTATGAAATAAGTCGGAAAAGCAGCCGTGTCAACCGGGTTCAGATTAAAGATAAGTACTCCACCACCCCTGGTGAGACCCGATTTGGAAAAATTGCGATCAAATCTGAGAGTCGTAAAATAGGACGGGATAAATTCACTGTTCAGTACACAGTCATGAAGCCAAGTTTCCGTTAGAAAGACAAAGTCAAAAACAATATCACACATTGCAAGGTAAATTAAGTCAAACTTTGTGTTGAGCCCACGTATATTTTGATAGTAAGCACTGAACTTAAATTCGGTCAGGCAATAATGGGTCCTCCTAAAAATGAAGGAGGTGGATTGTCACTATGACTGTCATCTACCTTGCTCTTAGAGGTCTTAGACAAAAAGGCACCGGAATTAGAATGGACAGGGAGGAATCTCAATCTAGGTATATGCACGAATTCTCTGATAGCAACATTGCATGGCCACTTCACTGGATCCAGGAAATTGGCAACATCAGGCTCCTTCAAACCAATCTTGAACGTGCAATATCAGAAAGTAGGCATTTACAAATGCAGTCTTAAATATTTAAGGTGTTTTTGATAAATGACATTAATAGCGCCTCATTCGTCTCTGGAGAGCAGTTGCTAAGATGAAACCAGGTTCGTCTGGTGGGTGCTGCCGCACTAAGAAGAGTAGAGGGGTCGGAACCTAATAGTATAGGTTTAGGTCTAGGTGTAGCACTAGAGAAGCTTGAACGACTACCTCGGGTTTTAACATTAGGAGGGCAAGAGGAAACGGTCTCAAGGTCATTGGCCATGACAGCAGGACCATCATTAAAACCGCTGGCCAACCTGCCACCCCCGCATGACTGCGGAGAGTAAGCAGGGAGAGCAACATGTTCACTGAAGGATGTGGAAGGACAAGTAGGGGCTAACAAGTTGGAGGAAGCTTGCGATAATGAATTATCAGGAATAGATGGTAAAGGACCATCCAAGATAAGATCACTGCGTCCTACGGGTTCGTGGACTAACACATCAAAGTTGACGGTAGGATATGCCTTCTTGCTGTCTCGGTCGGACCTGTTATTAATAGAAAATAGAAGCTGGAGTTCCACTATTGTTTGTTTGAGAGCGGCTACCTCATCCCTAAGACTCTTCATCTGGACAATTAGATCTGAAAGATCATAACTATTCCGATTTGAAGAGCCCACAAAGGCGCCGTCACCATCCGCTATTCTGTGTTTGTCACAAATGACCGTATTGTCATCAATTAAATGAAAGTACTTAGATTTCGAACAACCCTTGTGGAAGACAAGCTTACATTCTCTACAGTTTTTGCACCTGGCACACTTGGTGAATTGGGAAATTCTCTTTGCCATATTACCAGAATTCTAAAGAAATAGGGAAGAGGAAATCTAGGACCAATACCGTAATAACACAGTTGCAACTTGAAACAAATAAATAAAAGAAAACAAAAGCAAAAAAAGAAAAAACAAACTAAACAATAAAAATAAAACAATAAAATTAAAAATTGTCAGTTAAAAAATACAATAAAATGCTAGTAACTAGGATCTAGGCACAAACGCATAATGTTTGTGGTAGTTACTCAACAGACTTCGTAAGGCTCCTCAATCTTTATTAATCCTCCGATTGACTCTCTTCTTTCAACGATCACACTGTATTTAATACGTATCCAGATTCCAAGAAAGTAGTCTACCTGCTGAGTGCTGAGGTGGGTGTCACGGCTAGCTCGTCTCTTTTATGACGCAGATGACAATGCTCCGCGGCTCACCTTTGATATGACTCGTTGATTGCCAGGGCAGACTAAGCTAAAAATAGAATCTTATCGCCACGCGGTGGAGACATCCTCTAGCGCGAACACCAAACACGACTCGAAGTCACAGATCACAGTTTTAAAGCATTTATTTTTTAAGTAAAATATTGCAATATTCCAGTTAAATGCAACAGATCTGAAAGTGACGTGTGGAGAAAATGCAGTGTACGTTTACGACGGCTTGCCAGAATCGAACTCAATGCGTCCGTTTGTTTAACACTGGGCGGAAAACTACAGCAATCCTGTTGCGCAACAGAGTTCCAACAACAAACAACGAATTGCCTAAACAAAAATGTTATTTACAAGCTATACCCGATTAATATTTAATTAATTGTATTCAAAAACTAAGTATTCTACACGAGCAAATCAACTAGCCTTTCGCACGTCCACTCACGTTGAACCTTCTCCAACGACTTGGTGTTCAGACAGTGTGTCTTGTAGATAAGAGCTCTGTCCAATGTCACTCCTAGAAATTTTGGGGTGTAACAGTGTTCCAGTTCTACCCCTAATTTATACCTTCAATTCACGAAAGGCTTCCCTGTTTCTCAAGTAAAAGGCACATGCTTGTGTCTTGGAGGGATTTGGTTTCAGTTGGTTGGCGAAATAGTATTTGGACAGACCCTTACGGGCACTCGTGAGGTTATTCTCTACTGATTCAAAATCTTTACACTGTGCAGCAAGAGCGAGATCGTCAGAGTACAAGAAACTCCTGGTGTTTGGAGCTATGGGCTGGTCATTTGTACACAATACACAAATGGAGCGAGAACACTTCCTTGGGGTAGGACATTCTAGGACTATTTTGTGGACTAGGAGTCCACAAAATATCTCCGATTCTGCAGGAGAGTGGCAATGAACCTGGTTAGGCTGAAGTTCTTAGTCAACATGTAGACCTTAGCAAGTAGGAGCTGATGATTAACAGTGTCGTAGGCTGCCGATATATCAACAAATGCCACTCCAGTTACCTTAGCTGCTTTGAAACCATCTTCTATGAACTGCGTAAGGTAACAACTGTCCAGTACAGCTTTTGCCGGGACGAAATCCAGCTTGTTCGGGTATGAGCAGAGGATCGATTTCGGGTAGAAGGCGATTCAGAATCATTCTTTCTAGTAATTTGTAGAGGTGACACAGGAGTGTAACTAGAACCATACCTACTTTGTCTTAACATTTTCCGATGATAAATATTTCAATTCAAGATGGTATATTTAAGTATCATTCGAAACTAGACTACCTACTACTAGACTACTACTTGACTCCCGAAAGGTTGGTAGAGTAGGTAATGCTGTTTCTGCCAAAGGAGAAGCGGTACGTGGGTGAGACTAGATTGTAGACATGCAATTGTAGTTTCCGATTGTGTGCCACATATGGCTTGCCTAATTAGGCAAGGAAATATTAAGACGGATCATAGGACCAATACGGGAAAATGAAGAAAATAGGAGGCGATACAACAAGGAAGTATATCAGACCCTTAAAGACCAGTGTAGATATACGCGAAACTGGTGATTCTCCGGTAGGCAGGCCACATTATAGACCATATTATACTCGGGCTCCCTAGTTGGGGGGTGGGGATACCAGAAATCCCGACCGAGCGCGTCCCTCAGGTGGCGGATAGGGGAAAGCTCGCAAGGCTCTACAAAAAAAATAAGCTCCGCGGACCAACAGGCTTGCTCAGAGGGAAAAAACCTCTTTAACAAAAAAAGTTCACTAGACCCAGTGGCGGGGGGCTAGCTGGGTTAGCCACATAAATGAAAATGTCGAATGTTAGAAACATATTACCCCAGGTGGGTAGGACCAGTGGTACACAATCCCACCCTGAGTCTATCTCAGGCCGCTCCTCGGATTCTGGGGGGAGCAAACAAACGACACTAGAAGGACACCCGGACAGCGGCATGCTGCCGCAAAGCAGACTAAATTCCAGAACTAAGGAAAGAAGATCCTCGTTAACGATGGACCTAACATGGGATGAGAAGAAAAAAAAAACTCCGTGGAAAAGAGCGCTACAAAAACGAAGCAATCTAACCTAAGGCAGCTAAATTTCTTCCAGCGTAGTACTCCATGCTCAGAAGGGTCAAGCAAAAGAAAGCAAATGGACACATCCACCTACGAAGAGATATACAAAAAGAAAGAAAGTCCAGAATACTTCGTCATCAAGGAAACAATGGAAATGATCTCACACCTAAGCTCTGAACTGGACAAACACTTGGACCACAACACAAAACGGGCGATAAACGAGATTGCTGAGAAACTCAAAAGGCAGGTTAAAACACTTAAAGGGACAAGAGTCACAGAATGGTTCCAGCAGCTCAGGTACGAAAAGGTGGAAAATAAGACTCACGAAGAAATAACTCAAACGAGTCCACCAAAAGAGGAAAAATCTAGCAAGAGACTATACAAAAATAAAGATATGCAAACACAAACAGAGGTGCAAGTCAACATACATGAGCAAAAGGACATGCAGGAAATGGAAAAACACAGGGACAGGGAACACAAACAGAAACGGGATCACAAAACACTGGCGTTGCAAAGCAGTTAAACTTAGAAGATCTTGCAGATTACAAGGACTACAAAACCGCAGAAAACAAGACCTGGGAGGAAACAGAGTACAAGAAAACAAAAATTGAAATAGGGAACCCGCCAAATACCAGGGCGGATACTGCCAAGGTAGTATTTGTCGAACAGGACGACAAAAACATAGAGAGAAGTATACAATCACTGTACAAGAACAGATACCCAGAACTAGCAGACATACAAGACGAGTTCGCAGTTATGGAACAATTCACACGAATAAACGGAGAACAAACAGTGGGACACAGAATCGTTAAAATCCAGGTAGAAGATACAGACGAAAAACTATGGAACATGTTGGAAAAACTCAAAGACAGCCTAGAAGACATAGGATGGGTGGCACTCCACCACCTAAACAGGCTGAGCACCCAAAAGTTAAGAACAATGAGGGAGATAATATTTAGAAACTCACAAACAAAGGCCATAATATACACTACGAAAGCCCAATAGGACAAAATGACTAACGCTCCACACGGAAAACAAACCAAAGAACTCCCAAATCCAAGGAAAAATAAAAACTCTTACGCAATTATAGTAGAAATACCAAACAATGACTACAAGCAAATCCTGACCGAAATCAAGTCGCAAGTAAAAAACCTTGAGGCGAGCAAAAACATAAAAGGCATTAAAGATACCGAGGAAGGGAAACTGATGATAACAATGGAAGATGACAAAGAAGCAGCAAAAGAACTGAAAGAAAAAAATTCGAAATAAAGACACAACAGTTAAGATACTGACACCAGGGTTTAAGAGACTGAAAACTCTTCACATACCTGGGATGGATGCCACAACGTCAAAATCAGAAGTTATTAAAGCAATAGAACAAGAAACAAATACAACACAAGAAGCCAAATACAAAATAAGCCAAATGAGACCAAACGCAAGAAACACGCAAGCAGCAACGGTAATGGTACCCAGAGAAATAGCGGATAAGCTAATGACAAAAGGAAACATAAGAATCGGACTAGTCAATTGTAGAATAGAACGCAGAGTGCAAGTACACCGCTGTAGTAAATGCTGGACATACGATCATAAGACTGAAGACTGTAATGGACCGGAGAGAAGGAAACTCTGCTTTAAATGCGGCAAAGAAGAGCATATCAGCAATAAATGCACGGCAGAAAAAGAATTCTGCGTACTCTGCGAGGAAGAACATAGAGCAGGAGCAGGCAAATATTTTCAAAAAGCCCTACGCGAGGAAAAGAAACTTGAGCGACAAATGTCCAGGCAACTCTCGTCCAAGGCAAAAGACCCCAATAGAAAAACATTCCAAGACGAAAATCCTACAAATAAATGCAAACAGGAGCATCCCCCTAATGGACATTGCGGTAGCCTATGCAAAAAAGAACAAATGCGACCTTATAATAATTAGCGAGCCAAACAAGAAAAAAACAAAAGACAAACACAAGTACCACGATGCAGACATAGACACAGCTATCATAAATGCAAGCCAAGTACCAATATACGCTTCTCGAAAGGGAAAGGCTTTACCTGTGTGGAACTACAAAGCGCCTTCCTATATTCTGTATACATAAGCCCAAACCGCACAGCAAATACTTTTGAAACACACATTGGTGAACTGAGCGCTGATATAGCAGGTCGAACCAAACCTGTAATAGTGGGCGGAGACTTCAACGCCAAACACAGAAGTTTGGGCGGAAACGTCTCAAACGACAAAGGCATCCGAACGCTGGAGATGACCCAAACGCTAAACCTGGTGATCTTAAACGATGGGAAAAAACCCACGCTACGCCGAAAAATGGTACCTCATACATAGACCTCACTATAGTCTCTGAAGAAATAATAAAAACTGAATTCACCTGGGAGGTCCTCGAAGAAAACTTGACAACTGAACATGACTTCATTCTGAACCAGACCAAGTTCGTACAAAGTGGGAACAAACAGAAAAAACTACGGATACGACACGTAATGATTAATGAGAAGCTGGTGGAAAGTTTTGCAAGTCAGTGGGGTCAAACAGGCCAACAAAAAGATGCACTATTTCTAATACAATGCCTGAAAAAGGCATAGCGCACTACAGCCAAATTCTATAAGGCAGATGAACATGGAAAAATGCCATACTGGTGGACACATGAAATAGCCAAGGAATTAGAAAATTGCAAGGCTGCACGACGAAAAAGACAAAAAAAACCGAAAAAAGAGAGACTTACAGAGCTCACTACACAAAATTAAAAAAAGTACTAAGGGAAAATATTACAAGCGCTAAACGAAACAAATGGCTGGAACTGTGCAAAAACCTAGACAATGACACATTTGGAGACGCGTACAAGATAGTAAGACAACAAATGCACGTTACCTATCCAAAGATAACTCTAAAAACGAATACAAAAAATAAAATATAGAGAAAAGCTAAAAATGTGCCAAAGAAAAACCCTCTTAAGAGTAATATGCGCATACAGAACGATATCGGCAGAAGCAGCAACGGCATGTGCGGGAGTTATACCAATAGAACTCCTGATCAAGGAAAGATCGCAGATAGAAAAACGAATCACAGCGATACAAACACAAGTTCCACAAGAAATAAAAGCGCACAAAACAATGATAATGCAAGAGGAGCGCGAAAACACCCTCGAAGCATGGCAAATTAGCTGGAATAGTCTCCAAGACAAAGCTCAATGGACCAAAACACTTATACGAAACTTAAAAGCATGGAGCACAAGAAAACACAGAAATATAACATATTACATGACGCAACTCTTCACAGGACAAGGCTGCTTCATGGCATACCTGAAGAGAATCAATAAAAAACAGACACCTGCATGTACGACAGAGAAGCAGACACAGCAGAGCATACATTGTTTAAATGCCGACGCTTCGAAAGAGAAAGAACGGAGCTCAGAATAATAATAGGAGAAATAAATAGCGAAAACCTTGTCCAAAAAATGTTTGATGGAAAAGAAAATTGGGAAGCAACGAAAACTTTCATGGAAAAAGTCATGAAACAAAAAGAAACAGACGAAAAAGCAGGAGCCAAAGAAAGGACATGAAAGAACATCAAAGAAACAGCCGGCGACTTCCTGAGAAAAATGTAGGAAACGGAACCGGGCGGTCGTAGCGGGCAAGGAGGGGTTTAAGTGGGTATGCCAGGCTACTGGAAACTCCCACACTACCAGACACGTATGGTGTGCATATAGCATTTCCCCCTCCAATACCGAAAAAAAGGCCAGATTATAAGAATGCCAGATGGTAGAATGCCCAAAAGAATTCTTTAATCCTTAGACAGAAGACAGACGCCAGACGAATCTTTAAACTAGGAAGATGGAAGGAAGTAGCACGGGAGAGACGGAGGAATGGAGGAAGAATCTAGGGAAAGCCCAGGCTCAAATTGGGCTGTAGCGCCAGAAGAAGAAGAAGAATTAGGCAAGGAGACGGACGTGCGTTGGAAATGTGATATGGGCTTTTTGCGGTTGCCTCATTTGGACCAAACTCCGAATTCGGGATTTGGTAATTCCTAGTCGGGTAGTGAAACAACTTTAACAATATCATGTAAGATTTAGATTAGCTTAGTGTTATTTTATGTTAAGTGGTGTTACCTAATTTAGTAAAAGAATTGGAGAACTCGAAGATGCCTTTGAATCCCCTGTTCTGAGTATTGGCAGTGCGCGGGAGGGTGACAAAGGTGATGAGCAGTGAAGACTCGCTGGAGTAGAGCACCAGGTTGCGCTGCTGGCCGCAGTAAGTGCCGATCACCGACGACGAGTTGTCCGGGCCATCGTACACTTTCACATAATCAAACGGGCAGCTAGACCAAAACATGCAAAACATTCGTTGATCAACCGATTACCAGTTAATAATTTAAATTTTGTTTGCATTGTGTACTTGGTCTGTTAGAAAAGTATCCGACCTTTAGTAGATAAAAAAACTGGCATACCTGGAGCGTTGGAAACCTAATCACCCTCAAAGTAGTCTCCTTGGGACTCTACACACCTCTCCCAGCGGTACCGCCATTGTTGGAAACATTCTGAAAAAGCCTATTTCGAAATCGAGTTTAGCTCGGCTGTCGTTGCTGCCATAATGTCCTCTCTTTTCTGAAATCGCGTTCCTTTCAATGGCCTCTTGACTTTGGGGAATAGCCAAAAGTCACAGGGGTGCATATCAGGAGAGTAAGGAGCATGTCAAACCAGAGGAGTCTGCTTTTTCGACAAAAAAATGACGCTACAGGCGGGAAAAAATTCACGAATGCGCACGGAGGTTCAAGGTCGGCTCATGTAAGCGTGCTTGATTCAAATCCATCAGGTTTTCAAAATAAAAAATAAGGTCGGATACTTTTCTAACAGACCACGTATAATGTTTTGTTTCTTACTGGGGTCCGCCGAAGAAGAGGTCGAAGTCTCTGAACTCGAGTCGAACTCTCTGTCCGGGCGTTCCTAGGAACTGGTAAGTGCAGACGAGGGCTTTCGGATAAGCACCAGGATATGTCGGCGAGAGAATGAGGCCGTTCGGCTTCGCCGAGCCCTTCACCAGGAAACTGCACTGGCTGTTCGCTACCGGCGTCCCAACTTCATATTCCGCTATAAAACATATAACTGTAATTTTTTTGCGAATGCCTCACTTTCCGCCATGTTTTTGGGCACTCTTTGGACGTATAACCAGTGAAAATAACAAAATGTGTCCAAAACTTTCATATTCCCGCCTTTTAAACATGGCGGAAGCGCATGCGCTTAAGTCTATTGACAATTTCTGTACTATACCTTGACTAACGAATCTAACCGAACCACATCTTAAGGCCGGTCCAGACGCTACGTTTTGTACAACCTTTGTTTGCGCAGTCTTAGGACGGAATGAAAACGTTGCAATTTTTAGAGCATCTACACGGTGCAGATATATCTCTATATTTCGCACAGTTTTAGTGAAATCGTCATGGAGGATGTACTAGTCTGGTCATTTTTGAACAAAATGAATTGGAAAACGAAGCTACCGTCTACATACGCCGACTTGTCTGCACAGTTCATGGATATCTATGCCCTCTAGCTCACTTATCGCTGCAACTGTACCGTCTTCGCGCCTTTTTCAAAACTGCGCACTTTTCGTAGCTACACGCAACGTTTTATCTGCAACGTGTTGAACTGTGCAGACAAAAGGTTGTGCAAAACGTAGCTTCTGGACCGGCCTTTAGATTATCAATAAATCTAGAAGTGATAAGATGTGTAGATAATTATAAAAAAAATATTTGTGTAGATAATTATTGGAGCTTACAGTCATTGATAAATGTAAATCTGCCGGTGAAGAGGTCGCTGGTGGATGCATTCTTGTCAGTATAAAAGGCAAGTGCGATGCCTCGATAGAATGAGACTCGGCGTCGCGGCGGAATGGGGCCGCAGTAGCGTCCGCCGAACGGCGAATTGATCAAATCCCCGGCGTCTGGATTCACCACCTCCGAATACACGTCCATATACTCGTGCACGCAACTAAATGGGAGAACGGAATTAGCGAGATCAAAAAATTCGAATTTAATTTAATAGATTAGATTAGTAGAGATCAAGATGCTTAATAAATGTAGAAACAAATGGGATTTCTTAATAAGTTATTAATTTAGATTTAGTTTCAATGTTTAGTTGTTATAAGTTTAAATCCAATTTAGTTTACTCAACAAAAAAAATAGTAAGCTCAAAGCAATCTAGTTTTCTTCTTTTGTTTTTCGTCTCTCTGGCGGGATGCAGCTAGTCATAGAGTTTCAAAAACCAAACTTTTCGGTTACCTAAGACTATCTAGTATTTAGTGCTCGTGTTTCGCCCCTCAGACTGCATGCAATCGTCTCGGTTTCTTAGGTACGTGCAGACGAACAGACAAAGAAGGACCTACCGGTGCGAAATTGCTGATATTTTTTTTAACAGAGGATGCAGACAGAAAAAGGTAATTAAATAAAAGAAAGGAAAAAAATCGTGCGGAAGTTCAAAATAACAAATTTACAGAAACAGTTAAATTATTTCAGGTCTTGTCTGGAATTATTTGATCTTGTCTGGTCTTGTCTGGTCTTCATTGGTCTTGTCTGGTCTTGTTTGGACTTGTCTAATCTTCTCTGAGCTTGTCTGTTCTTGTCTGGTCTAGTATGCTCTTGTCTCATCTACTCTGCTCTTGCCTGGCCTTCTCTGGACTTGTCTGTTCTTGTCTGGTCTTGTCTGGTCTTGTCTGGACTTGTCTAATCTTCTATGAGCTTGTCTGGTCTAGTATGCTCTTCTCTCATCTGCTCTGCTCTTGCCTGGCCTTCTCTGGACTTGTCTGCTCTTGTATCGTTTTGTCTGATCTTGTCTTATCTATCTTATCTGCTCTTATCTAGTTTTCTCTGATCTATTTAAGTCTTGTTAAGTCTTTGGCAAAGTCTAAACTATTTATTTTTTGCAAAAAATATGTCGTTCCCTAATCTAGTTCTAGTAGAATTGTTAGTACTAGTAGAAGTGTTAGTTCTAGTAGAATTAAAAGTTTATGTTTAGTCTGGTTGTTGTAGATAAAATGTAATTAATGGTGTAAAGAGCGTTTGGATGCATAGTTAAAATGAAATAAAAAAAAACTAATTAGATTTGGTGAGTGGAGAAGAGTGTAAGATTGAGAACACCGAACGACAGAATCGGTCGCGGGTAGTACTCACGCGGGGAGGTCTCCCACAGCAGCTCCACTGGGAAGCGGCAACACAAGAACAACCAGTCAAACAACAAGTTAACAACAACAACGGTAAATACAGAGACACCAACAGGACACCAACGCCAGCTAAGTTCGGGCGACAATCGCAACTTTAAGACAACGTGCAGCCACACACTGCCCACTAAATCATCGGCCCCTATTCAAAAATATTCCAAAAATTTTCCAAACTATATCAAATATTACAACCCTAATATCCATTTATTGTCTTTACCTAATCCAATATAATCCTTCTGGTCTTCTCTAATAATCTTTGTCTTGTCTCACCTTGTCTGATCTTCTTTGGTCCTGTCTTGTCTGGTCTTCTATGCCCATGTATGGTCTTGCCAAGCCTTATCGAGTCTTGCCTGGTCTTGTCTTGTCTTGTCAGGTTTGTCTAGTCTTGTCTGGTCTTGTCTAATCTTATTTAACTTAAAACAAACGGAACACAGTCTGAATATATAAATATATTCAGCCTTTCCGGAGCTCTATAACAATTATTGAGTCTTTTTAGGACTATCAAAACAAATCTCACATGAAATTTGTAAGTTCTTTTATAGCTTTCAGTCCACTTTCGTGGCACTCAACAAAAACCATAGAAATAACATTGTTTTTAAGCTCACGTCTTTCCGATACCTTAAGTGGATAGCCATCTGTGAACGCGATTCGAGATTTATCTCTCATCAGCACAGCTTTGCTTCCATGAACAATAATTTGTAAACCACTCACTTGAAAAGCCATGTGGTGTTTAGGGTTAGATGTTTATAATTTTGACATTTTGTAAGAGAGACATGAACTTAGCAGGTTATTGATTGTTCATGGAAGCAAAGCTGTGCTGAAATTTCATGTGAGATTTGTTTTGGTAGTCCTAAAAACACTCAATAATTGTTATAGAGCTCCGGAAAGGCCGAATATTTTTATTTATTCAGGCTGTGTTCCGTTTGTTTTAAGTTTGTATGATTTTCTATAACGTAGGATGCTTTCACCAATTCTAATCTTATCTAGTCTTGTCTGGTCTTGTCTAGACTCGCTTGATCTTGCTTGGTCTTGTCTGATCTTATAAAGTTTCTGAAGTTATATTGAATTTTATATTTATATTTATGTTTGGAATATTTTTCTAATAGAAAATAAAATAGAAACGAAATATCTGCAAAAAAATGTTGTTGGATTAGATAAATTTAAATTATTTTAAGGTTTAAGTGTTTTAAGAGAGCGTTAGGATCGTCTGAAAAACAAAGTTTTTAGTGTGTACAGTGTTTATACAAACGGACAAATACATTTGGAAATGATAAATTCTCTGGAGGCAACAAAATATTTACGAGTGACGCGAATGCTGTTTACATCACATTGCGAAATTTTGCAATATTATATCGAACAAGAAAATTAAAACAAAAAAACTGTAGAAACGGGTTTAGCATGTGCAGCTTGTAAGTTGGACTAAGTAGAACAAAATTTGGAATTACAAGCACAAGTGAAAATTTTGCAAATATAAGTTTATACCAGGTAGGCCATTGCAAACGAAACAGAGGAAGGAATACAGCCTGAAAATATAAATATATTCAGTCTTTCCGGAACTCTATAAATTATTGAGTCTTTTTGGGACTACCTAGGTACCAAGGTATTCCTAAAAACACTCGATAATGTTATAGAGCTCCGGAAAGGCTGAATATATTGATATATTCAGGCTGTGTTTCGACTTTATTAAGTTTATATGATTATCTATAATGTAGTATGGTTTTACCAATTCGAAGCAGAGGGATTTTCCGATAGTTATAGACGAACGCTCGGACACGTCAACTTTGTGAGGGGGACACCTTTTACAAGAATATTTACGTTGGGATCACAAGCCCTAAACTTTTAAATGGTACGATGGGGTAAGTTATACCTCATTTGAAAGCCCGTTTAGAGCCCTGAATACTAACTTCTAAATCCATCGATTTGTTTTCGAGATTATTTAATTTCATGTCATGAACGCGTTTTTCGTTTATGTCGTTGAAAGGAAGTTCAATTGTTCGATCTGTTCTTACTGGGAAAACTGTAGAAAAAAATATCACCATTCAACTCCAGAAGAGATTTTTATTACTCCAACAAATACTCAAATTGTTTCTTTTTAAGACATGTACACATGTTTTTCTATTAAGCAGTGGGTTTTGTTCTGTTATCGGAATATTACAGATAATTTTTTATTCAACTTTTTATTAGTCCCTTAACACCCCACAGATCTCATTCGATCTCCATTCAAGCTGCTTTTTGAATTGTCGTGTTTCAAAATGAACATTGGTTGTGCAAAAATGGTTTACTCTATTGCGGAGAGCGTCGAAATGATCGTGTTGTTTTTCAAAAATTGTGAGAACAGCAACCGTGCTTTACAGTACGGCAACAGACTTATTGAATCAAGAGCTTCACGATAAACACGTAAGCAGAAAATACGTATTGGAGGTCACGAAATTTCAAGAAACAGGTTCAGTAGCCAATAAAAAACGGGACTCTCAACGTGAACTCCCGGTGAGAATTGAGGCTACAGTGGTTGGAGTTTTGGGATAAGTTGCTGCAGATCCAACTCGGAGTACGAGGAAATTGACCACTGTAACAAACATCCCTAGAAAAATTATTCGTTGAATCCATAAATGTGATCCATATAAAATTCTATTCATATAAAAACTGACATACATGAACGTATGTTACGTATGTATGAACGATGTTTGATGATAATTTCGATAGCCGACAGGAGTTTTGAGAAGTGATGAATGAAAGAATAGGTGCTGATGCCAATTTTCTTTTTCTGAGGAGTGTACATTTTTCCTAAACTCTACTGTAAATCGCCATAACTGTCGATTTTGGTCGGACGTGAATCCAAGGATTTTCCACAAAGTCCATACTCATCTTCAAACACTTCCAGGTAACGATCACCCGTCAAATTACCATTATGAAAAATTGGACCAATAATGCGGTCTCCAAAAATACCGGCCCAGACATTTAGATTTAGTGGATTGTACTAAATATTAATGTCTGGGCCGGTATTTTTGGAGACCGCATTATTGGTCCCATTTTTCATAATGGTAATTTGACGGGTGATCATTACCTGGAAGTGTTCGAAGATGTTGTCCACCCATTGCTTGTTGATATGAAAATGATGATCGTTACTTAGAACACCATTTGACTTTTCAACAAGATGGAGCTCCACCACCTTAAACGCTGCTTGTTCGGAAGTTTCTGCACAAAGTTTTCCCAAGACAATGGATTGAACGAAGAGGTCCTCTGGAATGGCCACCTGATTTAAGTCCTCTGGACTTTTTCTTGTGGGGTCGTTTAAAGACTAGAATTTATGCAACAGTACCAGTCTTTGGAGGAGTTACGTCGACGCATTATTGAAGAATGCCGTCAAATTACGCCACAGATTCGTATTTGTATGTTTGTATGGAAGTTGGATTAAGTTGAATACGATTCGCCGATGATACGGTCGTGGTCGCCGACAGCCCCCCACATCTCCAGAATATGATGGATCTTATCGTTGATCTTATCTCATCCGCTCGCTACACCTGAGATCCCGGGTTCGATCCCCGGACAAACCGTGAAATTTTTCACGGAACTATGCTGTGGCCACCGCGTGGAAAGCAATGGCAAACTACCACGAGTAATTCTGCCATGAGAATCTCTCAAATAGTGCCGTTCGAAACCGGCGATAAACTGAAAGTCACGCATATTAGTGTGACGATGCGTTCCACAATTATGCGCGAGAGGTCACGACACTTCAGCAACGAGGTAAAACGACTGGAGTTTTTATCGTTGAACATAGCACACAGTATCGTCTACACATAAACGTTGCCAAGACCAAGGTGGTTGTGTTCTTGGAGGCACCAAGACGGACGACCCTCCAAAACAACCAGGTGGTGGAACAAGTGTCGCCCATTAAATATCTTGGAGCCCTCGTCAACGAGAACAGTGATCCCAAAATGGAAATCAGAACAAGGATAGAACAGGCCATTCATCTCCATGAAGAAACTCTTTACCAGTAGAGACCTAAGCCTACAGCTCCGCATACGCATATTGCGCTGTTATATCTTTCCAGTGCTACTCTGTGGCTCCGAGAGCTGGACATTCTGCAATCAATTGAGAGCCGCATTGACGCCTTCGAGATGTACTTGTATCGCCGCATACTGAGTATATCCTGGGTAGACAGGATAACCAACGAGGAAGTGTTAAGGAGAATAGGTAAAGGTATGGAACTGCTGACAACCATCAAAGAACGAATTCTCCAATACATCGGACAAATTTGAGAGGGGAGCGGTACGAGTTCCTCCGACTCCTCGCCGAAGGAAAGATCGAGGGCAAACGATCTATGGGCAGACGGCAGAACTCATGGCTAAAGGATCTGCGTCGATGGTTCGGACGGACATCTATAGATATTTTCGAGGTGCGGTTTTACGCACCATTATAGCCAGTCGGATCGCCAACCTTCGTTAGAGAGACGACGTCCTAAGAAGAAGATGGTAGTTGGGGACAATTGCGCACAATTTGAGCATTTGTTAAACTAATAATATTTTTTTCTGGCGTTGAATTGTGTGTTTCTCCCTTTTCTAGGACAGATTGAACAATTGGACTTCCTTTCCTCTTCTTCTTGATTTAGGACTTTGTCCTGTATTGTACTGCTGTCTATTCCTCTTGCGATCCAGACGTCCAGGACTCCTTCTATCTCTTGGGCGGGCGGCCTGGGGGTCTTCTGCTCTGTGGCCTTCCGTCTTTTGCCCACTTGGCAAGTCTATCCTGGTCCATCCTGTCTACATGGTCTCTCCAGTGCCTTCCCCGGGATCTGACCCGCCTGACAACATCTTCCGTTTGTAATTCATCTCTTATGGCGCTGCTTCTTATTTGATCCCCTAGTGTTACGCCTTTTATTTCGGTGCTTCTCAAGAGTTTCTTAGTTTTTGTTGTTTCGGCTCGGGTCTCAGCAGCGTATGTTATGATAGATCTTAGACAGGTTTTATATATCCTTATCTTGCATTCTGCCGTCATATATTTGTTTTGCCATATTAGGTTTCTTAGGCTATTTCTCAGGTTCTTCAGTTCGCTCCTACTTCCTCAATCTTTGTAGGTCGTATTCGTTCTCTGATATTAGTGTGGCATCATCTGCAAAACATATTATCTTGAGGCAGTTGTTAGTCATTCTGTATCCTGTTCCTGTTTTTGACCTCTTTGATTATTTCGTTCATAATTATGTTAAATAGGGTTGGACTTGCTTGAAGCTGCCCCCCTGTATAATTCCAGTTTTGATGTCAATTTTTCCAGTTATCGTTTGGTCTGCTTTAATGTGTGTATTATTGTTTTTGTTTAAGTCATTTATTACGTTAATGTATCTGTCATCCACTCAATGTTGACGTAGAATATTTGTAATATCGTTTAATTGTATTCGGTGAAATGCTTGTTTGAAGTCCACCATACATAAATCAATTCCTTTCTCCGCTAGTTGTCCCACTATGAAGATAGCATCTATTGTTGATCTATTTTTGCAGAATCCCTGCTGTTCTTCGCAGCTTCCCACGGCAACTTCGATTTTCTCGGCTAATATTTTTGTGAAAATTTTGAGCACTGCACTAAGCAGTGTGATGCCACGGTAGTTCATTCTTATTTTGCACCTTTCTTGAAGATTGGTAATGTTATTCTGGTTCTCCATTCTTCTGGAATTCATTCTTCTTGGATGATTATTCGACAGAGCTGCATTATTTCTTTAATGATGGTATTTCGCCCATTTTTGAACATTTCATTGATGATATTATCAATGCCTGGTGCTTTCCGATTTTTTTAGATATTTTACTGTCTTGAGGATATCATCTGTTGTAATTGGTTGTTCATCGGTTGTGACTGTGTGTGTCTGTGCCATGTATTTTGCTTCTTCAGTTTCTGCTTCTGCCTGGTCTTTATAAATTCCTTTAAAGTATTGTATAAACTGATCGTGGCTGATGATAGTAACTTTGATGTCTTCTCTTATTGGTTTATTTCTGTTTCTGAGTATTTTCTAGATCTTCTTCTGACTAAATAGGTCGTGCTGCATTTCATTAGAGAAGTTTTCCCAGTTTCGCTCTTTAAGTTCCTTGATTGCTTGATTTACTCGGTTTCGTCCTTCTTTGTATTTGTGGTATTCTTCCTCAGTTTTATTGTTGCTATATGTTATGTATGCTTTTCGCTTATGCTTGGCTAAATCTTGTATTTCTTCTGTGAACCTTGGCTTGTTGGCTCTTGTGCCATTTGCCTCAATTGTTCTTACTCCTATCGCTTCATTTGCGCTTGATGTAATGTTAGATTTGATTTTTTCCTAGGCTTGATTTACTTTGCACTGTGCTGTTAATGGGTTGTTCAGTAATTTCTGTTTTAAACGTTCCTGGTATAATGATTCAACGTTATATTGTGATATGTGTATTGGAGTCTTTTTTATGCATAGGTCAATTTTATGACGGTATTTGCATAATACCAAACCATGTTCTGTTGTTGCGTTGGCTGATGTTAATACTCTTACGTCTAGTATCTCCTTAGGGTGTGTATTCTTATTCGTTATAATGAGGTCTATCATCGATTTCTGTCCTCTTAATTTGACAAATGTGTATTTATACTGGGGTTTGTGGTCGAAGTAGGTGTTGTTAATGGCAAGCTCGTGTTGGGAGCATGTTGTTAGTAGCATTTCTCCGTTGCTGTTCAGAACATTTTCGTTGAACCGCTGCATTACGGCCGGTATTGCTGTGTTGCCAATTCTTGAGTTAAAGTCACCCATCATTAGTAGCTTCTCACTTTTTGATATTCGGCTTATTGTGTCTTCCAGTTTTTCTCTCTGTTCTCTCCCTTACATTGGTTTACCCATATCCGGAGCGTACACGCTTATGATGTTCAGCGTGGTATCTTTCGTTTTGATAGATATTTGCATTAAGGTAGAGACACACTGGTCCTACGTGCGCAACGTATGCAACGCATTACGATATCTGGACAAAGAAATACACTTATCGTATGCAACGCAATCACACGCTTCACACGGAACGTCGATCTGGGATGTCCAGATCGGCGTGGGAAGGTGGAGGGGATGTTCGTACGCTATCTACGCGTGTGATCAGTGTGTTTCTAGAACTCATGCGTAGCAAGTCAGAAACAAATAGACCCTTGATGCAAGTGTCCTCCTCAAATTGCATTTTAGACATGCGAAAGTACTTAAAGAATCGTTTTTCATCAAATTCCAGTTTCTGCATTAATGTATGGTATTTTCCAACTTTTTCTCTTTGTTTATTTATCTCATGAACCCAATTAATATCTTCTCTTCTTAACTTTAGTTTTTATTTTTGTGGTGCGAAAATATTCATTTAAAAATAGTAAACTCAATAAAACATCCTCAAACTCGCTATCAGAATCAGAAAGCATGACTTATAGGCGCACTAGTGCTCCTTCTGAGAAATTACAACAGCGTCTGATGCAAAATTTACGTTGCATACGCTGGACGAGTGTGCACACCAATTCTCCCACGTTGCATCTCATACGTTGCGTGAGACCAGTGTGTCTTTACCTACTCTCTGCCGTCAATAAGTGTTTCGTACCTTTTGTGTACCAGTACGCCTACTCCCGCGCACGCCCTTTGGTCCTTCTCCTTGCCGCCGTAGAATAATATGTAGTTGTTCTATCTGACATTTCCCTTGCCCTTCCGTTTAGTTTCCGATATTGCGCACATGTCAATTTGGTGTTTTTCCAACTCTAATAGAATTTCCTGGTCTTTTCTGTTCCATGATGTTACGTTCCACGTGGCTAGTCTTAATATGTCATTTTCACTTTTGCGTATTCGTATCCATTTCCTTGTCGTTCCGTGTAGTCCGTCCTCGTTCCGAGGCTTGTTTAGCAGTTTTAGGAGCGTGTATACTTTTTTACGGTGGGTAGGTTGCTGGTCTGATCCACCAACCCTCCTCCTTTATCCGGGCTTGGGACCGGCAGTGATTGCCACTGGGCTCGATCCACCCAGTAACAACCCCAGCGGAGTTCGAGTTGACTTCCTTTCAACGACACAAACGAAGAACGCGTTCATAACTTATAACGTTTAGTATTCAGGGCAAAAATGGCTTTCAAATGAGGTATCACCCCACCGAGACATTAGTATTAACCCACTGAGCCATTTAAAATTTTAGGGGTTGTGGTTCCAGCGCAAAGGGGTTAAGTGATTTGGCTACAAATTTTCTTGTAAAAGGTGTCCCCTTCACAAACAAAGTTGACGTGTCCGAGCGTTTTTTAAGAATCCATCTTTAACTAACCGAAAAACCTTCTCTTTCGTTTCCAATGACCCACCTGGTATGTTTGTAACATGTTAGTTTGACTAGGTAGAACAAATTGCAATTTTACAAATACATGGTTTCATATTTGCCAATTGGCAGACTTAAGGTAGGCGTCCACATTTCCGCATCGTACGTATCGAACGCATCGCATCAAACTAAGTATTTTTGTACAGTGCGTCCACAGTATCGGCAGCGATCGGATTTGCCGACGCAACTACTGGCAAATTCCATATTCTGTAAGACGTCATCGACACGCACCGTAAAAGTTGCCCGTCGGAGGATCGGCTTCGGCATTGCCGACGGGTAGATTCGTGCGATCCGTACGATGCGGAACAGTGGACGCGCTTGTATTACTTTCTATAGAAAGAATACTACGATCCGTTTGATGCGATGCGTACGATACGTACGATGCGGAAATGTGGACACCTACCTTTAGTCGACTAAGTCATTAGTAAATTTGTCTCACTTAGACAATAATAATGGAACAAAGTAACCATAAACCAAAGTAACAAAGTAACGCACTATCTATCGTAGATTGATGGGTTATATATGTCCCAATAGACTGGAAAGTGTTAAAGAAATACAGTATATAATTACAATGTTACTAATGAAAGTTTGTATATAGGGAGTTTCAAAAAGAATATACATATTACAAAGTATTATTTTGTCCAAACTCTCGATCGTTGCGCCTCGGCTCGGCTATTGGAGAAACGAATACATATTCTAGTTTATATTAATAGCCGCTAGAAGCTCCACGTCCTGTTACAAGCTCTGCGTCCTGATGACAAACGCAAACGTGTAGCATTTTGTAACGAGATTAATGATACTATTGATAATGATAACACTTTCGCAAAACGCATCGTGTTCAGTAGACAGAGTAAGGATAGCCTTGTTGGTGACCAACGTTCTAGAAGGACATGGTACTTAAGAAGAAGATCGTGTTCAGTGATGAAACGATTTTTCATGTTAGTGATCAGGTAAATAAACACATTGTTCGAATTTGGGGCCTACAGAACCCACATGCCGTCATTGAACATGTACGAGATTCGCCCAAAGTCAATGTGTTTTATGCGATATCCCGAGCATCTGTTTGCGGCCCATTCTTCTTTGATGGAAACACGGTTAACGGTCAGCAGTATCTCGCTATGTTACCAAACTCGTTGTTTCCGAGGCTGCACGAAGTTAAGTTCATTTTTCAACAAGATGGGGCACCCCCTCGCTGGAGACGCCAAGTGCGTGAATATCTGAATGAAACTCTACCGAACCGTTGGATTGGTCATCAAGGAGGTGACGACAACGACTTAGCATGTCTCAGCTGGGCTCCACGGTCACCGGATTTGACACCATGTGACTTCTTCCTTTGGGGTTTCGTTAAAGACAACGTTTATGTACCACCACTCCCACAGAACTTGGAAGAGTTGAAGAACCGGATCCGTACTGCCTCCCATACTTCGAGTATGTGAGGAATTTGAGTATCGGTGTGATATTCTTCGTGTCGCTGAAGGAGGACATATTGAACATCTGTAATCTAAACTTGAGAGATTCGTAAATATGGGTGTAAAGTTTCTAATTCGTATGTCTTTTTTAATAAATAATTAAACTCTAATTTTAATAAATATATTTTAATAAATATATAGCCAAATACGTGTATATTCTTTTTGAAACACCCTGTATTTCTAATTCGGAATCTTGAGTAGGTAGAAAGCACAAAATTAAAAATTGCAGTTTGTTCTTTGGTTATTCAAGAGCTAAGTAATGAAATTGAATTTTGCAAATAAATATTTGTCTATTTTTAACTTGGAACCTTGAATGGGTAAAACAGAATTAAAAAATGCAATTTTTTTGTTAGTTAATCAAAAACTAAAATATTTAATTAAGTTTTAATGAGTCGTGTCGGTGTTTTATTAAATAAACCTTTTAAATGTTGCCGCAACTAAATGCACAAATTTGTAATAAACTAAAAATAAAACCCATAACTTGGAGAACCTGTAACAGAAACCGCACATTTCCCAATTTTAAAATAAACAAAACGCCCGCGAAAAACACGCGAGAAACGCATAAAACCCGACAATAAATCACAAAAGAACCAATAAAAATGTTTACAATAAATTCATCAATCGCGAAAAACCCACGTCCGTCCTAAAAATATAACACTTAACATTTGATAACTTTAAGAAAGCGTTTATACTGACTCGGGTGGAGTCCCACGCAGTGAGAAGCTGGTGAAAAGGACCTCGACTCTTTGGCCGGGACCCGCTACGAACGTATACACGCACTGGCGGGAATGTCCCCGAGGATTTAGGAACTCGGGGGCTTGGAAGGTACCGTTCAGCGGACCCCCGGGCCGACTCACGAATGTCTGATCACACTCTGAAAACAACAAAAAAACAATAATTAAACAAACACAATTCCAGCAATAGTTATTTCAACGAAAATTTCGTCAAACAAAACCAGTTTCAGATCATTTGCAGCTCAGCAGTGTTTGATGATCATTAACCAGCTATATAAGATGTAGATTTTGCTGGTGACTTGCACTGCGACCTTCATAGATCTATTGTACCTCACCCTCTTCCTCTAATTGTTGGCATACTTATCCATTTAGAGCGCCTCCTCTAGTCCTGATTCCTTTAGGAATTTCAGGATCTGGGTGCGATTCAAGGACTGCAACTCCTCTGCGCTCAAGCAGTAGGCACCAAGATACATTTTTCACTTGCGGAACAATGCTCCGCAGTCTTTGAGCAGATGTATGGGAGTTTCCTCCGCTGAACCGCGGAATCTTCAGTTGTACAAGATTAATCAATTTCTCTTTGTTGTCGTTATTTATCCTCTTCTGTTACCCTATCTTTGTCTTTCTTCTTATTTTTACTCTTCTTCTGGTTCTTCCTTTAAATGAAATGACAATTAACTATTTATGTGAGTTTAAACAGCTTCTCATTTTTTTGTTATTCGTCTTATACTGTTTTCCTTTCCTTTTACTTCTTTTTCTTCTTGTTACTCTACTTCTTGTTACTCTTCTTATTGTTACTCTTGTTCTTGTTACTCTTCTTCTTGTTACACTTTTTCTTGTTTCTCTTCTTCTTGTTACTATTCTTCTTGTTACTCTTCTTCATGTTACTCTTCTTCTTGTTACTCTTCTTCTTGTTACTCATCTTCTTGTTACTCTTCTCCTTGTTACTCTTCTTCTTGTTACTCTTCTACTTGTTACTCTTCTTCTTGTTACTCTTCTTCTTGTTACTCTTCTACTTGTTACTCTTCTTCTTGTTACTCCTTTTCTTGTTACTCTTCTTCTTGTTACTCTTTTTCTTGTTACTCTTCTTCTTGTTGCTCTT
This sequence comes from Phosphuga atrata, assembly GCA_944588485.1. Taxonomy (NCBI): domain Eukaryota; kingdom Metazoa; phylum Arthropoda; class Insecta; order Coleoptera; family Silphidae; genus Phosphuga; species Phosphuga atrata. The sequence goes on from OX155895.1 coordinate 69,225,480, forward strand.
CTTCTTTTTACTCTTCTTCTTGTTATTCTTCTCATATTTGAATTTATTCAGTGAACTTTCACCGCATTCGTTTCACCGCGGAATCTTCACTGTACGAAGTTTCACCGCAGAAACGTTCACCGGTGATCAGTTTCACCTGTATCAACTTATTATAATTGGATGCGGTGGAATTGCCGAACTTTGAAATGTGGGCGTGGAAACTTCGTAGAGGAGAAAGTTTCTACGGTGAACGTACCGGATACCATGGGCGTACCGGATGCCAGGGGGGGGTTTCTTCTTGGCAAAATTTATAAAACAGATATCGCACAGTAATTTTAATCAAAGTTTTGAATTCACAAGAAAATTCCCTTCGAGGTTTATCTAGAAAGTTTGTTCATATTTCTCTTTGTTTTTAAGCGAATTTGAGTTGAAATTATCTAAATTTTGGTGTCAGTAAGTTTCTTGAGAAAATTAGCAAAAATTGTCAAACTAAAAATTGGAAAAATTTCCGAAACTAGAAATCGCACAAAAAATCTAATCGTAGTTTTGGATTCACAAAGAAATTCTCTTCAGGGTTTATCTGGAAGGTTTTGCGACATTTTCAGTTGTTTTTGAGAAACTTTGAGTGACATTGTGCAAATTTTGGAAATCGAAGAAGTTGTAAAGAAAATATTCCCAAGCTATAATTGGCAAAATTTAAGAAAACAGAGATCGCACAGTAATTGTAATCACAGTTTTGAATTCACAAGAAAATTCCCTTCGAGGTTTATCTAGAAAGTTAGTTCATATTTTGCTTTGTTTTTAAGCGAATTTGAGTTGAAATTATCTAAATTTTGATGGCAATAAGTATCATGAGAAAATTAGCAAAAATATTCAAACTAAAAATTCAACCCGTCACCCGAAATATACAAAATACAACATAAATATGATATTGAAATAAGAAGAGCCGAGGAGAGACAACTCTCTTCAAGAAAGCAAGGTAGTTGTGGAGTTTAGGAACCCTTGTGTGTTAGTTTTAGAAAGTAAATTGGCGCATTTCTGTTATTATATTTTCTTCAAAGCCATCCCCCCTTACCCCTCCCACCTAAGAAACTAAACCCTGGCTACGCCCATGCGGGATACCATTTGAATATGTCTCTTAATAAATCAAGAACAAATTTAAACAAAACTAGATTGGTGCGAGTTTGTGTCTGTGACTTGAAGGATTTGTCTAGTCTATCCAGAAATATACAATATATTTGAGTTTGTCTGTGGATAAATCAAAAACGGAGTTCTTCCAAGTGTGTAACTGAAAGGCTAAAACAGGCCAATGTATAGGTCCATGACTTGTCAATCGAGCGAATAAAGTGGAAATACATTTAAACAAAATGGAAACATAGTTGTAACGTGTTAAAAAGAAGGGGATATATTTAACGCGCAACCGCACACTGGTCTGTTTTTTGACAGAGACCAAGACAGGGATGTAATCATCCTCACCAGTTAGCCATATATATCTATATAACTTTTTGGACATCAATTGCACAACATTCTATTTCTATTCTATTCATACTATTTAAGAAAGTTCTTCCAGCTCTGACTAATTTAGTTTTCTATTTTCTCCAAAAATCCTAATATGTTTTCGGTTGGCATTGAATGACGGCAACAAAGTGGGAAACTAATTCCACTTCGTGCGCGGAAACGCGGAAGTTTTCCCTCGCCCCCCCGAGATTAATTTCCGCTTATTAAAAAAGTTTTTTAGTTTTTCCTCTGTCGGCGTGTCAAGTCAACTGGGGCACAATTGATGGGCACGGTCGTCTTCGGCACGGAATTAACTCTATCGCCTCCAAATGAGAAATCGCCGTTCCGATTCTCACCCATAAATATTCATCTCAAATCGAGAAAATGCACATTTAAATTCAAGTTTCTCACAAAAAAAAAAAACGATGAGATGGTTTAGACAGAGTAAGCCAGGTTTATGTAATTAAATGCCTGCCTAGATTAGTAATAGTGGATAAATGAAATAGATTTAGTTTGTCTGCTAATCTTTCAGTTACACACTAAGTCCGTCTAAATTAGTCACAGTAAGTTTGTCTGTCTGTAAATACTAAATTAGTAAAAGAAGACAAAATTTCGAGAAATTTCGCTCGATTTAGCCCAATTTATCAAGTCATATCTCCTGAAAAGAAGCGGTTAGCAAAATGCAATTTGTATATTTACAACGCACAGGAGAAACACTTTGAGACACACTTTGAAATTTCCCATTCACTTAAAAAATATTGATTTTGAGAAAATATATTTTTTCTCATTTTCTGCAGATTTCACGATGTCATAACTTTTGAACGGCTTATCACAGAGATCTCTAGTCTTCGCCATTCGATTACCAATCAATTTAGCATCCCAAAATTAATCGGAAAACAAATATCATATTCCTAGGAATATTTTTAGCTGTACATCATCACGCATTTCCGACTGATTTCACGCTGTCATAACTTTTGAACGGCTCACCCAAAAGACTTCTAGTCATCCCCAATAAATTCAGCGTCCCAAAATTTGTTAAAAACGTATATAATATTCCCTAGAAGCTTTTTGTTAATAATACCATCGACACGGAGAGTCTAGACCGCGGAAACGACGAAATGCGAGAAAATCGATTTTGTCAAAATCGTTATTTACGGCTTATCACAGAGACTTCTAGTCTCCGCCATTCGATTACAAATCAATTTAGCATCCCAAAATTAGTCGGAAAACATATATTATGTTCCTAGGAATATTTTTCGCTGTACACCATCTCGCATTTCCGACTGATTTCACGCTGTCATAACTTTTGAACGACTCACCACAGAGACTTCTAGTTTTCGCCAATCGATTTTGCGTCCCAAAATTAGTTTAAAATCGTATATAAAATTCCCCAGGAAGCTTTCAGTTAAGAAATACCATCGACACGGGGAGTCTAGACCGGAAACAACGAAATGCGAGAAAATCGATTTAGTCAAAATCGTTATTTTTTTAGTTACAGCAAAATTTAAAAACGTTCCTAAAAGCATTCTTGATGCTGATTACAGATATGCAAATTATATTTCGCTAGCTCTTTCCGTTCACTATCGCCTGCAAGAATTGAAGACATTTTTAGAAAATTTTGGCGCTCGAGTAGAGATTTCGGAAAGTCATGAATTTACCGCGGACAATCTACGTGTATTAATAGGAAAATGACCTTCTAGAAATGATGCCGCAATCCGCTTTTGATTATTTCCAACCGTTTCCGAGACATCTACTTAGCAAATCGAGAATCGGGTAAATTTCAGTTTGAAATTTCTGGACGAATTATTGAATCTTTACGGACAATTTACACATCGACTTGTTTGCCTTGTCGTGTAGTTTCTATGTGCCGAAAATGATTTCACTGCCTTTTACCGTTCTCAATAAAATCGAAAAAAACCGGAAAAGCACATATTTTCCGAACGAAATGATGGAAAATTTTTGTTGAAATTTTTTTGGAAATTTTGTTCATGATTTTTTTATGGTTACCCGAAGGAAGTAGAAGTGCAGCAAATGGTTTTCTAGTTTATTTTGCTCTGAAGTTACAAATAAACAAGTTGTATATATTTTTTCGCTTTACACCATCTCGAATTTCGAACTGATTTCACGCTGTAATAACTTTTGAACGACTTACCACAGAGACTTCTAGTCTTCACCCATCGATTCAGCGTCCCAAAATTAGTTCGAAAACGTATATAATATTCCCTAAGAAGTTTTCAGTTAAGAAATATCATCGGTACTGTGAGTCTAGACCGCGGAAACGATGAAATGTGAGTGAATCGATTTTATCAAAATCGTTATTTTTTGAGTTACAGCTAAATTTAAAAATATTGCTGAAAGCATTTTTGCTGCGGATTGCAAATATGCAAATTAAATTTCGTTAGTTCTTTCCGTTCACTATCGCCTGCAAGAAATGAAGAATTTTTTAAGAAATTTCTGCGCTCGAGTCATCTCGGAAAGTCATGAATTTCCCGCTGACAATCTTAGTTTTAACAATGGGAAAATGCCCTTCTGTAAACGATGCCGCAATCCGTTTTTGATTATCTGCAACCGTTTCCGATACATTTACTTAGCAAATCGAGAATCGGGTAAATTTGGGTTTGAAATTCCTCGACGAACTATTGAACCTTTACGGATAATTTACACATCAACTTATTTGTCTTATCGTTTAGTTTCGGTGTGCCGAAAATGATTTTGCTGCTTTTTACCGTTCTAGAGAAAATCGAAAAAAACTGTAAAAGCACATATTTTTCGATCGAATGCATCGGTCTGCTGGAGGACGTTTATATTTTGATTCACTTCTCGGGCAATTTTTAACCGATTTCCACAAATTTAGTCTTTAAGACGCGTAGGGAATTCGTCTAAATTATTCTGCAGAAAAAAATGCAACAAGTCAGAAGAAATGGCTAAAAATTGGTAATATATATTTTGGCTATCTTGAGCCTTTGAACAAAACAAACTGAAAAATCATGTTCGGAGCTTCTATTTCCATCGGATAAACAGAAAAAAAGGTCCTAAATTTTTCAAAAAAAAAATCGCCGAAAAATCTATGGTCTTGACCAGATAAATAGGTTTTTTAGAAATCTCACTAATTGTAAAACTACAAATCCCAGTGAAATCATTTTCGGCACACTGAAACTAGTCGACATGACAAGCAAATAAATGTGTTAAGGCCTGATATGGATTCCACCGAGGTAACTTTTTAGGCAACATGTAGCATGCGGCATTGACGCTTGCTACGCAAGTCTTTCCATTGAAGGAACACAATGCCACAAGAATATGTCTATTTGTGGTAGAGATGAGCATGGGACGACTTTCTCGTCCCAGATCCCATCCCGTGTGACGTATCCTAGTCACTCTCCCATCCCATCACATTTTCGTCCCACTGTCCCACCCCACAAACGTAAAATTTTCGTTCCGTTCCGTCCCATCCCATCCATCCCATCCCATGCCGGTCGCTCTGCCCGTCCCATTCATCCCATTTTTCCCATACAGCAGACTTTCTTTTCGATTTTTCGACAATGAGTAATTCTTTTTCGTTCCAAATCGATCGGAAGATTTTTCAGGAACTACATTGTTATTCGAGAAATCTCCTGAGCTGCATGGATATGCGAACAATACAAATTTTGCGTATTGGCACGATAAATGTTAATTTGGATTATTGTATATTTTCAATCTAACCGTTAATATCGTTAAAAACAGAGCTGCACCATTTTCAAGGGTAAAATAGGACTTTTCTTGGGAGGATGGGATGGGATGGGACGATGGGATGGGATGGGACGATGAGATCCCATGCTCATCTCTAATTTGTGGCATGCTACGTGTCAAGCGTTGTTGCCGTGACGCATGCGTCACCACTCGACAAAATTGAACGTGTTGAACGGTGTCCTTTCTATCCAACAGCAATCGGATCGGGCAACTTGTAGTATGCGACATGGACTGGAATAATGAAAGAACCACAACATTCATTGAAGACAAAACCATAATTCACTCGTATTGTGGAATAATAAAATTAGTGAATATAGTTAAAAAAAAATTAAAATTAGTAAAATTAGTTAAAAGACAATAAAATTAAAAATGACAAGTTAAAGGAGTTATAATTGTACTCCGCCTGAGATAAAAAACAAAATCAAAAATTTGCGTACAGCATATCATCGAGAACGAAAAAAAGTGCAATAAAAAAAGACTGGATCGTCTCCCCAGAGAAAACCAAAGTGGTTCGCGTTTGAGCTTCTAAGCTTGTTTTTTTTTTGCCCGACGTTGACTTACCTGAATCAACATTTTCTAAATGCTTGGCTCAGATATCCGAAACAGATACATACGTATCTGTTATATCTATAGCTATCACCCCTAGCCAAATACCTCAATGTCACTAATAACCTCAAACGAGGTGGTATCACGAAAGTTGGTATCATGCTTTTTTATATTGGGTGAGATTTTATCAAGTACTCAAAATCCTCAGCAAGCAAGTTCTTGTATAAATTATACTGTGTTTCTTCAACATCAATATATAGTTGTCTTCTAAACCACCGTGGTGACCTTCTTTTTTTCTTACGATTCAAAGCAATTACCAAGTATGCAGCTGCCACAGCTTTCCGTAAAGACATGCTGCACCAAACTGAAGTTGCCTTAATGGAATCGCTTCAGACCACTGAAATATATACTAACTAGAACGAACGCTGTAGTGGCTTGTGCGGGCCTACAGAGAGCAACATAAGGTGTGTCTCGTATCGCTCTGTCTTCGTCTAGTACAGTCGAAAAGGAAAACTAAATGTGTGTCCGACGTCCGTTTTTCCTTGCAAATACAACAGTATTTTACCAAGTATTTTGTCTTTTTGAAAACAACTTTCATTAAAATATATAAACTTCGGTTTATAATATGCGCACCGATTGAACGATCTCACTCGCTTTCTTGATACAACTCAATACAACTAGCTTTTCGCTCTGACTGTATCACATCCTCCCACTTTCGAATTCACTTTTGGCTAGACAAGGATGAAGGGATCCCTTTGGGACCTCTCTCTCGGCACGCACAAGCTTAGAGGCTAGCAGTTAGTACAGGGGCGCCTTTACATTACGTGTGGCCTTAGGCACAAGGTGACTATGTGACCCTAGTCTATGGAGTCCTAATTCTCAATATGCGATATTACAGTAAAACCACATTAAAAAATAACAATTAGGTAGGTAAGGGTAGCTTACGATACGTGTATCGTACAAAGTTTTACCTACAATATAAATTACTAATTTACGTACATTTATAAAAAAGTAATAATTTGATAAATATCAAGCATGGCTTTTAATAAATTAATCAATGAAACGTAAACATTTCAATCGAGAATTAATATGACATTTTTTCTATTTTGCGTCTGTAATGGACTCATAACAGCACTCATCAGCGTGCGGTTATGACTCGCCGGGTGCTGTTATGAGTTATTTTTTTCAAGGTTGGCACTGAAATTCAGAGCTGTCAGTGTCAAATTTTTGGCGAGATAGTTTAGAGGTTATGAGGTTTTTGCATTTTTGCAAAGATATTTACCCAGAATATTCCACCTATGCGTTGATGCAGAAAACCACACATATAAAGATTGAATAAAATCAAAATATATGTAAGTCATAGTAATAAGTCATAGTAAGTGATGATTCTGCTGCAGTATTAACAACCAAATTTAGACTGTGACTGGTCAAGGAATATATTCTGCATAAGGACTGTGTTGCTTGATTTACTATTGTAAACTAGAATATTTTTCCGACATATTAGATGCATTGTCATAACTTTGTCCACAACATTTTTAAGGTCTTTTTCCCAGCTATTGAGATTTTCTACAACTGCTTCCAAATTCCCGGAATTATGAGAATAAATGCCAATAATGGAAAAAAATCTTTGACCTTAAAAAATTTGACCATCGGGAAGTAAGTGTTTCAAAACTAAAGAAAGTTGATCAACGTGACTAATATCAGCTGTGGAATCAACAATCAAAGAAAAATATGTCGCACTATTCACTTCCTTGATAAAGGAAATCTTATTTTATCACCCACTATATTAATAAATTCATCACATATTGTGTTTGACAAATAACTCACAGATCCTTGTGATTACCTATAAATGGGTCAAATTCTTCAAGACACTCTAAACAACCAACATAATTTCTGTTGATTTGAAGATGTCCACGAAATGCCAATCCGTGAGTAGAAAGAAATTTCACGGTTGTATTTTCAGTGGTTGTAACCACTCTTTTGAGAACATTTCTCCAATACTGTTTTTCATTTAAAATTTGTTCAAAAAACCATTTCGGCATCAATCCGGCCTTCAATCTGTGAACGTTTGGAGAAAATGCACATGGAATACCTTATGATCCTTTTAATTTTCATGCTCTGTAACTTTGATAGATATATTTTTCCAGTGGTGAAAAAGAGTATAGAAAATTCTGTTTTTTTTTTAGAAAACATTTTGCAAATGTAACAATAAACACTAGAACTTGTTTTGCTAAAAATAAGCCATTCGCATTTTTCTATTGAGCCATTAGATTTAATTCTATAAAGGCTCCTTCAGACCGGCGCGGAGCGATTGCGTCGCGAAAATTTCGCAGCGAAAAATTTGCTAGCGACGCGGCAGCGAAATAGCAACGCCCACATCAAAACGCGATTGTTACGTGTATATGGTAGTCATGATGTCCTCAGGGCAAGAAGCTATGTAATTTTAAACATTGACTGCATAAGATGAAATTGGATATTTTGTATTTATTTTGAATTAAAACACATAAAACTAATTTCAGAATTAAAAATCGGATTGGTTCATTCAATTCATGGGTTCATAAATTCAATGTGATTACAGAGATCACCATGTCAAAACACGGCGGCAGCGAAACTAACTGCGCATGCAGCGTCCTTGCCGTGCAACGCTGCACTACCGCGACTATGGCGGAAATCGTGCTTTTTGATCTGAACATGTAGATAAGCCGCCGTGTCAGCCGGTCCGCCGCGATATCGCACCGGTGGCGGCAGCGAAGCTTCCGCTTTGGCCTGTGAGCACCTTAATAGTTATTTTCGGTCAAGTGACGAATATATCGCGATCCTTAACTAAAATTCCTGTTTTTGCAGGATTGCCAATGTTTATTGATTTTTCGTTTATAATTAGATTCTGCATTCTTTCTGTTAGGATTTCTGGCCATAAAGCTATGTCCACCAATAAATTATTATGCACTTGAAGAGGTAGTTCCGCCTCGTCAGCTACATTTATAATATTCGTAATAGATTTATTTATTCATGAAGTAGATGCAAAAGTTGTCTTATGTTTATCTACTGCAATTATATTGAACCCTGATGACGACGTGGTGGAAGGGACATGAACTACATGCTCTGGGCTTGAATCGTCTGTAAGAGATCGTTCTGCCTCGTCAGCTACATTTTTAATATTTGTAATAGATTCCTTCATACTTCCTTCATACAAGTAGATGCAGTATTTGTCTAATTTTCATCTACTGCAACTATATTTGACTCTGATGACGACGTGCAAGGGACATGGACTACATTTTTTGAGGTTATATTTTCTTTGGGCAAAAGAAATGTTTCTAAGGATCTTCTATGTTGAACATTTATTTCTTTTTTTTTTTCGTTGTTCCTTGCGCTTTTCTGCACCAGATCCGTAATGACGTTTCATGGTGTCCTTTAGTAAAAACAGTCATGTGATTAATTTTCTTTTATTTAATTAATTAATTTTCAATAACAATTCAAAAAATAACAACAATGCAATGATTCTTAGGTACCTACTTCTTAAGTTTTTTTTTTCTGAATATTTTTTTCAGTATTAACCACCGCAAAGTGCCAATTTATTCACCACACTTGTCAAATTTTGACGCTTATTATCGTCAACCGCTAAAAGTTGGTTTGACCTTGCTTACTTGGCAATTTGTGGCCCCCAAAAATCGGAGGCCCTAGGCGCGCGCCTAGTGCGCCTATGCCTAAAAGCACCACTGAGTTAGTATATATTTCAGTGCTTCAGACGCATGCTACAAACATAGACGACAAAGTGCATGCGATGTGGCGTGACAAATTCCGCATGCAACATTATTCAATTCTGTGCCACATAGTCGCACACGTATAATCAGGCAGCACTAGGAAACATGCCTCATGTCGTATAGTGTTGCCTCAGTGGAATTCTGCCTTAAATGCAGAATATGCAGGTACGGCGCTGCCGCCGTATGCACCGTGGCCCTCGGCGCGCCGCGTCTACGCACGGTTTGATTTTCATCGCAGTCTATGGGAGTTTGTCGACGGCGCCGGAAATTTTCACGGTTTTATTTAAAATAAACATAAATCAAGATTTAAAATGAACATAATTTATTGAATGGGTAAACGTCAGACGACAGGAATGGGATAGCCACGTGTCAAGAATGAAAAATGAAAGATTAGTAAGGATAGCACGAGACTGCCAACCCCAAGGGAGGAGAAGTGTTGGACGCCCCAGCAAGCGATGGAAAGACAACTTCTGAATGTAATCGAAGTAGAAAACGAAGAAGAGAAGATAATTTTTTGAAGCAATTTTTCAAATGTCGTTTTTTGCATGCTAAAATAATTGTAAAACTTTTCTTCATCCTCCCTTTGTTGATTTTTGACAAGTGTATGAAATGCGCCAAATTCTTTATTTAAGAAATACACGAGTTGCCCCATTACAGAATAAGTATAAAACATAAGTATAAAACATATATACATACACACATATATACACATACATATATATATATATACACATATACATACACACACACATACATACATAAACTCTTTTACTATTGAAAGATGCACTATTTATGTGATCAACGAAGGTTAGACGTTCATCAAAATAGATGCCAAGATCTTTTACAGTTGCTGACATTTCAATAAGTTATTGTTCAGGGTGTACTGTGAATTCTATTTTTTAATAGATTTAGAAAAAACTTTTGAAACAAAATTTCTGTACGTTTAGTTGTAGATTGTTGAGGCTACACCATTTGACAAAGCAATTTAGATCATCTTGAAGTAGCAATTGGTCAGAGTGAGAGTTTATAGGCCTAAAAATGTTTAGATCGTCAGCGAATAGTAAATATTTACTATGACTGAAGCAAGTCCCTATATCGTTCATGAACAAGTTGAAGAGGAGTAGTGAACAGTGCGAACCCTGTGGTACCCCAGATGTGACTGCAATTTCATAGGATATAGAAGAGCCTATTTTGACCCTCTAATTGCGAGCAGTCAAAAAACTATGGAACCATTTCTGTACTACATCACTAAAGCCAAGGCAATACAGTTTTCTAGGTAGGATGTTGTGGTCAACAGTATCGAAGGCTTTAGAGAAATCAGTATATATGGAATCAATTTGGATTTTATTCTCTAAAGCCTTCATGATTTCATTCTTATAGATTAATAGGTTTGTAACCGTAGAATTCTTTTGTGAGAAGCCATGTTGCTGATCATCGATGATTTCTTAACAAGAAAATGCTAGTTGGTCATACACAAGGCTATCCAACAGCTTTGGAATGGCAGATTGTGTTGTTATAGTTCTTTACATTATTTTTTCGCCAGATTTGAATAAAGGTAAAATGAAGCTATTTTTCCAATAGTTGGGAAATACTCCTGTGGGCAGCGATAAGTTGAATATGATCTTGAGAGGATTGGAAATAGTACGAGAGCAGCTTTTCAAGATTAAATTTGGGATTCCATCAGGGCCTGAGCTTAGTATATTTGGCAGTTTGCTGATTTTTTCAAGAAGTTGATCTAATGTTATTTTGGGACATGGAATGTCGAGGTTGGTATGACTTATATTCAAAAGTACAGTCTTTGTGATTACTATAAATTGTGGAGAAATAGTCTGCAAAAAGTTGGGATATTTCTAGACCACCATTAGCTGTTTGATTTTCGTAATAGACTTGATCTGGAATGCTGTAAGATGAGTTTTTGTTATTTACAAACTTCCAGAATGATTTTGGATCTATCTGGAAATTGTCATCTTGTTTTAAATAACGTTCATAGCAAGTTTTCGATAGTTGTTTGCATTGGCTACGTAAAGCTACAAATTCATTGTAGCGCAGCGAATTATTTGATACTTTCTAAGATTTATGTCCTATGTTATTACGTTTTATTGTATGCTTTAAGTCTGTGCTAAACCACTTTGGGAAGTTTGAGGTTCGGTACTGCTTTAGCGGCTCGAATAAGGCCACAGCCGTATTCAAGACTTGATAAAATGTATTGACACCGCAATCACTTTTGCTGAGTTTTCCCAGTTTATTGGGGATACGTAATTATTGATTGCATTATAGTCTGCTTTTAAGAAATCATAATAAGCTTCGCGAAAATTTAGACTAGGATAATTTGAATAATTTAAGGATATTTCAAAGGGGAAGCTTTCACGATGAAAAGAGTGGATCTGCAGCTATGTTAACAGAGATATTTGGTCTATTTGAAAATAAAAGATCCAAGAAAACACCTCCAGAATTGGGAATCTCAATATGTTGATAAAAATTTAGAAACCCGTAACCCTGTGCTAGAGTTTCACTATTAAGATTTCTGTGACTATTCATCACTATGTCTAAATTGTCATTAGACCACGTAACATTTGGTAAATTGAAGTCACCAAACACGTAAAAGTCAGTAGAGGAATTTTTGGAGTAAATGTATTCGATCGTTTGTATATAAACCACACCTATGAAAAACTTCCTATTATTGTGGGCACAGCGGACAAGTAGTTGCTCAACGTCCTCATTTCGGTGATGAATTTGCTCGGCTTGGATGTGTTCACGTATGGCAATCAGCACTCCTTCATCTCTAAATTTTGAGCTAGTCAGGGCATTTCTGTCACATCGAAAGATGTTGTAGCCGAGAAACTTGAGTTCATTGTCGGAAAAATCCATATTCAACCATGTTTCCACCAAGATTATGATGTGATAACAGCTTATTAGATTTAATAATTTATAGTTTTTGTTTTGATGTTGAATATGAATTTCATCTTTAGGGTGAGATAAACCAGTAGATTGAGCGTTTTGGTTCAGATTAATTAATCTGTCTATCACTGATTCTTCAGTATAAGTGAATGATTCGACGTTTTGATTAGTGAATATGATATAGGGGGTCTTGTTTATTTTCAGCTTTTCGCATTTCACACTTTTCCTTTCGTTTTTTCTATAAACTGGAAAAAACGAATTATGCAGACGTTCCGCGGCCACGTATCGGGATTCATTAAATCGTAATATTTCTCAGCTGGAACCGAGATTAGAATGAGGAATACTCCTCCGGGTGTTTGGATAACAACTTTTTACATCGTATAGATTCGAATTTTTTAGCATGTAAATATTGGAGTACGTCATTTTCCGTTAATGTCGGTTCCAGCCTATAGACATGCAGATGTTGATATCTAATTGCAGCCCTGATTAGGAAACAATCGTCGTTTGTCCCGTGGATTGTGTTACCGGAACGTTTCTGTTTATATTTCGGTCTATCTCCCAGACATCTTTTTAATCCACTTTATTTGGCTCGTTATTTTCAATTGACATTACATTACTATCATTTTTTGCCATGGAACATTCTCCTTTGTATATATTTTTTCCCAGTTCTTTATCGGGTTTTGGGTTCACCTCAGGTATATGGGTTTCAACTTCTTTGCGTTCGTTTGAAGGTCTTGATAGCCTTGATGCGTGGATTTTTAATAATTCCTCGTTTTAACATGTTAGAATTTTCAGTTGTTCCGTAAGTTGAGTTATAACAACAGTTAGAGGTTCTACTTCTTTTCTAATCATACCCGAAATAAATTCCAGAAGTTCCGGATCTCAAGGAAATTCCTTTTTTCCGAAGTAGAGTTTGATCTAAGCTCTCGGTTTCGGGTAAGCATGCTTCAGATTATTATTATTGTTGTTGTTTATCTTAATATAACTGTTCTTTATAGCAACCAAAACTTGTATTAATACAACCACAACTGTCTCAAATCTCAAAACTCGAACAAATTCCCTCCCTTTTTTTTTTAATCGGATGTATCCAAAACAATCTTTTGCTTTTACTTTCTTTTTTAGTTTCTTATAAGGATTCATGACGCACGTCCTGCAGCTTGATCAGATAAAACGCATCTGAGCCAAACTCCCATCTGGCCGTTGTCTCGGACGGTGTTTTTGCCGTGTCATGTACAAGGTAGCACGGTTTATTAACCGTAAGGTAAAGCGCCGTACGGTTAAGACACCGTACGGTTAAGACACCGTACGGTTAAGACACCGTACGGTTAAGAAACCGTGTCGTGGAAAAGGAAAAGTGGAAAAGTTTCTCTATCTGTAATTGCAGAATTAGTTCAACTAGATCAAAAATATTTATCTGTCGGTTTTTCAATTAGCAATAAAATCTACATTAATAGAATGAAACCTTAACCCTAACTAACTAAATTGAAACCTTAAACCCTAACTAAATTGAAACATTTTCACAGTTCAATTTTTTGTGCGCATGTGCAAATTTCCGCTATGTTATATTTAAAATATTATTTAAAATATTATTATACAAAAAGTTCGGGCACTTTTTGACGTATAACTAAATATGTGCCCGAAACTTTCATATTCCCGCCTTTCAAACTTGGTGGATGCGCATGCGCTTAACTAAAAATGTCTATTGTATTGAGTTTATATTGCAGTTTAAACTAGTATTGTAGTTAACTTTTTGTATTACATAACCTCAGGTTTGCAAAAATAAATCCATAATGAGTTTTATTGTAATAAAATTACGAATTCAGCAAACGCAAAGGATTATTCCAAAATAAGCGATAATATAAATAGAAAAAGCTGTCCGTGTAGACATAGAAGGAATCTATTAATATTATAACGTTGGTGAATGGATTCAGTTTGAGTCACGCGATCCGTCTCATTGAGGAATAAAAATTCAGTATTCGCGCACGCACGCCCGCCGACGGACAGACAAACAGTCCGCGATTAGTTAACTTAGAAAATGCGTGTGAATTTGAAGAAGCGGGTCTACGTCACGGCCACTCTCTACCCCCGCCGTATGAACTGGATGGGCGCGAGGGAGAAAACGATAACGCTACTCCTGCGCCCGGAAAACGGGAAAATCGTCCGGTTTCGGATCAATCTAGATGGCGGAGACGATGCCTATCCTGTCCCGATAAGAGCCTCACTTTGCATCACGCTCAAGCGCAGGAATCAGAGGACAAGGGCGATTGGTTAACGAAAATTGATTTAAAAATGCGACTAAAAACGTAGCTGATAAACAGGACGATTAGATTGCTGGCTAAAAAAAATTCAGTGCTCGCGAATATTTAGATTAGAATTAGTTTTATATACTTTGTCGACTTGTTTTATAAAATTTAATTTGACTGTGAGTTTAAAATTGATATTAGTGTTAGCTTCGTCTAGTTATTTAAATAGAATATATAGACCAAATCTAGACTTGTACACTACGTCAATTGTATGCATTCTTTGTGCACTAAAACTAGTTATGTACAAAATACAAATATATACAGTGTGTTTATGTAGACAGTCTAAGTATATTTATATAGACTAAATCTATTTATGAGGAATAAGTTTAGATACGACTAAGATTATGTCTATCTAAGTACGCCATGTAGATTAAGACTATGTCTATCTATATTCGCCTTGTGGACTAAGACTATATTTATATTCACCATGTAGACTAAGACTAGTTATATAGACGAAATGTTAGACTATGTATATTGAATTATGTAGACTATGTACAGTCTAGTTACGTAGATTGAGACTATGTCTGTGTATCTTCGCCATGTGGAATAAGACTATGTCTGTCTATGTACGCCATATGGTCTAAGACTATGTCTATCTATGTGCGCCATGTAGATTAAGACTATGTCTATCTATATTCGCCTTGTGGACTAAGACTATATTTATATTCACCATGTAGACTAAGACTAGTTATATAGACGATATGTTAGACTATGTATATTGAATTATGTAGACTATGTACAGTCTAGTTACGTAGATTGAGACTATGTCTGTGTATCTTCGCCATGCGGACTAAAACTATGTCTGTCTATGTCTGCCATATGGACTAAGAGTATATCTATATATGTACGCCATGTGGACTAAGACTATATCACCATGTAGACCAAGAATAGTTATATAGACGATATGTTAGACTATGTATATTGAATTATGTAGACTATGTACAGTCTAGCTACGTAGATTGAGACTATGTCTGTGTATCTTCGCGATGTGGATTAAAACTATGTCTGTCTATGTCCGCCATATGGACTAAGAGTATATCTATATATAAACGATATGTGGACTAAGACCTATCTATATTCACCATGTAGACCAAGACTAGTTATATAGACGAATAGTACCTTATTCTAATTAGTTATATGGACTAAGTCTAGTTATGTAAACACTGTAGATTAAACATACTAGCTTTGTAAATTAAGCTTATTATAGATTAAGACTACTATCTATCTATGTACGCCATTTGGACTAATTGTAAGACTATATCTTAGCTTTGTAGTTTAAGCTTATTATAGATTCAGATTATGTCTTTCTATGTACGCCATGTGTACTAAGACTATATCTATATACACCATGTGGACTAAAACTTGTTATGTAGACAATAAATCGTTTATTCTAATTAGTTACCTAGACCAGGCCTAGTTATGTACACTGTGTAGATTAAGCTTACTAGCTTTGAAGATTAAGTACAGTAAGTCTAGTTACGTAGATTGAGCCTGTCTGTTTATATTCGCGGTGTGGACTAAGACTATGTATGTTTATGTACGCCATGTGGTCTAACACTATATCTATTTACACCATGTGGACTAAACCTTGTTATGTAGACAATAAATCGTTTATTCTAATTAGTTACATCGGCTAATTCTAATTATGTACACTCTGTAGATTAAGCTTACTAGCTTTATAGATTAAGCTTATTATATGTGTAAATTAAGAATAATAGCTATATAGATTAAATCTGTCCATAAAGCTTAAATTAACTAAGTTTATTTATGTTGACGAATATTAGGTTAATATAGTTAGATATGAAGACTGTTAATGTTGCCTATCTGGATTAAGTCTTATTATTAAGTCTTGACAAAATTTAATTTTGTGGAATACTTGGATTAATTCTAGTTATGTATACAAGAAGTTTTCTATACTACGTAGACTATGTTTGCTCTCCAAGTTTGGTTAATGTAGACTACGCCTAATTTATTCTATTTTGTCTAAACGTGTTAGATTTATATTGGATGAAATTGTGTGGATGTTGTGATTCAGATTTGACCCAGTTGAGTTGAATTGACTAATATAATATAATCTGTGTTGACTTGCTCATGTTGGTTTGTTCTGTGTAATTGTATTGTTAAGTCATGTATTACATATCTAATTTATTTATATTTGACTAATTAGTTAATAAACACTAGCTTAGACTAGCTAAATTTATTGCAGTTTATTTAAACCCTCTCAATTTATAACTGAGAAACAAATAAATAAACCAAATCAAATATTTATTTATTAGTCACGCGTTAAAAGTACTATCTTGGCACACGTTTTTTTAGTGCGACAAATGCCATTTTTGGGTAACGCACGCAAATATTGAATATCGCTAAGTTATATTAAAAAAAACAATTAAATAAGTAAAATAAACACAAGACCTCAATATTAAAAAAGAGACGTGAAAGTGATTTTTTTCATTACAAAATAAAAATTAAAGAAGACGTTTTGAAATGAGTGTAAATTCTATGGTTATACCAGAGACTGAGCAGAGTTCTTAAGAGGAATCCATACCACCGGAGACAACTGAAAAAGGAAATTCTTCATTTTTTATTATATTTTTTTGATGGCCCCTGGATCCCAAACTTTTAAGATACATCCCCTAGCATGAGCAATAAAAGCTATTGTTTGCAACACGGGTGGTATTGTCAATTCTCGAGCGAATGTGCCCAATTTCGCTCTCGTGACTAACTGACAACTTACCGCCCTAGTTGCAAAATATACGATTATTTTGATAGACTAATTTGGCAGTTATAGACGGGCAAACTGACTCTGACTAATTTAGATTGTCTCTATGTATAACTGCAGGGCAGATAACCAAACCAAATCAAAGATTCTTGATCTTGCTGGACTAATTAGGCAATTACAAACAGACAAACTTACTATGACTAATTTAGACTCCCTCAATGTGTAGCTATTTTTGAAGAGAGGAGATGCATTATGCACTCGGGTAGTGTGAGACTCTCACACACTAAAACCCCTCCTCTTTCTTTGGAAGCGCTTTTGGCATTTCATCAAATTAGAGATGAGCATGGGACGAGTTTCTCGTTCCAGATCCCATCCCGTGGGACGAATCTCTGTTACTGTCCCATCCCATCACATTTTCGTCCCACTGTAATATGCCACAAACCTAAAATTTTCGTCCCATCCCATCCCGGTCGCGCAGCCTGTCCCATTCATCCCATTCTGCCTATACAGCAGACTCTCTTTTCCAACTAATTACAGCAGAACACAGCTTGGATATATAAATATATTCAACCTTTCCGAATCTCTATAATATTCTTAAGTCTTTTTAAGACCACAAAACAAATCTCATGTTGAAAGACAACAGATATTTGTGTTATTCACTAGGACTCAGTTCACTTCCGTGACACTAAAACAATACACTAAATAAATGGTTTCAAACTAATGCAAGTGTTTTCCATTTTATAATTCATAAGAGCAAAGCTGCACTGATGAGAGATAGATCTCGAAACGCGTCTGCAGATGGCTATTCACTTTGGGTTAAAGAGAGAGATCTAATCTTAAAAAATAATGTTATTTATCTAGTGTCTTGTTTTAGTGACACAGAAATGACTCAGTTCACTTCCATGACACTTCCTAGTGAATAACACAAATATCTGTTGTCTTTCAACATGAGATTTGTTTTAAAGTCTTAAAAAGCCATAAGAATATTATACAGATTCGGAATGGTTGAATATATTTATATATTCAAGCAATGTTCCGCTGTAATAAGTTGGTATGATTGTATCTGTAATTAGTTTAGTTTCACCCTATATTTTGACTCTCTTTTCGGTTCACATTTTCGTAACGATAATTCGTTCGAATTTAATTTTTCTGATTTCATCTGACAGTGAGCAATCCTTTTTCGTCTCAAACGGATCGTAAGCTTTTTCAGGAACTGCGTCGTTATCACAGAATTCTCCTAGGCTGGACATTATGGAAAATGTACATATTGGCACGATATGCAACTAATTATGCACGAACTAGATTCACTAGATTAGCAAAACTCGTCCCACTCTGTCCCATACAGAATTGTCGTCCCATCCCATCTCACGCGACATTCATACCACTCATCCCATCCCATGGGACGATGGGCTGAGATTGGAGGGATCGATGGGATCCCATTCTCATCTCTCAACACTAATGGACTCATAACAGCACTCATATACGTGCGGTTATGGCTCGCCGAATGGAATACAATTTTCTCAATATGTATCGGCGATTCTCTTATTTAGAAATGGCATAAAAGGGAGCAAAATAGAAAAAAAATATATAAAAAACTCGATCATAAGACGTTTTTCGCACTTATCCATTAGAAAACTCCACGCTACGCTCGTCGTTTTCTAAACATGGACGCGTGCTGCAAAACCGGGCTTATTGAACTCGTTCTTTAATATACTACTAATAAAACAAAACTACAAAATACAGCAGTGATATAATAATACGTCACGCGTTTGTAAACATCGTACGAACCTCAACTATCTCTGCACTTTTTAATTGTTGCTACCTGTATTTATAAAGTGATATTAATTGATCAGTTAATTAGTTTTGTATTCTCAAAACATGGAACAAAGTTTTACCAAGGCTTGGGAGAGTTTTTGGCAAAGACATTTGTTAAGCAGAGTTTAGAAATGTCTAAACCGCATACCACTTATACACTTTACAATTCATAACACGCAAAACAGTTGAGTTCTTTCTTTGGCTCCCTACTTTCTCGGTCGATTTACAAACATATGACGTCAGAAGCAAATGACATGCCACCAGCGATTGTTTTCGAACGGATTTTAAACTTTGAATTTCAATAGCTTTTTTCAAATAAAACTTTGTTTCTGCAGAAATAATATATATTTTCAATTACTCCTGGGTAAAAAGTACTAACTTGGCGCACGTTTTTTAGTGCGAGAAATGTCTTTTTTGGTTGTATTGGGTAACGCACGCAAACATTCAATATTGCTAAGTTACATTAAAACAAAAACAATTAAATAAATAAAATAAACACAATCAAAACCTCAATATTAAATGAGTGACTTGAAAGTTACAGAATTTTTTTTTCATTGCAAAATAAAAATTAAAGAAACAATTTTAAAATGAGTGTAAATTCTATGATGATACCGGAAACTGATGAGAGTTCTTATGACGAATCCACATCACCGGACAATTGAAAAAGCAAAATCTTAATTTTTGATTCCATTTTTTTATGGCCCCTGGATCTCACACTTATAAGATACGTCCCCTCGCATGAATAAAAAATATTATTTGCAACACGAGCGTTAAGTTGTTAATTGCTCTTTCGAGCGAATGTGCGCCCAATTGACAACTTACCGCCCTAGTTGCAAAATATATTATTTGGAAATGGTAGATACTTTAGAATACCATAGAACACATTTTCAAAATCATGCCCATTGCAGACAGACAAACATACTCCTACTAATTTAGACAGTCTCAAATTATAACTGATTGTGAGAGACAGATACATAAACTGAATCTAATATTTGTGATCAAACTCGATTACCACAGCTGGTAAATTTACCAATTTACCAGCTGTCTTATTTAGTATTGCGAGATTGTTTATCTAGACAGACTAATTTAGCAATTATTGACCCACAAACTTTATCTGCATAATTCAAACTCTCCCAATCGCTAATTGAGAAAGAGACTGACACTCTAAATTCTAGTCTATTTTGCACAAATAATCAGTTTCTGAAAAAGAAATTTCCAAATTAGATGCAAGGAATATTTTGTTGCGAAATAAAACTCTTTCGGTATTTTTATAAAATACATTTTTTTTCCGAAAACAAAAAAAAACTTTATTTTTACGAAGACTTTTCGCATTTTCTCCGTGTTTTTTTTTTCGTTTCCTTCACAAAATACAAAGCGCTGTTTGTTACAAAATAATCGTTACAAATATACTCAGAGTTACATACAAGCTACACAAAAATAAAGTTTACATGTATATAAGAATAATAATAACGTAATGCTTACAAATATACTGTCATCACAAATATATCGATTTATTCCCTCAAAACGAACGAAATAAACCAACTATGAAACCCTATTATAAAACGTACAAATCTACAGGTAAGCCACTAATTACAATTGTATGTTCTCTTACATAATACTTCTATAAGTAATCTATTGTTATTGCGATTATACATCTCCAAATTAACAATCCCAAAGATAATAACAAAATTATTAATAAATTAGAACAACTTAAACGCCGTAACAAATCTTCTCTCTACCACCAAAACCACAAATTATCTATCCACGTAGCAATAAATATTATCTTTGTAGCAACATTTGATATTTATATAGCAACTTAGCCTTAATGTGCTGCTATTCCTTAATTAATCTGTTGCTAAACTTTTCTTCCAACTTTTCTTCCAAGTAATTTCAATGGTTATAGCAACTTATCAATCAATTTCATTATAGCAATAAATATTATCTTTATAGCAGCATTTGATATTTATATAGATAGCATATTAGACTTTTTTCCCTAGCTGTGTTCTACCCACTGGGTATAAGCCTCCCGTTTTTCCTTCAAATTTTATCGGCTTTGTGCTATTTAGTACCAGTTCATCAATGCCTGGAGTTTGATTCCAGTCGCTCCATCTCGTCCCATTTTCTGTTTCTGAGTCTGTGTCGTATCGTAGTACCTCGCGCTCCATCTGTTTGTACCTCTGGCCACATGTCCAGTTCCATTTTAGGTTGGCAATATGTTTGATCCCGCACGTTTGTCTGCTCTCTAATCGACTTATTGGTCTTAAGCTACGTACACACGGCATAGAAAACTAGCGTATAGTACACGTATAGTCAAGAAACAGACGGATAGTTATCTAATCCAAACTGTTTCACATCAAGATGTAAAGCAACGTACACATGGTATAGAGAACTAGCGTATAGTCCTGCTATAGCTGTATGACCGCTTTGTATAGTTCAACTATATGAATAGTTTTGGACTACACCCTAGTTTTCTATACCGTGTGTACGCAGCTTTACGGCGTCTGAACGACATCCTCCGTTCTTTAGCTCTTTGCTGCACCCGTGGTTTGTTCAGAAAGATCTTTTTGAGAGCTCATGTTTGTGCACCATACGTGCTTACTGGGAAGATGCATTGGTTATATATTTCAGGTTTAAGCTAAGTTATATATTAAGCTATAATAAGCTATATATTAAGTCTAGACATACGGTAGACTTAATATATCTAACCGGAAGCGGCCCACGTTAGTCTTTATCTATAGTACCTGATTAGCTTTACCCATACTTATTGTTTGACCCAGGTACGTGTACGTATCCGTTTTCTCGACTTTATTGTTGCCAATTGTTATGTCTTCAGCAAGCTCCGTACTGTTGGTAATATATAGGGTTTTTTGAAAATTAATTTCTATGTCAATCCGCTGTGGTTGCGTTGTGGAAGTCGGAAACACTTATCTCCGTTCTTCTGTTCTTCTTCTCGTAGTTCTTCTTTGCAACTTGCTATGAGCAAGTCGATAAGCAAGGAAATGTCGTCTGCAAATATAAGATGGTTTAGCCTTTCATCATTGATGTTAATGTCTAGCCAATTGATTCTATTTATGGCATCTTGTAAGACAAAGGTAAATAAGGTAAATAATTTCGGATACATTGTGTCCTCTTGCCTTCTTCTTCTTCTTCATCATCAGCTTTCCATCAACCACTCCTCAACATAAGCCTCTTCGTATGTCTTGCACATCTGACGATTCTGGGCCTTCCAATGCCAGTCTTTACCAGCGATCGATTTAATGTCGTTCAACCACCTCCTCGCCGTTTCCCTAGGTAGCCACTGGGTAATTCTGGCAGTCCACCTGTTGTTGTTTAGTCTTGCAACATTTTAACTGCGCTATGCGTTTAATAACGTCAAATGCTCTCGATCGTCCTCTGATAATATCATTCCTTCTTCTTCTTCATCAGCTTTCCATCGTACACTCCTGAACATAAGCCTCTTCGTACGTCTTCTACTATCTAGCGATTTTGGGCTTTGCGATACCAGTGTTCGTCAGCGGTCGATTTAATGTCGACCTTCTTTGTAGAGGACCCCTGCTCCTTGTTGTTTCTCTAAGTCGCCACTGGGTATTTCTGTCAGTTCACCTGTTGTTGCTTAGTCTAGCGACATGTCCGACCCAACGCCATTTTAACTGTGCTGAGTTAGTAACGTCGGATACTCTCGATCTTCCCCTGATAATCTCATTCCTTCTTCTTCTTCATCAACTTTCCATCGTGCACTCCGGGACATGTGCCTCTTCGCATGTCTTCCACATCTGGCGATTTTGGACTTTGCGATGCCAGTCTTCACCAGCGGTTGATTTAATGTCGACCTTCATTGTGGACGACCACTTCTCTACCGGTTGTTGCTCAGCCTTGCGACATGTCCAATCCAACGCCATTTTAACAGCGCTATGTGTTCAATAACTTAGGATACTCTCGATCTTGCTCTGATAATCTCATTCCTTCTTCTTCTTCTTCATCAGCGTTCCATCGTCCAGTACTGGACATAAGTCTCTTCGCATGATCCACATCTGGCGATTTTGGGCATTGCGATGCCAATCTTTACCAGTGGTCGATTTAGTGTCGACCTTCTTTTTGGACAACCCCTGCTCCTTGTCGTTTTTCTAGATATCCACTGGGTAATTCTAGCAGTCCACCTGTTGTTGTTCAGTTTTGCGCAAGTCCGACCCAACGCAATTTTAACTACGCTATGCTTTCAATAACGTCGTAAACACTCGATCTTCTTCTGATAATCTCATTCCTTCGTCTTCTTCTTTATCAATTTTCCATCGTGCACTCTTGGACATAAACCTCTTCGCATGTCTTCCACATCTGGCGATTTTGAGCTTTGCGATGTCAGGCTTCACCAGCGATCGATTTAATGTCGACCTTCTTTGTGGACGACCCCTGTTCCTTGTCGTTTCTCTAGGTCGCCACAGCGTAATTCTGAGAATCTACCTGATGTTTCTTAGTCTTGCGACATGACCGACCCAACGTCGTTTTAACTGCGCTATGCGTTCAATAACGTCGGATACTTTTGATCTTCCTCTGATAATCCCATTGCGTTCTCTTTTTCTTCTTCGTCAGCTTTCACTCGTCCACTCATGAACATAAGTCTCTTCGCATGTCTTACACATCCGGCGATTTTGGGCCAATAATTTCTAGGCCAATCGGCTTGGATGCGTGTTTAGTCCTTCTTTGCTACTTTTGATGAGTAAATCGATGAGCAAGATGATGTCGTCTGCAAACATGAGGTGCTTTAGTCTTTCACCATTGATGTTAATGTCTCTGTCTACCCAATTTATGTTATTTATGACATTCAGAAAGACCAAGGTAAACAATTTCGGAGACATTGTGTCACCCTACCTTCTTCTTCTTCTCCATCATCAGCTTTCCATCGTCCATTCCTGAACATAAGCCTCTTCGCATGTCTTGCACATCTGGCCAATTTGGGCTTTGCGATGCCAGTCTTTACCAGCCATCGATTTATTGTCGTCCAACCACTACCTTGTCGTTTCTTTAGGTATCCGCTGGGTAATTCTGGCAGTCCACCTGTTGTTGCTTAGTTTAGCGACATGCCCGACCCAACGCCATTTTAACTGTGCTATGCGTTCAATATCGTCAGATACTCTCGATCTTCCTGTGATAATCTCATTCCATATTCTTCTTCATAAACTTTATATCGTCCACTCCTGGACATAAGCCTCTTCGCATGTCTTCCACATCTGGCGATTTTGGGCTTTGCGATGCCATTCTTCACCAGCGGTTGATTTAATGTCGACCTTCTTTGTGGAGGTGGTTTAGCCTTTCACCATTGATGTTAATGTCTCTGTCTAGCCAATTGATGTTAGTCATGGCATCCTTTAAGACCAAGGTAAACAAATTCGGAGACATTGTGTCCCCTTGCCTTCTTCTTCTTCTTCATTAGCTTTCCATCGTCCCCTACTGAACATAAGTCTCTTCGCATGTCTTGCACATCTGGCAATTTTGGGCTTTGCGATGCCAGTCTTTACCAGCGATCGATTTAATGTCGTCCAACCACCTCCTTGTCGTTTCTTTAGGTATCCGCTGGGTAATTCTGTCAGTCCACCTGTTGTTGTTTAGTCTAACGACATGTCCGACGCAAAGCCATTTTAACTGCGCTATGCGTTCAATAACGTCAGATACTTTCGATCTTCCTCTTGTATTCTCCTTCCTTCTTCTTCTTGTTAATCAGCTTTCCATCGTCTACTCCTGGACATAAGCCTCTTCGTCTACCTTCGACATCTGGCTTTGCGATGCCAGTCTTCACCAGCGGTCGGTTTAATGTCGATCTTCTTTGTGGACGACCCCTGCTACTTGTCGTTTCTCTAGGTCGGCAGTGGGTAATTCTGGCAATCCATCTGTTGTTGCTTGATTTTGCGACATGTCTGACCCAACGCAATTTTAACTACGCTAGGTATTCAATAACGTAGAGAACTCTCGATCTTCCTCTGATAATCGCATTCCTGACTCTCTCTTAGTGAGAACCCAATCACAGATCGCCCTTTGCGATAACCTGAGTCGATCTCTTCTTTTTCAAGCTCAAAGTTTCTAAATCGTTTGTAGCTACTGGCAATATGCAAGAGTTGTAAACTTTCCTTTATAGCTTTATTGGTATATCTTTGTTTCCCAGGATGTACTTTAGTTTGCCTAAACGCTTTTCAAGTTGTTCTAAACGTTTGCCAAACGCAGCCCATGTAAGATCAATCCGACTGGCCACTTCAGCTGTTTGGTACTCCTTTCCAAATTCGATCACATGGCCGAGGTAGGTGCAGTTATTGTTATGACTTCCGCTAGTGGTTCACGCATTCGATGGTTACCTTATCGAGCACAATGTGGGGAATGTCTGGACTCGTGATCTTTGTTTTGCCCATGTTCATTATGTACCAAAGACGAAATGCCCTGTGATTGCTTCGGGTATGTAGTGGTCGCCCCATGGTCTCTCTGCCACCATACCAGCCAGAATACATCTTCCATGGGTTCTGCCGCGAAGGTATCAAGTCAGATGTTCAACTTACATACATCTTCCTTGAGTCTTGCCATGAAGCTATCAAGTCTTTCCTCGCTTCCTTTCAGTTGGCTGTTCCTCTCTCGTGCAGCTGGCAGCGCTCGAATGCAAATAGTTTCATGAGATGGTTCCCGGCGATAGCGGTAAATAACGTCGAATACTCTCGATCTTCCTCGGATAATCTCATTCCTTCTTCTTCTTCTTCATCAGCTTTCCTTCGTTCACTCCTGGACATAAGCCTCATCGTATGCCTTCGACATCTGGCGATTTTAGGCTTTGAATCGTCCACTCATGAACATAAGCCTTTTCGCATGTCTTACGCATCTGGCGATTTTGGGCCAATAATTTCTAGGTCAATCCGCTTGGGTGCATTTTGGATGTTGGAAATAAATGTTGGTAGTTCTTCTTTGCGACTTGTTATGAGCAAATCGATGAGCAAGGCGATGTCGTCTGCAAACATGAGGTAGTTTAGCCTTTCACCCTTGATGTTAATGTCTCTGTCTAGCTAATTGATGTTATTTATGGCATTCTGTAAGACCAAGGTAAACAATTTCGGAGACATTGTGTCCCCTTGCCTTCTTCTTCTTCTTCAGCTCTCCATCGTCCACTCCTGAACATAAGCCTCTTCGCATGTCTTGCACATCTGGCGATTGTGGGCTTTGCAATGCCAGTCTTTACCAGCGATCGATTTAATGCCCAACCACCTTCCTTCTGAACGACCTCTGCTACCTGTCTTTTTTCTAGGTCGCCACTGGGTAATTCTGTCAGTCCACATGTTGTTGCTCAGTCTTGCGACATGTCCGATCCAACTCTATTTTAACTGCGCCATGCGTTTAATAACGTAGGATTCTCTCAATTTTCCTTTGATAATCTCATTCCTTCTTCTTTTTCTTCATCAGCTTTCCTTCGTCCACTCCTGAACATAAGCCTTATCGTATGCCTTCCACATCTGGTGATTTTGGGCTTTGCGATACCAGTCGGTACCAGCGGTCGATTTAATGTTACCTTCTTTGTGGACGACCCCTGCTCCTTGTCGTTTCTCAACGTGGCCATTGGGTAATTCTGCCAGTCCACCTGTTGTTACTTAGTCTTGCGACATGTCCGACCCAACTCCATTTTAACTACGCCATGCGTTCAATAACGTCGGATACTCTCCATCTTCCTCTGATAATCTCAATTCTGACTTTGTTTCTTAGTGAGATCCCAATCATTGATCGCTTCATGGCCCTTAGCGTTACGCTTAGTCGATCAGAACTCTTCTTTGTCAAGCTCAGTTTCTAAACCGTATGTAGCTACTGGTAATATGTAGTGTGATACAATATGAGGTGTAAACTTTCCTTTTTAGGTTTACTGATATCTCTGTTTCTCAGGATGTACTTTAGTTGTCCAAACGCAAACGCAGTCCATGTAACACCAATCCATCTGGTCGCTTCAGCTGTTTGGTTTCGCTTTCCCAATTTTATCACATGGCCCATCAATTTTTATACCTTTTTGCTCCCATTAAAGTTTCTTGGCAACGTCTTCTAATCTCAATGTAAATAATTTCGAGGAGATCTTATCCCCATGACGTACTCCTCTTCCTATATTTATTTTGTGGGTATTTAGTCCTTCTTCGATTTTAACATGAGGCATCGCATTTTTATAGATATTTTTGATGATGGCAGCACATCTAGTGTCTATTCTGACATTTCGTAATGATTTTAAGATTGACAACGTCTCTACCGAGTCAAAGGCTTTATGGAAATCAATAAACGCTAGGTGCATGGGAACATTAACATTAACATGGGAACGCAGTGTTTGCAGATGGTTGATGGTGCTGTAGCCGCTTCTAAATCATGCCTGCTCATCTGGATAGTAGAAGTCTATTTTTTTCGTGTAGGGCGCGCTATAGAGGTAGTACCTTTTACCGAGAACGATCACATCGAGTGTCATGGACAGGAAATGATTCTTGGAACTGGTCCTCGTAGGGCACCTAACTCTCGTTTGTGGCTTTCTCTATCAGAGTAGGCAGTGTTTGCAGATGGTCGACGGTGCTGCAGCCGCTTCGAAATCCTGCCTGTTCAACTGGTTGGCAAAAGTCTAATTTTTTCGTGTAGAGCCGCGCTATAGAGGTATTACCTTTTACCGAAAACGATCACATCGAGTATCATCGACAGGAGATGGTTCTTGGAATTGATCTTCGTAAAGCATCTAACTCCTGTTTATGGCTCCATGTGCCACATCCCGAGCAAATGCATTGACCTGCACGCTAAACTAAACGAGGGTAGATCAGATGTGGGTAGATCAGATAATTGGTATCTCCGGCAACGTCTGACCCAGATTAGGTGGCTATCAACATCGTCTGCAGGATTTGCTGAATAAAAAACTCGGCGTTTTAAATTGCCAAAAGCTCTTGCCTTACTTCTCTATTTTTGTTATATTGTCCGTGATTTCGTGCAGTCGGATCTATGAGCTGTTGCATATTTGTTAATAGATTGGCACAGCGGTAGTCTATTCTTGCTTCTTCAACGCTTGGTGTAAAGCCAATGTTTCAACCGTGTCAAAAGCTTATTGAAAATCTATAAGTGGACATTTTATTCGGTTGCTTTCTCTCATTGTCAGAACTCTCAGAACTCTCATTGTATGAAGGTGTTTTGTAGTGCTGCTGAACCCTCCCCTAAATGCCGCTTGTTCTTTCAATCGAGATATTAGACTTAATATGTTGCTATTCCTTAATTAACTTTAATCTGTTGCTAAACTTTTCTAAATAATTGCAATGGTTATAGCAACTTTCTCTAGCATTTCAGTTAATATGCTGGTAATACATTTTGTTATCAGTCTGAATCTGTTG
Organism: Phosphuga atrata; assembly: GCA_944588485.1. NCBI lineage: Eukaryota > Metazoa > Arthropoda > Insecta > Coleoptera > Silphidae > Phosphuga > Phosphuga atrata. The sequence continues at coordinate 69,254,083 of OX155895.1, forward strand.
CTGTAATAATATTTAATAACTAAAACGGAGACATTTTGATATTGAGCTAGAATTTATTGTTCCTTGTTATTGAGTTAAAATTTGGTGTTACGTCCTGAAATCGTCTGAAAATAGAATTTTCAATTGATCGATTAGCTACGGAGAGAGAGAGGTGACGAGGCCGGTCGCAATAACAATTTCCGTTTTAATTAAACCGACGGAATTGGAAAATTAGTTTGCTGAAGGGGGTTGCGAGGGGGCGACAAACTATTTAAAAAAACAACAATTTTCTCGCAGCGACACTCGACACTAAATCTCCTTTTCTCGCGTCCTCCATTTTTCCTTTCATCATTCTCTTGAAGTCAAGTCGACGCTGCACATTTCTGGAGGACGCTTTTTAAATACATCCGAGAGCGTCGTCCCCTCCTCACGCCTCCGCCCCCGTTACGAGCGTCGTTTAACAACGACGCATCCTTATTACAAAACAACACAAATAAAGTAGATATTAAAAATTATTAACAACAAAATATCGAAAACGACATGACAAAATTGGTCTATTTCCTTAATATTAATTCGCTAGTCTAATTAGTATATATTAGTTATAATGTAGGAGTAGATTAGTATACAGATTTACTCTGCGGAGCAATTAGTTTTGTAGACAGTTAATCTCACGTCAATTAGTGTATGCAATCTAAGTTCCAGACCAGGTTTCAATTACACCGGAATCTCTTATTACTCGAAACCTCATTAGACTAATGTCTGAGGTTATACAAGTCATAGATAGATATGTACTTAATTTACTTTTATTTTATTTATTTAAAAAAATGTTTATTGTGTGGATATGTTGTTATCTAGTCTCTAGGGTTGATTGTTTCGATTTTGTGTTATCTGTATAGTGTGTATAGTGATATCATGTTTGTTGGCTATAAAGTGTTGTGGTAAACACAACAATCGTTCGATTTTATCGTTTTGTCATGTCGCTTTTGTTACAAAGGGATTTTTTTAGATGAAACAGAACGTATTTTTAGGAAAGTCTAAGGACTAGACATAGAAAAAAAGGCTTAAAATCTAATAAATAAGGATTTTTTTTAAACTTGGAAATGTTTTCAAGAGAAAATTAAAATTTTAAGATAATTCCAAAAAGTGAAAAATCTTTAAAAATAATTACATTTTTTGTAATGGAAATTCAAAAAATTGAGACAAATTTGGGAAAATTGTAGACTGGAATTTTCCTGTAGACGTTAATAGATAGTGTTGATGAAATTTAATTTAGAAAAAGTTAATAAAGTATACCACAATTGATGTATTTTATCCACGACCACTATTGTAAATGCCCATTATTGTACAGTTCGTGGACTATGTAAATGCATCATAACACACACGTATGTAACAGTCCGCGATTAATGATAAGTTATGATTGATAACACACAAGTGTGTTTGGTTTACGATTCGTTGATTGGTTGAGAGCTGCTCCTACGTGCTCATACGTTCAGCGCCCCCCGTGCCGCAATTCAAACTAACGGAAATTGACATTGCGTACATTGTGTTGCCTATATCCATGAGCAATCTTATTCCAGTTGAACCCAAATAAGTACTAAATAATAAGATATGTAACCATTAAGAATGAATTTCTTTTCATTTCGGTCAAGTTAAATTATGTCGAGCAACAGTTATATATGAAAATACAACTGTTTGTTTATTATTATGTTAAATAATACTAACCTTTGTTCCACAATAAGTGAGCTATTTCAATTTTTATTGAAATTTATTGAAATGTATTAATTTTTTTTTTAATTTTAACTATAAACATATATTTCGTATATATTATCGTATATATTATTTCGTACTACACTACGAACATAGTCAGCTGTGGATTTATTTATTCAGTTAACGTTTCCTAATAGTAGTACCAGTAATAAACAGTTTGACTTGATTTTTGATACCAGCTACAATCACAGTAATTGTTTAAAAATTCTTGAAAGAGTTGAGTTTATCAAAAAAATGGCAAAACCTAATTTAAATAATCAAAAGCGTACAACGATTTTGCATTTTCTATTACAAAACCACAAAAATTTTAAACTGAAAAGAGGAATTGTAGTTACGTCTTCTCAACGATTCAAGGTCTCTCAAGCAACAATTAAACGGATTTGGAAAAGAGCAAGAGATTCAATTGCCCGTGGGATAGAACCAATAAATGTTCAGTCCAGAAAGAATGGAAATTGAGGCCGAAAATCAGTAGATCGTCAACAAAAATTGAACACAATTAAGGCTATTGAGGTTACAAGGCGGTCCCATCTTCGTTCTTTATCATATGCAACAGGCATTCCCAAAACATCTTTCTCTTGAAAAATGGTAAATTGAAAAGACATTATAATTCTCTAAAACCTTTGCTAATAGTCCGGTCATTTTAGACAATTGAAATAAAGAAAATTCCGACAGAGCCAAATCTTCCTAGAGACCTTAGGTTTACCACAAGGAATAAAGTGTCAAAAGTCCCCATCAGTCCCATGTGAGCTTAGGGACTTATTCGGGGCCCAAGGTCAAAATTTTAGGTTTTTTGGATTTTTCTCGAAAACGGTAAGTTTTATCGAAAAAGTACCTCAGAGCAAAGTTGTAGATCTTAATGATCTTCTCTATAAAAATGGTCCCTATGATTTTTTCTCTAAGACCCACTATTTCCCAGATATTGCGCTTGTAAGAATCATGTTCTACATAGTATGCACACATATGCCACGTATATACATATTTAGGAAGAAACCTTTAACGTAATTTTTGAAAAATATATTCAGTATTTACGTAGACATTATGGTCATACAGTTACGGTAGTATTTGATGGCTATAGTGACACAACAAAGAACATAAAAGCTGCAGAACAACGTCGTCGTGCTACAAAAACATCCTCAGGTACCGACATAATGTTTGACGAATTTATGACAGTTCCAGTTAATCAACAACATTTTTTTGCAAACATTAATAATAAATCTCGTTTTATTTCTATGTTGAGTAACAAATTAACAGCTGAACATATTGCCGTGAAACAAGCTCCGAATGACGCCGATGTCCTCATAATTGAAACAGCAATAGAACAATTTAATGCAAGAAATACAACTATTGTAGTGGGTGAAGATGTTGATTTATTAGTACTACTCACTGCAAGGACTCCATCTGATAAAATTATTTACTTTTTAAAACCTGGGAAGGCGCAGCAACGGACAGAAATATATTCTTCTAAAAGTTTATCAGCTTATCCAAAATGCCAAAACTTTATTTTATTTTTACATGCGATAACCGGATGCGATACTACGTCAGCAATGTTTAGAAGGGGCAAAAATTCAGTATTAAAATTATTTGAAAAAAATGATTTGATTGACTGCGCAAAAGTATTTACAGAAATTAATTCTTCACCTCAAATACTAATTACTAAAGGAATTCGGTTTCTTCTTGCGGTTTATGGAGCTCCAAAAAAAATTGATTCCATAGATACGTACAGATATTTAACATTTGTAAAAAATACACGAAACAAAAAGCAAGTACAGCTATCTTGTCTTCCTCCAACATCGGCATCTGCTAGTCAACATTTGTTTCGAGTATACTATCAAGTTCAGACATGGCAAGGCAATGAACTGAACCCTGAAGACTGGGGTTGGAAATTGATAAATAATACTTTGGAACCGATTCGAACTTTACTGCCCCCTGCTCCAGAAAAACTTCTTAACACTATTTTTTGCAATTGCAAGAAAGGTTGTAGTGCCAAATGTGGCTGTAAAAAAGTAGTGGCTGTGGCTGTAAAAAAGGTTGCAGTGTTCTCCAGCGTGTACCAATTGCCAAGGTGTCTCTTGCTCAAATGCTCAATTAAATACAAGAGAGGAAGATTCATGTGATTTTGATGAAGAGACAACTGATTCATCTTCATTTGAACAATTTCTAAGCGTTCATCAACAGGAAGGAGAAGAAGAAGAACAAGAAGAAATTGAAGAAAACATGATTGTTGAAGTTGAATATGAAGAGTATGAGTCAGATTAAAGTAATAAAAAAAAGTTAGAACGACAGTTAAACTCAGTAACCCATATCAATAATCTTCATACTATTAAATAATTATTGTTCCTGAAAATAACGTCATAAAGGTTCGTGGAATAGGCCTACCGGGGATACCACGTTAAAAAAAACGCGCCGAGTACACTACCTCACAGGTGGTGTGGAAATGTGTGCATATTATGTAGAACGTGTTTCTTACAAGCGCAAAATCTTTGAAATAGTGGGTCTTAGAGAAAAAATCATGGGGACCATTTTTATAGAGAATTTTAAGATCTACAACTTTGCTCTGAAGTACTTTTTCGATAAAACTTACCGTTTTCGAGAAAAATCCAAAAAACCTAAAATTTTGACCTTGGGCCCCGAATAAGTCCCTAAGCTCACATGGGACTGATGGGGATTTTTGACACTTTATTCCTTGTGGTAAACCTAAGTTCTCTACGAAGATTTGGCTCTGTCGGAATTTTTTTATTTGATCACTATTTTTATGTCTAAAATGACCGGACTATAACGGAAGAAAACAAATTAAAACGAGTAAAATATTATTTATCATTTGTAAACGACAATAATCAATTTCAAGATATGTTGAACTATATTCACCTTGATGAAAAGTGGTTTTATATGTCCAAAATTAACCAAAAGTTCTATCTTCTTCCTGATGAAGCAGAGCCTTGTCGTAAAGTTACAGTAATGTTTTTGGCAGCAGTTGCCCGTCCACGTTTTGATCAACAGAGAAATCAATACTTTGATGGTAAGATTGGTATATGGACTTGTGTTGTAAAGGAACCAGCGATTCGAAACAGTAAGAATCGCTGTAAAGAGACGTTAGTTACAAAGCCGATTGAACTAGAGTAACTTACAAAACCATGTTGCTTGAAAAAGTGATTCCCGCTATTAAACAAAAGTGGCCAAATGGTTCAAAACATAATATCATCATGCAACATGATAATGCACGGCCCAATTCAAACATTCCGAACGAAATTATTACAAAAGAATGTCATATCGATGGGTGGAACATTTCGTTTCGTTACCAACCACCTAACAGTCCAGATCTAAATGTTTAGATCTGACATATTTTACTTCTATACAATCTTTGCAGTACCAACATGCACCCAAAAATATTGATGACCGTATCCAAGATTCTTTCCGGTCTATAACGAGAAACGCGTTAGACAATATTTTTTTGACATTACAAATGGTTATGGAGAGCATAATGGAATTCAAAGGTAACAACAACTACAAATTGAAACATATGTCTAAAGAAAAACTTCGTAGGGAAAAGCAGCTGGCTCTTAGAAAAACAAATAAATTTAATGAATGGAAATGTCCTAAGTGTATCTCCGAAAAAAAGCTTAGTTACTTTTGATCACAACTTTCCGAAGAGTGTATTTTCTGATGAGGACGAGGAGGAGGCTGTAGGTGGACAGAATAATAAGTCAAATTTAACAAAAAGTGATCTGAAGGCCATTGGGCCCGTCCAGATTTGTCCCCGTTCGGGGGGGACCATGATTCTGATGAAATGATTCTTGATGAAATCTTCGCAAATCACAAAAATGATTTTGATGAAATTAAAAAAACTGTAGAGTTCATATCAGCATAATTTGATCATTTTAAAAAGAAATTAAAAAGAAAATACTGAATAGGAAATTCAATACTTGATGAAAGAGAACCAAAGCCTTCAAAAAGAAAACACCAGTCTAAAATGTGAATTATATAATCTCCAGAGCTACACTCGTATTGACATTGCTAACAGGGATCCCTGAGACCCCAAATGAGTCCGTTTTTGAAATCTTTAACTGTGTCTCGACAGCCATAAACCATAACTAAGTTAACCTTAAGTAGTCTAAGTACAGTTCATAGCCTACCAACCAAAGTACAAGGTGGAATCAAACCATTTTGCAAACAATTCCGCTTAGTATCAATTGGAACATCGATATCTTTAATTCTGCCAAAGAACTGCAGAATTCACTTTAAACAACTAGTAAATTTGTTCAGTTTATAATTGTACTTGATTAATATGTAGTTGTATCAAAACAATTCATTAAAAATGTTTCCATTGTTAATATTCTTAAATTTTTTTAATGGCTCACTTATTTTGGAATTTTTAAATAGGTTTAATAGCTCACTTATTATGGAACGGAGGTAGTAATAATTAAATAAACATAACCTATAAGAAATAAATTTGTTACATCAAACATATTTTTCTTATTAAACAGAAACAAATTAGTGTGGTCGTAGATAAAGTATAGTACATAACTCGAGATGTAAGGCAATCACGTACTCGCGGAATTACGCACTCTCCGCTACGCGGGCCGTGGCTCTTATATAACTTAACTTAACCTAACCATTATCTAATCTAGATTAAATCTAGATTTACCTAGATTACAACGACCAAATAGTGTTTTTTGCATTTTTTTCCACGGAGGAGCTGAACGTTCTAACCTTATTTTGAACGTTTTCAGTGATTTGAAGTATGTTGTCTGTCAAAATTACAATTTTTACAATATTATCGGTAAGAAACAATAATTCTTTTGTAGATTCAACAGTATTTTAACATGCTTCGTAGATAAAATGACACACAATAATATGACACAAGTGTGTGAAAGGCTTGTGCGCTCATTGCGAATTAAACCAATCGCCTTAGGCTTGTGATTTAAAGTTCGCAACTTATGCACAAAAGCCCTTCTTCACACACTTGTATCATAAACTACTATTTTGTAATGGAAATTCGAAAAATTGAAAATAAGTTGGAAAATATTCTAAAATTGTTAATTTTCCTGAAGACTAGGACTAGGTTAATAATGTTGATAAAATTGAACTTAGACAAAGTGAATAAAATTGACAACATTTATTGCGAAACTTTTTTATCTAATTAGGATATTTAAGATTTGATAAAAAAAAATGCAGAATATTTGCAATAGAATTCTATAAAATCTTGAAATGACATGAATTTAATTCGCAAATTGTTTTAATTAAATTCAAAATTGCAAAAAATAAATTCACATGATTTTCTTAAAAATAAGTTTGGATTTTTAATTATTGTTTTGTATATTTTATTAATAGTAGTTTATGATACAAGTGTCTGAAGAAGGGCTTTTGTGCATGAGTTGCGAAGTTTAAAGCGAGAGCCGAAGGCGAGTGGTTCAATCGCAATGTGTGCAAATCCATTGGAATTTTACGCACGATTTGGATACTTTTACACACGATTATAATAATGGCATCCTTCACATACGATCATGTATTTATTAATGTGTTCATTTGGTGTGTGAGTAGATAAAATTATTTATTTAGAAAAACTAAATCAAATAGGAACAACATATATATATATATATATATATATATATATATATATATATATATATATATATATATATATTGCTTTAAAATGGTTCAAGTTAGAATTGGTGAAACTATCCTACGTTTTAGATAATCATACAAACTTAAACCAAACGGAACACAGCGTGAATATATAAATATCAGTAATTCTCAGTAATTGTTATAGAGCTCCGGAAAGGCTGAATATATTTATATATTCAGGCTGTGTTGCGTTGGTTCAAGTTAGTTACTGTGGAATATTAATGCGGTGTCTTCGGATGTTTTGTAAATTTTGCTAAAATTCATAAAAAAATCAGGGAATTCAAAAGAAAAACTTTCTTTTTTTCACAGCTAATTTTCTTTCTTTCAAAATTAAATTGAAATTAGGCCTTTTTTTTAAATTTAATTCGAATTTTGTAAAAAAATACACGAAAATCAATGAATCTTCAAGAAAAATACAATTTTTCATTCACTTTTTGTAAATTTTGTAAATATAAATTAGGGATTTTTTTAAATTTAATTTAATAAGTAAATTATTGTATGTGAAGGATGACATTATTATAATCGTGTGTAAGAGTATCCAAATCGTGCATAAAAATCCAATATAAACTAAATGGAGTTTCATTATTAAACTATTTCTGTTTGTTGTTACTATGGGAACAGCTCGCGTAACTAAACAAAAAACATAGACGTAGCGAAAATAAATTTTCTGGCGAATATTAAAATTGATTTTTCTTAATTTGAATCAAGAAGTCTCGGCCTCTCAGTCTGGATTTATCTGGCTCTGATATAACTTAAACTAACTATAACCTAATCTAGATTAAATCTAGGTTAACGCATAGCGATTAAAAAATATAGCGATAAAACTCATAGCGATTTAAACTTCGCAACTCATGCACAAAAGCCCCTCTTCACACACTTAAAGTATGACAAACTACTATTAATTCGAAAAAAAAATCATTGAAAATTCTTCCAAAATTAACATTTTTTTGAATGAAATTGTTTTAATCAAAATCGAAATTGCAAAAACTGAATTCATAAATGATTTTGCAAAAATTAATTTTGAATTATTGTTTTGCATATTTTAAAAAAAAATAAATGTGGAAGACTGAGGAATTCTTTATGATACCTCAAATGTCCATTCGCGTATTTCACTACTCAATGTTATTGTAAACTTCTTTTTCTCTATGTAACATAATGTACTATATAACTGAAATAACTGAAATACACAATAAATCATTCAAATAAAATAAATCAAAAATCAAGGAAAACAACAAAAAAAAAACTTCTTGCCTTATAATTAATTAATTAATTGGAATTTTTTTTTAAATTTAATTCGAATTTTTGAATAAAAAAACACAAAAAACAATAAAAAAACTTTTAAAATTATCAATTTTTCATTGATCAATTATTGACTTAGTAAATTGGTAAATCATTAAATTTGTAAATATGTTAGGATTTTAAAAAACTAAATTAAACTCGAGTAAATCATTGAAAATGTTTCGAAATATATCAATTTTCCTGTTTCCAACAGTTTTCTTTACAAAAAAAAATACCAAAAGGAAATTCTAAAATTTACAATTTTTCCTAAAAATGATTTTAGAAAAATCTCAAATAAAATCCTGAACTTGATGAAAGCCATCAGAAAAATATCTATTTCAAAAATGTTTTTTATTCCAAAATTATCAGTTTCCTGTAGGTTACAAACCTAAATTGGGAAAACTGAGCCGAAAAAATTAAGAAAATGTTTGGAAAATCATTTACAATTAACAAACTGCAAGGAAGTTATATTACAAATTTAATTATAATTTTTGAAAAATCGTAAGAAGATACCAAATAAAATCTTGAACTTGATGAAAGCCATCAAAAAAGTCGAAATTCTATTTCGAAAATGTTTGTTATTCTAAGATTATCAGTCTTCCTGTAGGTTTCAAAGCTAAATTGGGAAAACTAAGTCGAAAAAATCATGAAAGTGGTTGGAAAATCTTTTAAAATTAACAAATTAAAGGGAAGTTATATTTCAAAAAAAACTATAATTTTAGAAAAACCCTAAGAAAATGTCAAATAAAATCCATGAACTTTATGAAAGCCATCAGAAAAGTATCTGGTTCTAAAAGGTTTATTACTTTAAAATTATCAATTTTCCTGTAGGTTTCAAAGTTAAATTGGGAAAACTGAGCCGAAACATTATAAAATGCTTGGAAAATCTTTTGAAATTAACAAACTGCAAGGAAGTTATATTTCAAAATTAATTATAGTTTTAGAAAAAACGTAATCTTACAAACGTAATCTTACAAAAATGTAATCTTACATAAAATCCTGAAGTTGATGAAAGCCATCAGTAAAATATCTATTTCTAAAATGGTTTATAATTTTTAAATTATCAATTTTCCTGTGGGTTTCAAAGCTAAATTGGGAAAACTGGGTCGAAAGAATCAAGAAAATGGTTGGAAAATCTTTTAAAATTAACAAACTGCAAGGAAGTTATATTTCAAAATTAATTATAAAAGAATTGATGTCATGGCTTGAACCAAATTAATAATAGAATTGAAGGTATTATAGAAGGTATTATATTGAAGGTCAAAAATAATAATAATTTTAGAAAAACCGTAAAAAAATCTCAAATAAAATCCTGAACATTATGAAAGCCATCAGAAAAGTATCTATTTCTAAAATATTTTTTATACCAAAATTATCAGTTTCCTGTAGGTCACAAACCTAAATTGGGAAAACTGAGCCGAAAAATACAATAAAATGCTTGGAAAATCTTTTAAAGTTAACAAATCGCAAGGAAGTTATATTTCAAAATTAATTATAATAGAATTGATGTCATGGCTTGAACCAAATTAATAATAGAATTGAAGGTAGGAGATTTTCATTACGATATCTTCAAATTTCAGTCAATAGCTGGAATTACACTGATATCTTCTGTTACTCTTTGGCACACTTTACTCAAGATGCGTTGTGTGAGCCGTTCGCTACGTCAAAGCAAGTAACGGGCACGGTCAGGACCAACTTTTGTCTCAACTTTTTTGTCATCAGTTTGCCTTCAGATAAGAATTCCCGTTGGATGAGGAGCCGACGAGATTTCCTTATCTTAGACTCTAAGGTAGTAATTACACAAATTTCAACTTTAATTTCTTTACTCTTCTATAATATCTGTTGGCCTTCAGCCCCTGACAAAAGTTGGTCTTGACCGTTCCTGTTACTTGCATTGACGTAGCGAATGGCTCACACAACGCATCTTGAGCAAAGTGTGCCAAAGAGTAACAGAAGATATCAGTGTAATTCCAGTTATTGCCAGATTTGAAGATATCGTAATGATAATCTCCTAGTTTCAATTATATTATTAATTTGGTTCAAACCATGACATCTTATCTTTGAATTAATTACAATTTTAGAAAAATCGTAAGAAAATCTCAAATAAAATCCTGAACTTGATGTAAGCCATCGGAAAAATATCTATTTCGAAAATGTTTATAATTCTAAAATTATCCTGTTTTCCTGTAGGTTTAAAAGCTAAATTGGGAAAACTGAGCCGAAAAAATCAAGAAATTTTGTTTTAAATGTGGAAGACTGAGGAATTCTTTATGATACCTCAAATGTCCATTTGTGTATTTCACTACTCAATGTTATTGTAAACTTCTTTTTCTCTGTGTAACTGAATGTACTATGTAACTGAAATAACTGAAATACACAATAAATCATTTAAATAAATAAATCAAAAATCAAGGAAAACAACAAAAAAAAAACTTATTTCCTTAAAATTAATTAGAAATTAATAAATTAATTGGGAATATTTTTTTAATTTAATTCGAATTTTGGAATAAAAAAACACAAAAATCAATAAAAAAACTTCTAAAATTATCAATTTTTCATTGATTAATTATCGACTTTGGTTCCTTTGGAAGTAAATTTGTAAATCATTTTTGTAAATAAAATAGGATTTTAAAAAACTAAATTAAACTCGATAAAATCATTGAAAATGTATCGAAATATATCAATTTTCCTGTTTCCTACAGTTTTCTTCAATTTCTTCCAAAAAAAATTACCGAAAGAAAATTCTAAAATTTTTATAATTATAATTTTAGAAAAACTAAGAAAATGTCAAATAAAATCCATGTACTTTATGAAAGCCATCAGAAAAGTATTTGGTTCTAAAAGGTTTATTATTTTAAAATTATCAATTTTCCTGTAGGTTTCAAAGCTAAATTTGGAAAACTGAGCCGAAAAAAATAAGAAAATGCTTGGAAAATCTTTTGAAATTAACAAACTCCAAGGAAGTTATATTTCAAAATAAATTATAGTTTTCGAAAAAACGTAAGAAAATCTTACATAAAATCCTGAAATTGATAAAAGCCATCAGAAAAATATCTATTTTTAAAATTGTTTATTATTTTTAAATTATCAATTTTCCTGTGGGTTTCAAAACTAAATTGGGAAAACTGGGCTGAAAAAATCAAGAAAATGGTTGGAAAATCCTTTAAAATTAACAAGCTGCAAGGATGTTATATTTCAAAAGTAATAATAATTTTAGAAAAACCGTGAAAAAATCTCAAATAAAATCCTGAACTTTATGAAAGCCATCAGAAAAGTATCTATTTCTAAAATGTTCTTTATTCCAAAATTATCAGTTTCCCTGTAGGTTTCAAAGCTAAATTGGTAAAATTGAGCTGAAAAATACAATAAAATGCTTGGAAAATCTTATAAAGTTAACAAACCGCAAGGAAGTTATATTTAAAAAATAATTATAATAGAATTGAAAGTAGAAGATTTTCATTACGATATCTTCAAAAAGCTGGAATTACACTGATATCTTCTGTTACTCTTTGGCACACTTTGCTCAAGATGAGTTGTGTGAGCCGTTCGCTACGTCAAAGCAAAGAACCGGAACGGTCAAGACCAACTTCTGTCAATCTTTACGCTATCTGTCAGTTTGCCTTCGGATAAGAATTCCCGTTGGATGAGGAGCCGACGAGATTTCCTTATCTTAGACTCTAAGGTAGTAATTACACAAATTCCAACTTTATTTTCTTTACTCTTCTATAACATCTGTTGACCCTCAACCCCCGACAAAAGTTGGTCTTGAGCGTTTCCGTTACTTGCATTGACGTAGCGAACGGCTCACACAACGCATCTTGAGCAAAGTGTGCCAAAGAGTAATAGAAGATATAAGTGTAATTCCAGTTATTGACAGATTTGAAGATATCGTAATGATAATCTCCTACTTTCCAATTCTATTATTAATTTAGTTCAAACCATGACACCTTATTTTTAAATTAATTACAATTTTAGAAAAATCGTAAGAAAATCTCAAATAAAATCCTGGAACTTGATGTAAGCCATCGGAAAAATATATATTTAGAAAATGGTTATAATTCTAAAATTATCAGTTTTCCTAGTAGGTTTAAAAGCTAAATTGGGAAAACTGAGCCGAAAAAATCAAGAAAATTTTAGGAAAATCTTAAACCTTAAAATGCAAGGAAGTTTATATTTCAAAATTATTTGTAATTTTATATAAATCGTAAGAAAATCTCAAATAAAATTCTGAACTTGATAAAAGCCACCAGCAAAATATCAATTTAAAAAATGTTTCTTATTCTAAAACTATCAGTTTTCCGGTAGCTTTCCAAGCTAAATTGGGAAAACTGATGACGAAAAAATCATGAAAAGGGTTGGAAAAATTTTTAAAATTAACAAATTGCAAGGGAGTTAGATTTTAAATTTAATTATGATTTTAGGAAAATCGTACGAAAATCTCAAATAAAATCCTGAACTTGATGAAAGCCATCAGAAAAGTATCTATTTCTAAAATATTTATTATTCAAAAATTATCAATTTTCCTGTAGGTTTCATAGCTAAATTGGGAAAACTGAGGCGAAAAAAAATCAAGAAAATGGTCAAAAAATCTTTTAAAATGAACAAACTGCAAGGAAGTTGTATTTCAAAATTAATAATAATTTTAGAAAAATCTTAAGAAAATCTGTAATTAAATGCTGAACATGATGAAAGCCATCAGAAAAGGATGTGTTTGTAAGAGGTTTATTATTTTAAAATTATCAGTTTTCCTCTAGGTTTCAAAGCTAAATTGGGAAAACGGCCGGAAAAATCAAGAAAATGGTTGAAAAATCTTTTAAATTAATAAACTGCAAGGAAGTTACATTTCAAAAGGGTATAGCCGAATTTATATATTAAATTTGCTTCCCCGGAGTTTTCTCTTCGCACTTTGGGAATCGGGTTGGTACCAAATTAAAATAATTCAGTCAAAATTTGAGCTGCTTGAGCTGTTATCGAGATACTAAAAAAAACTGGTTTTTGAATTTCATTTTTTTCCATAGTAAAATTTCATTTTTATAAACGCCGATTTTTTTCCCAATACTTACTAGTAAAAGGCATGAAAAAAAAAATTGTTATGATTCCAAGATCGAAAGTCAGAAAATGTCTTCTGTACTACTTTATAGTCAGGAATTTTTTCAATTTTTTTAATGTGGTGCAAAACACAATCTGCAAAAAATTAAAAACGATCTTTAATCGTTAATCTTTTTAATAATTTCTAATCGTTAATCTTTTTTTCTAATTGCTAAAAAAATACATTGAGAAAATATTTGTCGACTATATTTTACACTACCCCAAATAACTAAAAGAAATCTTCAAACATTAAAACCAAATCATTCAAAAATACATTTGAAAAAATCGTAATGTCACTCAAGCTCTAGTAATTTTTTTATTTAAATTAAAAACTGGGAATTCGAAAGCTACAATATCTTCCATTTTTGGTTTGGCCCGTGAACAAATGGTATCTGACTACTGTGATGAAGTGATGAAAATTCATTTGAAAACGACGTTTCGCCATTGAATTTTGGAGTTGACGCTGCTTTACTTTCTAATACAAACATAGGTAGAAAATTATATGAACTAAAAAATGACCAACTGATATTTATTTGTGATGGAACATATATTTGCCATCAAAAAGTACAAATAATGAATCCCAGAGAAAATCACATTCTGCTAAAAAAAAGTACCTCTGTGCAAATCATTTACAATATGCACTACAAATGGTTTGATTATAGATATGTTTGTGCCTTACACGGCTAATATGAACGATGCTGAAATTATGAAAATCGTCCTTAGCAATCCTAATGGTCTGATTAAGTTACTAAAAAAATATATTATCGCAACAGATCGATGCTTTCGTAATATAACAGAATATTTAGAACAACTAGAATTCAAAGTCATAATGGGCTCTTAAATGCAAACGTAATCAGCATACTACAGTCGAGTCAAATCAATCCCATTTTGTTACCAAAGTCCGTTGGGTAGTTGAAGCAGTTCATGGTAATATCAAGCAAACGTTCAAGCTTTTAGATCACAAACTAAACAATAAACAACTCCCTAAAACTTGAATGAAATCTATGGAAAAAGAATTGAATCTCTGGTATTAGACGATATTGTTGTGATTGTGCTAATGGAAGGCGTACTATTGGATGTTGCTCTCACATTGCAACGATTATATATTATCTTTCCCATGCTCGATATTTGGCTAAAATAATAATACCTGCCGAAATATTAAGTCGTCTGTTTATAGAAAAAAATGTTATTATTCTGATTATTAAAATGTCAACTCCTAGGCGGAAAGACCTAGTAGTCGATAGCCTTAAAGTTTGTTTTCAATAAACATTTCTTCTTCTTCTAGCAATAATAAAATATGTTCATTGGAATGTAAGATCGTTTTAATTGTTCTCACTTTGTTCCACCACATAAAAAAAATTGAAAAAAATCCTGAGTATAAAGGAATACAGATTTTCTGACAAAATTTGGCGGATGACACTTTTCAAAAATATTGTCAAAAAAATGATTTTATTTTAATTTTTTTCTTAAAAATTGGCTATCGATATGGGAATCATAACAATTTTTTTTATCATGCCTTTTACTCGTAAGTATTGGGAAAAAACTCGGCGATTATTAGATTTTAATTTTGCTATGGGAAAAAATAAAATCGAAAAAATAGGTTTTTTTGAATATTTCGATAACGGCTTGAGATAAAGAGCTCGTATCTTGTTAGAATTATTTTTATTTGGTACCAAAGAGATCCCCAAAGTACGAAGAGAAAACTCCGCGGGGGCAAATTCCGTATACATATCCGGGGCCATACCCTTTGTAAATATAAATTAGGGATTTATTAAATTTAATTTATCTAGTCGCACTTAATAAGTAAATTATTATATGTCAATTATTATGATCGTGTGTAAGAGAATCCAAATCGTGCGTAAAAGTCCAATGTAAATTAAATAGAGTTTCATTAATAAACGATTTATGTTTGTTGTTACTATGGGAATTGCCTCACTAAACAAAAAAACATAGACGTAGTGAAGATAAATATTCTGACGAATAATAAAATTGAATTAATTTTTCTTATTTTGAATCAAGAAGTATGAAGTATGAATCGGCCTCTCGGTATGGATTAATCTGACTCTGAAATAACTTAAACTCACCATAACCTAATCTAGATAAAATATAGGTTAAATCATAGCGAGTAAAACAATATAGCGATTTAAACTTCGCAACTCATGCACAAAAGCGCCTCATCACACACTTGTATCATAAAAACTGTATAATAAAAACTACTATTAATTCAAAAAATCCAAAAATCATTGAAAGTTCTTCCAAAATTATCAATTTTTTTAATGGAATTGTATTAATGAAAATCAAAATTCCAAAAAATTAATTCACAAACGATTTTGTTAAAAATAATTCTGAACTATTGTTTTGCATACTTTTTTTTTAATAAATTAAAAATCTAGAAAATCAGAAAAAAAAAACTTTCTTTTTCTCGCAGCTAATTTTCTTTCTTTCAAAATTAATTCTAAATTGGGACATTTTTTAAGTTTAATAAGGATTTTGGAAAAAACAATGAAAAACCCCTTAAAATTATCAATTTTTCATTGACTTTATATAAGTAAGTCATTAAATTTGTAAGTAAAATTGGATTTCAAAAAACAAATTTTTTTCGAGGAAATCATTGCAAATGCTTCGAAAAATATCAATTTTCCTGTTATCAGCAGTTTTCTCCAATTTTTAAAAAATCTGTGAATTTGCATAAAAAAAAAATCTAAAATTTACAATTTTTTCTCAAGATCTCAAAAAAAATCCTGAACTTGATGAAAAACATTAGAAAAGCATCTATTTAAAAAATGTTTATTATTCTAAAATTATCAGTTTTCAGGTAGGTTTCAAAACTAAATTGGGAAAACCGAGCCGAAAAAATAGTTGGAAAAAAATCAAGAAAATGCTTGGAAAATCTTTTAAAATTAACAAACTGCAAGGAAGTTATATTTCAAAATTATAATTTTAGAAATATAGTAAAAATATCACAAATAAAATCCCGAACTTGATGAAAGCCATCAGAAAAGTATATATTTCTAAAATGTTTATTATTCTAAAATTATCAATTTTCCTGTAGGTTTCAAATCTAAATTGAGAAAACTGACCTGAAAAAATCAAGAAAATGGTTGGAAAATCTTTTAAAAGGAACAAACTGCAAGGAAATTATATTTCAAAATTAATTATAATTAAGAAAAATCGTAAGAAAATCTCAAATAAAATCTTGAACTGGATGAAAGCCATCAGAGAAGTATCTATATCGAAAATTTTTATTATTCTAAAATTATCAGTCTTCCTGTAGGTTTCAAAGTCAAATTGGGAAAACTGAGCCGAAAAAATCAAGAAATTGATTGGAAAATCTTTTAAAATTAACAAACTGCAAGGAAGTTATATTTCAAAAGTAATAATAATTTTAGAAAAACCGTAAAAAAATGTCAAATAAAAACCTGAACTTTATGAAAGCCATCAGAAAAGTATATATTTCTAAACTGTTTTTTATTCCAAAATTATCAATTTCCCTGTAGGTTTCAAAGCTAAATTGGGAAAACTGAACCGAAAAATACAATAAAATGCTTGGAACCGCAAGGAAGTTATATTTCAAAATTAATGATTTGATTTATAATAGAATTGATGTCATGGTTTGAACCAAATTAATAATAGAATTGAAGGTAGGAGATTTTCATTACGATATCTTTCAATATCTGTCAATAGCTGGAATTACATTGATATCCTCTGTTA
The DNA here is from genome assembly GCA_944588485.1 of Phosphuga atrata. Classification (NCBI taxonomy): domain Eukaryota; kingdom Metazoa; phylum Arthropoda; class Insecta; order Coleoptera; family Silphidae; genus Phosphuga; species Phosphuga atrata. Next base: position 69,271,528 of record OX155895.1, read on the forward strand.
CTCTTTAGCACACTTTGCTTAAGATGCGTTGTGTGAGCCGTTCGCTACGTCAAAGCAAGTAACGGGAACGGTCAAGACCAACTTTTGTCTATATTTACGCTATCTGTCAGTTTGCCTTCAGATATTCCCGTTGGATAAAGAGCCGACGAGATTTCCATGTCTTAGACTCTAAGGTAGTAATTACACAAACTCCAACAATATTTTCTTTACTCTTCTATAATATCTGTTGGCCTTCAGCCCCTGACAAAAGTTGGTCTTAACCGTTCCCGTTACTTGCTTGGACGTAGCGAACGGCTCACACAACGCATCAAAAACAAAGTGTGCCAAAGAGTAACAGAAAATATCAGTGTAATTCCAGTTATTGACAGATTTGCAGATATCGTAATAATAATCTCCTACTTTCAATTCTATTATTAATTTGGTTCAAAACATGATACCGTATTTTTAAATTAATTACGATTTTAGAAAAATCTCAAATAAAATCCAGAACTTGATGTAAGCCATCGGAAAAATATCTATTTCGAAAATGTTTATAATTCTAAAATTATCAGTTTTCCTGTAGGTTGCAAAGCTAAATTGGGAAAACTGAGCCGCAAAAATCAAGAAAATGATTGGAAAATCTTATAAAATTAAAAAAAACACTGTAAGGAAGAACACACAAAAATTAACTGTAAGGAAGTTTAATTTCAAGATTAATTATAATTTTAGAAAAATCGTAAGAAATTCCTAAATAAAATCCAGAACCTGATGAACGTCATCAGAAAAGTATCTGTTTCTAAAAGGTTTATTGTTTTTAAATTATCAATTTTCCTGCAGGTTTGAAAGCTAAATTGGTAAAATGTAGCCGAAAAAATCAAGAAAATGGTTGTAAAATATTTTAAAAATAACAAACTACTAGGAAGTTATATTTCCAAATTAATTATAATGTTACAAAAATCTTAAGAAAATTTTAAATAAAATTCGAGAAAATTATCAAAAAAATCAAAATAAATTTACAATTTTCATGTTTTCAACATTTTCCTCAATTTTTAGTTACGCAATTTTGAAAATGAATTAAAATCCATGCCATTTTCTTGTTTCCAACAAATTCCTCAAATTGTTGTTACATTTTTAATTTCGGAATTTTGTAAAATAATTAAAATGCAAAGAAAAGTATTCGAAATACTTTTCCTGTTTTTATTTTATTTCATATATTTAACGATTTTCCTGTAGTTACATTGCATAATCAACCTGTAGTTTGTCATCAAAATGTTTTAATAGCATTTTGCATAATAACAAAATTACAAACAAACCGTCTTCAGAAAAAATCTTCAGGAATTTTCACGACATTCTAGAAAATACCGGGAAAATTTTCCACGGAGCAATTTGATAATTACAATATTTTTTTGTAAAACTTAATTAAAAATAAGAAAACATGAAAATCTCCATTTACTACAATTTTGAAAAACTTAAACAAAACGGGTAATTAATGGAAAGTCTTGAAAGTTTCACAATGCTTCTTTAGCCAGATTTTAAAATCAAACATAAATTTATTATATTGAATAAAACTCGGAAAATTATTGTAAATTCGTCGTTTATTTTAGAAATCCCTGATAAATTGGATTTATTCCTTAAAAAACTGATTAAAGCTTGAGTATTTTCCAAAACACAACATTTTTGTTTATAATGGAAAGCCTTTGCAATTTATTAATTTTGACTTTTAGTTAATATAAATTAGAATTAAAAAAAAATGTTAAAAGACAAATAGAAAAACAGAATATATAAGAAAACTCATTTTCCAAGTTTTCTTTATACGAGTGTAGTCGTTAGATTTTTTTAAATTAATTAATAAAATTGATTATTAAAATTTAAATTTGGCTATTCAAACGTTAAAAGTAAACGTTGTTTTTTCAATTTTCTCTTGAAAACATTTCCAATCACAAAACCTAACCCCTAACCAGACACAAATCTAATAAATCTAAACACAAAATAACAGTTTTCCACCGAATTTCCACACAGAAAATCCATCACTTCACCCTCCATTCCAATTCCCTTCCACCAACCCCAACAGGAAACCGGAACATCTTGAGCAAAAATCCTCCATCACCACACAATAAAAACTTCGGTCCCGCTCTACCCTGTAGATATTGACTTATTTCCTGGTTTAGACTCACAAATAATTTGTTGGGGTGAAACAACTTTGTTGTTAGTTCGGTTGTCCCATGGTTTGTCCAACGACGATGATGAGGACGATGAAGACGGCGAGGAGCACGAGGATGCAGCAGATCGCTACGGCGACCATCGTGTGCGTTGGCGCGCCGCTAACTGCCGGCAGCGCCGCCGCCGACCGGGACGCCGCTACCGCCGCCGCCGACGTCGCGACGCCCCGCTTATCCCCTCGAACAGGGATGAAATATTGATTCGAACTCTTCGGCCCTTTGCCTCGACGCTCACACAAAACACACATACACCAATACCATCATCGCTACATTTTATTTCATCTTAAACAACATTTAATATTTAAACTAATTACAAATTAAACTAAAACTCTCAAGATAGAATTGGTAATACCATCCTACGTTATAGATAATCATACAAACTTAAAACAATCGGAACACAGCCTGAATATATAAATATATTCAACCTTCCTGTAGCTCTATAACAATTACTGGGTCTTTTTAGGACTACCAAAACAAATCTCATGTGAAATTTGTCAGATATTTAATAGCATTCAGTCCATCTTTGTGTGTTATTAATAAAAGCAAAGTTGCACTGTTGAGAGATAAATCTCGAAACGCGTCTGCAGATGCCTACTTAAGTTATCGGAAAGACATGATTTTAAAAACAATGTTATTTTTATGGTTTTTGGAGTGCCACGAATGTGGACTGAAAGCTATTAAATAACTTACAAATTTCACATGTGATTTGTTTTGGTAGTCCAAAAAAGTCTCAGTAATTGTTATAGAGCTCCGAAAAGGTTGAATATTTTTATGTATTCTGGCTTTGTTCGGAGTTTGTAAAACTCTCAAGTTTGACAGTTACCAATATTTAATACTTATAGGTAGTTAAGATAAATTAAATGTAGAATGTACTAAAAATTAGTTTACTTAAGATTTACCCGATTACTTTTTGTTGTTTTCTTTCCCTGTTCCGGTATTTTCTAAAAATAAACCGGAATCGATTCGAATAAGGAAAAACTAGGGTCCAAGATTAATATCTAATGAGTATTAATGGACTAAGCACACATCAATCTAGATTTCTGATCGCCTCAAAAGCAACTCCCAAGCGAAAAGGGAAAAACTTCTCGCCCTAGAAATGTCTTATTTAGCGGAATAGTTTCACAATGGAAAAATAATTAGACTAGATATTGACATGTGAAATGCTGTTGGGTGGATTAAGTTAAGATCAATTTAGATTTCAAGATGTTTTGGATTGTTACAGAAAAGCTAGTTTCTGGATACTCAAAGTATGATTGTTTTATTCACATAAATAACGGGTGTCACAAACTTGAAACTTTGATATTTCGTTTCGAATTTGAGATTAATTCTTGATTATTCAGATAGATAACGGATGTACAAACATTAAGTTTTAATTTTTGTTCCGAATTTGACACTGTTTTATTCAAATAAATCTCGAGCGTCAGTAGATAGGTTGTGAGAGTTCTAGCGCAAAATCACATAAGGATTTACATAGGGGTCTGAATTCTCATTTCTTCCGGTCCGAGAGGTTGGTGCGCTGGGGAGACCTCAGGCGGGGGGAGCCCGCGGGGGTGGGAAAAATTAAATCTGGTTATCTGGTAATCAGGTTATCAGCTTTAATCAGCTTTTAATCTACTTTTAATCAGCTTTAATATACTAAACAGGGTGTGAGGTCTATGTAACCCCACGCTAAACAGGGTGTTTGGCAATTTAAAGCTGATTAAAGCCGATTAAAAGCTGATTCTAACTGATTAAAAGCTAATTAAAGCTGTTTAAAAGCTGATTAAAGTTGATAACCACATAACCAGATTTGATTTCCCCCCCTGTCGAACCCCGCTAGAAGTCTTTCCGACCCACCAACCTCCCAGACCGAAAGAAATGTGAATTCAGACCCCTATGTAAATAGGGAATTATGGGATTTTGCGCTAGAACTCGTAGAGCCTATCTACTAGCGTCTAAATTTGAAATTTTTATTATTATTTCTAATTTGATATTAATTTTTGATAAAGATTTATAAACATAACGGATGCACAAATTTTAGACTTTGATTTTTCGTTCCTAATTTGATATTAATTTATGATAATTATTTATATAAATAACGGGTGTCCAAATGTTAAGTTCACTTTTGCGTTCCGAATTTGACACTGCTTTGACTGTTTTATTCAAAGAAATAACGGGTGTCCAAATTTAAAATTAAGATTTATCGTTCCAATTTTTTTTTGAATAAATTTTTCATAATGATTCATATAAATAACGGGTGTCCAAACTTCAAGTCTTGTTTTTTCGTTCCGAATTTGACACTGTTCTGACTGTTTTATTCAAATAAATAACGAGTGTCCAAATTTGACATTATGATTCTTCGTTCTTAATTTGATAAACATTCATTCATTTCCGAGTCCGAGACACCAGTATTTACATTCAGAACCTTCCTTTCCAATAGCTGGCGGCGTCTATCGCCCTGCATTTGCCACAATTTGGTCCTCCATCGTGCATGGGGTTCAAATCCCCAGAGTATCAAAGCAGCAAAAATGAAAAACTAATGGCTGCAACCCAGCACACTCAATTCCCCAATCCGGCTTAGGCAACCGTGGGGTCTCAACTGGCTAACCCCTTCTCTGGAAATTTGTCGTTCGGATTCGGCGTTAAGCTGTAGGTCCTCCATATTCAAATCTTAGTGCTGAGGTTGGATATGCAAGTGGGACATATAGGCTGATAATGATGATCGTGCATGCCTCTCCCATGTTGGGATATCTGAGAAAGTGGCTGTCGCTCTGAAGCCTCCCGCATTCACGCAGCTCGTCATCCAGAGGCATTCCCCATCTCATCCTCGATTCGCAGCCTTCGATCATCAACCAATCGATCACCAGATAGATGTTACAGCTTCTCGACAGGTGTCGGTCTCAAGAGGCCACGTCGACATGTTTTGCGTGAACCGAGTTGTTCCACACTGGTGCCACGTACTAGGCCGTGGAGAAACAGAGAGCAAGGGCCAACGTACGCAGCACGTCAGGCTGCGCTTCCCATGTTGTGCCAGTGAGCTGCCGGATGATATTATTCCTTGCACAAAACTTGGCCTTTGTATTCTGGCAGTGCTTTTGGAAAGATATTGTGCGGTCCAGTGTTACGCACAGGTACTTTGGAGTGTCGCATGTTTCGCGTTCTTGTTCTCTTAGATTTGCAGCGCGTCAATCCTGTCCTTGGTTCATTCAGTGATTTTCATGTCGCGTATGGTAAAAGTTTATCCGATGGCAGCTCCTCTCCCGCTGCGGCCCGCAGGTTTGGATGTTGTTCTTTCCATAGTTTTATGTGGCTTTGTTTTGGACTACAGTTGCTGCGTATGTTAGAGAAAACTCTTCTTCGATTTGAGTCGTCGCCTTTCTGGTTGTTGCTCGTGTAGAGGGTGCCGCCTATCTCCAATCTGCTTTTGCCGCTCTGTTTCGGATGCTACTTTGCGTCTGACGCTTTCTGGAGCAATTCCAGATAGATGTTACAGCTTCTCGACAGGTGTCGGTCTCAAGAGACCACGTCGACATGTTTTGCGTGAACCGAGTTCCACACTGGTGCCGCGTACTCGGCCGCGGAGAAACAGAGAGCAAGGGCCAACGTACGCACCACGTCAGGCTGCGCTCCCCATGTTGTGCCAGTGAGCTTCCGGATGATATTATTCCTAGCACAAAACTTGGCCTTTGTAGTCTGGCAGTGTTTTTGGAAAGATATTGTGCGGTTAAGTGTTACGCCCAGGTATTTTGGAGTGTCGCATGTTTCTAGTTTTTGTTCTTTCCATGTGATTTGCAGCTTCTTGCGAGCGTCCTAATTTCTCAGGTGAAATGCACATACCTGGGTTTTGCTGGGGTTCGGCTTCTTTATGTCGTAGTACTGTGTTATGATTTGATATAAATTCTTTAATAATGCTTCACATAAACAACGGGTGTCCAAATTTTAGAGTTTGAGTTTTCGTTCAGAATATGATATTAAATCTTGATGATTATTAGTTTAAATAGCGGGTGTCCAAATGTTAAGTTTGTTTTTTCGTTCCTAATTTGACACTGTTTTAAGTGGATAGCCATCTGTAGACGCGTTTAGAGATTCATCTCTCATCAGTACAGCTTTGCTTTTGTGAACAACAATTTGTAAACGACTTACTTGAAACCCCTGTGGATGATTAGGGTTAGGTTAGGTTTTTTTAATTTGACATTTCGTGAGAGTGACAGGAAATTGGCAGGTTATTGATTTAAATGATAATTTAGAATTGGTAAAACCATACTACATTAAAGATAATCATATGAACTTAATAAAGTCGGAACACAAAAAAACCCATGGCGCTACAGCCCAGGACGGGCCTTGGCCTCCTCCCACAGCCTACACTTGTGTTTGGTGTCTTGATCTTAGACACAAGTGTAGGGGAGCCCTTACAGTTTTTAACGTGGATGCCGAGCCACTAATCGGGGGGGTTTCGAGGCAGATTTTTACTGCGAAGACTTTGCCAGAGCCAACATGTGGCTCTCATCATGGCCACATGATGAGCCAAAAACAGCCGGAATATATAAATATATTCAACCTTTCCGGAGCTGTATATCTAACCCTAATCATCCACAGGGGTTTCAAGTAAGTTGTTGTTCATAAAAGAAAAGCTGTGCTGATGAGAGATAAATATCGAAACGCGTTTACAGATGGCTATCCACTTAATGTATCGGAAAGACATGATCTTAAAACACTACGTTATTTTTCAGGTTTTTGTTGAGTGGCATGAAGGTGGACTAAAAGCTATAAAATAACTTACAAATTTCAAATGAGATTTGTTTTTAGTAGTCCTAAAAAGACAAATTATTATTATAGCGCTGCGAAAAGGTTGAATATATTTATATATTCAGGCTGTGTTCCGACTTTATTAGGTTTTTATGATTTTCTTTAATGTAATATGGTTTTGCCAAATCTAAATTATCATTTAAATCAATAACCTGCCAAAGCGTTCCGACTTTATTAAGTTTATTTAGGTTGGTCAAATAAGCTTCGTCGGTTTCGGCGACTAATTAAATTAAGTCGTAAACCATTGTTACAGTCTTTACTTTCTAATAATTGTAATACACTTATAAATACTCCATAAAATCTACCCAAACATGCACCTTTAGAGAACCATCAAACTTCTGTGTTAAGTAGTAAGCGAGTGTATTCATTATTTTACAAGCAAAGTTGAGCGAATAATCTGGACTTCAAGCCATTACTTTTGACGTTATTAACTGCTTTAATTATTAATTTTTTATTAACTGATATAATTTAATGAGGCATGTAATTATTCAAATAAATAGCGGGTGTCCAAATTATAGCTTTTGATTTACTGTTCCGAATTTGATATTAACTAGATGATTCTAGATATAAATAACGGATGTCCAAATTTTAAGTTTTGTTTTTTCGTTCCGAATTTGACATTCCGATTAAACAGCTATTACTGAAATTGCTACAGGATGTATAGGAAGTAAGTGAGTGTATTCATTATTTTACAAGCAAAGTTGAGCGAATAATCCGGAATTCAAGCTATTACTTTTGACTTTACTAACTGCTTTAATGACATAATTTAAAGATGCATGTAATTATTCATATTCATTCCGATTAAATAGCTATTGCTGAGATTGGTACAGCATGTATAGGTAAATATCATCGATAATGTTTACAAAAGAATCGTAATTTACAAAAGAAGTAAATGACTTACAAGACATTCTGACGGATGCTATTTATGGGGATCTTGTATCCCTTGATATGGTATCCGACATAGGATATTCAAGACCGAAAATACTAGACATATTGAACACAATTTGTGTCGGATTTGATAGTGACAGGCAAGACTAAAATCAGTGTTGGTAAGTATAAAATAAATGCCAAACTTAATAAACTTATTTTCAAGTTGGACAATTTTAAATCTGTTTAGTTTAACAGTTTATAGTTGCAAACATTTATAGTTATAAATATTTGTTAAGTTATTATTTGTGGATTATAGTTTGTGGAATAGTCAAATATTAACTCTTTGATGCAATTAAATAACGTGTGTCCGAATTTGAAATTTCAATGTTTGGTTCAGATTTTGATATTAACTTGATTATTATACAAATAACGGGTGTCAAAATTTTGACTAATATCAAAAAAATAAACTAAATGACAAAATTAGTAAACTTATGGTCAAGTTCGACAATTTAAAAACTGTCTGGGTTGCAGTTTATAGTCTAATCAATAATCAATTTTCACAGATAAACATTTATCAAATTATTATTTGTGGATTATCGTTTGTGTATTGGTCAAAGTGTGACTGTTTTATTTATAAATAAAACTGTTGTTTAAATTAAGATAAATGTTAAACTTAATAACCCATAACCATAACTTAATTGACCATAAGTTAAAGCACCATAATTGAATACATCATCATTTTCACTTCTCCCCATCAGAGAGGATCTCTCTCCTCTCCATTTGATCTGGAAGTAAAACTTATACCCTTATGAATACACATGCCCCGATAAATGAAGATAACAAGAAAAACCCTGAAAAGGTGGATATCTTCTGGGAAACTCTTGAGGATGCAACTTCCAAAGTTCCTCCACACCATGTAACAATTTTGCTTGGAGACTTTAATGTTCAAGTGGAGAAAGAGAAGTAATATAAAAAAGGTAGGCGTCCACATTTTCGCATCGTACGTATCGGGGACGCATCGCATCAAACGGATTATTTTTTTACAATGCGTCCACAGTATGAGCAGTGATCGGATTTGCCGACGCAACTACTAGCAAATACCATATTCCGCATGACGTCATCGGCATCAGCATTGCCGACGCGTAGATTCGTGCAATCCGTATGATGCGGATCAGAGGACGCACTTATATTACTTTCTATAGAAAGAATACTACGATCCATTTGATGCGATGCGTACGATGCGAAAATGTGGATGCCTATCTCAAATAGGAATGGCGAACGACTAACCGGATTTTGTAGACAACTCAACTTGAATCTAATGTCCACATACCTCAAGGCATATTTCTACGAAAGAAAAAGAAGACTCGGATCTCTCCAAACTCGATACTAGGGGAGTTCGAGATCGATCATGTCGCAATAACAACCCGAAACCATAAGGAAATCCTGAAGGTCACAGTGCGAAAAGTTGCCAACATTGAATCAAACCATTACCGCTCAGAAATCAAAGTAAACTTCCAGCCAAACAGACCCAAGCGGAGAATACGCAAGAAGCCCAGAATCAATACTGAGAATCTGAAGCAAAACAAGGATAACCTTTAAAACCTGTTTGATATGGAGATGAACAGTTGAGATGAGATCAGAGATTCCTTGATCAAAGCATCTGAAGGTTTGGGAAACCACCCAAGAAAAAGGAAGCACAGGTGGCGAAATATAAAATGTGATCAAGCACTTGAAAGGAAGTTAAATTCATGGAAGCGGTGGTATTCCAATAAAACCGATGAAAAATGGGGAGACTTCAGGAATGAAAGGAAGTAAGCTGCCAAGGTCATAAGAGCTCAAAGGAGAAGATATGGCACATCTAGGGTGGAAAAACTCGAAGAAGAATTTATAAGGAATAACACTAGGGAGTTTTATCGAACCTTCAAAGAGAAGCGACAAGGATATCAACCACCAACTCTTTGCTTTGAGCGCATAGATGGTAGCATAGTTACTAATAGCAAAAAACACTGCGAGCTCTTGGCAAACTATTTTAAAGTGCTGCTAAACTGCGAAGAAACTCTCGAAAGACAGGACGCCAAGAACCAAATCCACGAGAACCCAGATTCCAAACCACCAACTCTAGATGGGATAAAACTGATAATCAAAGAGCTCAAGCATAACAAAGCACTAGGGGAAGATGGCACTTGGGGCAGAAATGTGGAAGATCGGAGGAGAGATTGCTGCATAAAAAGTACTCATCACCTTATTCACCTTATAGAAGAAATATGGAAAATGGGCGAGATCCCAAATGACTGGAAATGTGCATCCACGTCATAAGAAAGGTAATCGAACAGACCAAAATAATTACAGGGGGATCTTTCTACTTTCAATCGCTTATAAGATACTATCTAAAGTTCTGATGAGCAGAGTAGAAGAACGGGAATCACCTTATTGCAGAATACCAAGCTGGTTTCCGAAACGGAAGATCATGCGCCGAACAGATATTTAATCTTAAAAGCATTCTGCGAACAAGAGCTCCAACTAGCCAGAACACCGTGGTCATCTTTGTCGACTTTAAAAAGGCATACGACTCAATTGACAGACAATCATTATTTAGTACCTTGAGAGTTTGGAATTCACAAAAAAACGGCAGAAATCATCATACAAACACGGACGAATACCATCTCGAAAATCAAGTTCTTCGGGGAAATTTTTGATCCGTTTGAAATTAAGACAGGACTCAGACTGGGAGATAGATTATCCCCAATGCTCTTCAATATCGTAATCGAAAAAATAATGAAAACCTGGAGAGAGGCCCTGAGTTTGGAAAGAATAAGATGAATACGCCTTGGGAGGCAAAGGAAAAACCTGGAAATCAATGTTTAGCTTTTGCCGATGACCTTGCTATCTTAGCCAATAACCGAGAAGACGCTCGTAAGATTGTCATTGAGTGTCTTCTTGAAATCGCAGTAAAAACGGGTCTTGAAATCTCCTATGAAAAGATAGAATATATGGAGTACAAGCACCAAAGTGAGAGATCATCATCATCATCATCATTAGCCTTTTTATGTCCCACTGCTGGGCACCGGCCTCTTCTCTACCACATATCAACCTCAGCACTAAGATTGGATATGGGGGACCTAGCGGTTTAACGTCGAATCCGAACGACAAATTTCCAGAGAAGGTGATAGACAGTGAGACCCCACGGTTGCCTAATCCGGATTGGGGAATTGAGTGTGGTGGGTTACAGCCATTAGTTTTCATTTTTACTGCTTTAGTTCAGCGTGAGATTCGAACCCGAGCTGTCTGACTCGAAGCCAAGTGCTTAACTATCTGAACCACCACCACCACCGTGAGAGATGCATGGAGGTAAATCGTGGGAAGATAAAGAGAACAGAGAAGTTTAAATACCTGGTGGAATGGATCCAACCGAACGAACTAGATAACGAGGCAAATAATAAAGGAAGAGCCAGAAAACTAGATCTGGCCTACAAGCTAACGCACAGCAAGTACAACAAACGGGCATTATCCTAGACGGCCAAAATCAGACACTATAAATCGGTAGTACAACCTTAACGATTGTACGTCTCGGAGTGTCTTACTTTAAGTATCAAGAATATTATTTCCGAGTATCAAGAACTCGAAACGAAAGAAAGGAGGATTTTGCGGAAAATACTCGGACCACAGAAAACTACTGATGGGACATGTGGGATGAGGGGAAGCGAAAAACTACAAATACCCTGAGAAGATCACGGACACAATGAGGAGGCGGAGGTTGAAGTTCTACGGACACCTACTAAGAATGGATGAATGCAAACTGACCAAAAGGATCTTCAACTACATCATGTGGTTAAAGGCCACATCTAAATGGGTAGATGGGGTGAAAAGGGATGCGGAAATTCCAAAAGTTGGAATCACACTACAGATGACCCATAACAGAAGATAATTTAGAAGGAGAGTAGATAGTATAAAAGCATTTCAGGAGAAACCAACAATGAGGAGGCCCAAACGGAACATTTCCGATAAGAAGAGAAGTAAGTAGAACGTAAGTAGAACGTAAGTAAGAAGAGAAGTAAGTGAACGCATGAAGAGGTTCTGGGAGGAGAAAAGAAAAAAAAACAAAAAGTCTTAAGGTCTTTAAGTAGTTAAACGTTTTTTAATAGTTGGCCAAATAAAAAAAAAATAAGATGAAGTTGGACAATTTAAAATCTGTCTGGGTTTGCAGTACGCAGAATATATGGACTGGTCCAAGAAAACGAACAGTGGAGAATAAGATACAACCACGAAATCTACCAGCTCTTCGCAGAAGCAGGCCTAGCAACAACAAGAAAATTATAGAGACTTAAATGGGCATTTACAAAGGATGGAAGAGTCAAGAGTAGTCAAGAGGATTTTCAACCAAAAAGCGGAAGGTAAAAGACCGGTTGGAAGACCAGGGGCGAGATGGGCAGACAAAATCTAGAGGGACGTTCGATCCATGCTTGGAACTCCAAACTGGAGAAAGGCGGCGGAGGACAGAGGTGACTGGAGGAAGAAAATAGAGGCCAAGGCCTGATTTAGGCTGTAGCGCCATTGGATGGATGGGTTTGGCGTTTATAATCTAATCAATTTTCACAGATAAACATTTGTCAAGTTATTATTCTGTGGATAGTAGTTTATAGATTAGTCAAAGTTTGACTGTTTAATTCATATAAATAAGGGGTGTTCAAATTTTTATTTTTCGTTTTGAATTTGATTTTGATTATTGTACAAATGATGGGTGTCCCAATTTGGACTAAAATCAAAGAATAATTTTATGATTATTCAACTAAATAACGGGTGTCAACATTTTAAGGTTTATTGTTACGTTTCAAATTTGATATTAATTCTTGAAGATTGTTCATATAAGTAACGGATGTCGAAAGTTTTGTTGTAAACAGCTTAAGCATACCATTATCAATGCTCTTACCGAGATTAAAACAGGATGCATGCGAAAATATAGTAATTTGCAAAAGAAGTAAATGAGATCGCTTACAGGACATTCTGACGGATGCTATTCAATAACTATAACTTCCGGCACTCGATATTCAATTATAATCGATTTGACAAATCTCATTTACGCTTGTAATTCCCATGTTTTTGTATGTTAAAACTCATAATCTAAATAAATAAACAGGGCATATTTTCCACCAGTAACTGCAGCATTTATTATTTGTGTAATAATATCCAAATTAGTTTAATAAATCGTGCGTTGACAGACAATCAATTAAGAATGAAAGAAACAAAAAAAAAACAAGAAGATTAATCTGATCCCTTGGAGGAGAACTAGAAAACCCTCTTATTGCTTTCTGCGTTGCGTTTGGCCTCCGAGGAGGCTTAACGCCCTATTCCAGCAATAATCCCCGAAACGAAGATTATCGCATTTATTTATTAATCCCCCGTCCTCCTCCACCCGGTCCATTTATTATTCGAACGTATTACCGAAGCACAATAAGACGATACTGAAATCAATGTTTCTGCTGTCTCAACACAAAAAGAAAATTGGTAAGTCAAAAGATAACGGGCTGAACAAAAAGCTGAGGGCTTCGGATTACCCGTAAATGAGTTAATGGAGAAAATATGATATTAAGAACTAAAGTATTTTCAATTTGTTATAAAGAAAGAACCGAAGTCAATGTTTATATCTAGTTTATTCCACCAGCAAAGATCGATAATAAGAGCTATAGATCTTTAATTTCCCCGGAGATGATATTAAATCGACCTCAAGATGGTCTCCTCTAATTAACTATAAACCTCATTTTTTTGTCTGTTGTTGTTGCCGCAGTAAAGAGGATAATTGCCTAATAAAAGCGAGGGAATAATTTTTACGGAGCAAATTTTTCGGACAAAAGTTCGGGTCGTAAAAGACGAATCCGCGATTGATTCCGTTATATAATACCAAAAAGGTGTTTCCATTATTATTACCGATATTTTTTGCTGGCTGGCGGCGCGGCGTCGCAAAAGCCGGGGCCATGTGCGGTCTAAAAATAAGTTTTACGAGCTTTACTGGAAAATAAGAAGCAATTATTGATTGCGAAAAATAAATAGAGATTGCGTTATTTTCTTGAGCAATTAATTTCAGATGTTTATATTGTGGTTATCTTACAGGAAAATAAGTAGTAGTTATTGATTGTGAAAATAAATGGAGATTGCGTTATTTTCTTAAGAAATTAATTCTCATGTTTACATTGTGGTTGGGACTGAATTTCGTTTGGTTTAGTCTTGTTTCTGCATTGATTAATTATTAGGTTGATGTATATTTATTGCTGCTTTTTACGCGCAAATAATTTTTTTTTTCGTTGGAAAAAATAGTGTTTTGGGTGCGTTTATAGTTTCGATATGTCCGTCCGTGTGTCCGCAGTTTAGCTCAGAGACTATTAGAAATCTTTTTTCTCAATCGTATCGCTTGTCTCCGAGCATCGTGGCAATGGTATGACCTAGGGATCATATTTGTTGTACTTGTTGTCTCCATTCTTCCCTGTTTTCAGCAGCTTTTGTGCAATCGTGTACAGTTGCGCCTATGGCTTTGGCTATTTGATCCACATAGCACGATGGTGATCTTCCTTGTGGTCTCTTACCCTCTATCTTTCCTTGGACTATCAATTTCTTCGCATTATATGACCAAAATATCTTAGGATGGACTTTTGGATAGTTTTGCACAGTCGATCGACAATGTTAACTTCTCTTAGAATGAATTCATTATTAAATTTTTCCGTCAATGATATCCTGAGCATGCGTCTCCAGATGTACATTTCAAACGCATCAATTCGTCTTCTGTCAGCCTTTTTTAGTGTTCCGGATTCCCAAGCATATGTGACTATAGGAAACATAACTGTCTTTATCACTGTCATCTTGGTTCCTTTAGAAATACTGTGATCCTTCTAAATACGTGAAAGTTTGGCAATTGCGGTTTTGCCCATATTTATTCTTGTCCTTTTTTCCTTTTCACAGCTGCCAGTTCTTGAAATTTGTGAGCCCAAATACATGAACTCCTTTACTACCTCGATTCCATCAATATGCGTTGGTCTTTTCAGTCTTTCTTGGGATCGGTCTATTATCATTATTTTAGTTTTTGCTTTACTCATTTCAAGGCCCACCTCTCCGCTGATTTCTTTCGCCTTCTGGAGCAGGTTCTTGATCTCTTCTTCCGTACTTCCCAGCAATGTTGTATCATCTGAGTATCGTTAATTTGATATTTTGCTGCCACCTATAGATATTCCCCAATCCCAGTTGTGAGTTGCTTTGCGGACTTTCCATTCTCCATAGAGATTGAATAAAATAGGTGAAAGGATGCACCCCTGACGAACTCCTTTGCATACTCTGAAGGGGTCACTGAGGCAATCTTCTATTCTGACCTGTGCTTCTGCAGATTGATATAGGTTGGCGGTGAGGCTAATAAGATATCTAGGTACCCCCATCTGCGACATAACGGTCCATAATTTGCTCCATTTTACTTGAACGAATGCCTTTTTCTAGTCAATAAAACAGAGGTATCCAGGTTTGTTGAACTCCCTTAGTCTTTCAATTATCTGTCTGATGTTCAAGATGTGCTCTAGCGTGCATCGTCCCGGCATGAAACCTGCTTGTTCTTGTGGGATTTGGGGGTGTATGTATGCTTTCAACCTGTCGTGAAGTATATGTAACAATGTTTTGCTGACGTGTGATTAGGGTTTGGGAATACCCGGTCTTTTTAGACTCGCCGAGTCCGAGTCGAGTCCGAGTCCGATTTTTCGGGTCCAGGTCTAATCTGTCTCGCAATTTAAACAAAAACACGAAAGGATTTTTCATGTTCACGCATATACTAAAACAAGCGATACTGTACGAACTTGCTGATTAAGTTTAGTGGGACTTAGATAAACAAGGGATTTGGAGAATCCCTAAGAGCGGAAGGCAAATGGATGAATTCCCTTCTAAATTGTCTAAAGTTAATAGGGCGCCGAAAATTCAACTTGTCCGTATTCTTCGACATCATAGACGCTCTCGTCAGAATAATAATTTTCATCTTGATTGAAATCAATACCATCTAGAATTTAGACCATGGTCATATTCATCTTGCAAGCCGGTAATATTTTTCTTTTTATATACTACATCACAAACAGAGAAGTGTATAATAGTGTGATTCAAACAGAAATTATAAAGACTAGAAGATTCTCGTCCAAATTTCATCATTACACTTGCACCGTCGCCCGCTGGTAAAGCGTTAATTAATTACTTGCAGGTTAGCGTTAATCGACAATTAAAAGTTACGAGTATCTTTTGTCAATTTCACAAACAAAAATAAAGCTGCGAGTAACATAACAACTTATTGGTTAAGGGAATGACGTTACAAATCTTACGTCACATTCATTCATATTACTTCAAGGTTACTCGTTACGCGTTATTGGCAGTTGTCAACTGTCATATGTGGTGTTTTTGTGTCTTGTTTTAAAGCATGTGTTTTTAAATTTGTTTTTTAATCAACACGAATAAAGTATAGGTCCGTAAAATAATCAACACGTAATTAAAATACACGAATCCTGGGTACTCGTTGCGTCGTAAAATTTTCTAATTCATCCATTTCATCAATCTCTGATGCTCAATCAACTCAAATAAATCCATTCTTACACAAATCTAGGTTATGTTCTACATAAAATGAGAACGGACAACTGTCAAGTAAACACGCTATTTGCCAGATGCCGTGGCAAGTAAGTTACGGGTAGGTTAATCTTATGATTAGTGCTACTCGAATGTCGTGAAATCCGCACATGAAGTTACGGATGACTTTAATTGGCGGTTAGCCTACTCTACACTTTACTTGAGGCTTTACAAGAGGCCCTAAGTGTTCTACTTTTTCGAATAATTAAAAATTCTGAATAAAGCCAGATTATACACTTCAGAGTCAATTCCATGCAAATTCATATTTAGATTTGTTCGAATTTTCATACTCGTCCATTCATCAAGTGTAATGCTAAATCGTTGATCTTCTTTACGACGCGGTGTACTAGACAATGCCAAACATTCAAGACCCGAGACTCGTCGAGTCTTAGATCGGGTATCGTGTACCGGGTATTTACCCTTAGACTCGTCGAGTCCGGGTCCGGGTACCCGGGCCCGAAAAACCCTACGTGTGATATTAAGGATATCGTTCTGTAATTTGAACATTGGGTCTTTGCTCCTTTTTTATAGATTGGCACGAATACTGAGGTAGGACAATCAGTCGGCCAGACTCCTGATATCCAGATCTTCTTGCACAGTATATGCAGGAGACTTATCATATTTTCATCAGACACGCCAATCATTTCTGCCACTATTCCGTCAGGTCCTGCAGATTTTCTAGGTTTTAGCTTTTTGAGAGCTCACTCTACCTCGGATTTAAGGATTTCTGGCTCTTCATCTTCTGAGTTTGGGATTTCAGGTGGGTTGTCTCCTGGTTGATCTTCGAACAAGTTTTAACAGTATTCTCTCCATCTCTTTGCAACCTCTGTTTTCTCCGATATTACTTCTCCTTACTCGTTTTCTACAATTATCGTTCGCGATTTGAAGTCTTTGGTTATCTCTCTGATTTTAACAAGAAGGTCTCTGGATGCATTTTTTTGATGATGGCTTTAGATTTCTCTGGATATTCTTGATATATAGCCGTTTTTTGCCTTCTTTACACTTTTTATTTATATCTTTGGATAGTTTACTGTAGTCTTCACGTCGTTCTTCGTTGTTCAAGCTTTTCTGTTTTAGTTCCTTTCTTTCCAGTATAGCCTCTCATGTTCTGTATGTTATCCACATTTCTGATTTGTGTTAGATTTCGTTGGCCACTTTTAACATTTCCGATTTCATCCTCTTCCAAAGTTGGTTCTCCTTCATTTGTTTGGTCTTTCCGCTGTTTAGTGTTTGGAGTTTTTCGGAGAGACTGGTTTTATATTCTGTGTTATTGTGTAAGTCCCACCTATTTTTAGACATAGAGGGAAGTTTTGGAGTTTTCAGTTTTAATTTTATTTCTCCTATAAGTAGCTGATGATCGAATCAGCAGTCAGCGCCTGGATAGGTTTTGGTATCTTTTATACTTGTCCGCCAACTTTGTGGTATCAGCATGAAATCTATTTGATTTCAATACCAATCACCGGGTGACCTATATAGTCGCCGTAGGTGATTTGTAAACATTGTGTTCATGATGGTCATATTCTTGTCAGCGCAGAATCACAATAGGCGCTCCCCTGTCTCATTTATGTCTTCAAAGCCCCATTTTTCTAGTATCCTTTCAAAGTGGTCTTCCGTTGTTTGAATGGGACCAACTTTCGCGTTGAAGTCACCGATTATTATTGTGATCTCTCTTTCTGGTATTCTAGCTGTTTCCTTTAGGATGTGCGAATATAATTCCTCAATTTCCTCATCGGATGCGTCTGAAGTAGGGGCATATATTTGGAGGATGTTGAGCTTTGTAGGTGTTATGTTAAGTTTTATTATTATTCTGCTGCTTACGCAGTTATACCCTTAGACCACTCGGATCTTATAAACGCACCATCCTGACTTATAAACGCAGTTATACCCTAATACTGATTATATGTATTTCGGGATGACCAGAAATGCTACACCGTGTTTGCTCTCTGTTTCATGTCCTGAGTAGTACATATTGCTATTTCCTGTTCTGAAGTGGCCATGTCCTTTATAGTGAGTTTTAGATATTCCCACTATTTCGTAAGGTATTATTTCTCTTTCTACTATCTGTAGTTTTCCAGCTTTAGGGAGTCCTTGGACATTCTATGTTGCAATCCTCATAAGTCTTCTAAGATTGTGGGAGCCAGTAGCATACTTTCCATGGGTTGCCTGCGGATGGGTTGCCAGCGGACCCGGGCACCCACTGGCGCCGATTAAAAATATAAAGCTGTAAATTGGCATAATTATACAGCTTAGTCACGCCGACAAAGTGGTAAAATAAAATCTTCAAAATGTTCAGTGTACCTCCTCTACACGTTAAGTGGGGAGTTTCTTATTTTTCTCGTCCACGTAGTTACAGTATAACAGTTCGCTTGACAGCTAATCCTATCGTAAGTTCTATCTAAGCAAAAAAAATACCCATTATGTATATCGAGCCCTTTAAAAAATATATGGATTCTGAAAAGGTTTTAGTCTAATTGAGTGATGTACAGATTTACTATTTACTGCGTGAGTGATCAAATGTGCGATGAATCTCCTAGATCAAATATGTACATCTCTTTAATCCTTCAAAGCGCAACAATTTCATAAATTAACTAGTGCCATTATAAAACATTCGGATTTTGATAACGTTTTAGTCTAATGGAATGATATGCAGATACACTATTTACTGTGTACACTATTTACTGTGCCATAAATATGTAATAAAATTTGATGAATCTCGTAGCTAGAACTGACAACCTCCGAGATCAAATATGTACGTCTATGCAGCACTTTAAAGCTCAGTGTTTCATAAGTTAACTAGTGATTTTATAAAACATCCGGGTTTTGAAAACGTTTTAGTCTAATCGAGTGATATGCAGATACACTATTTGCTGCCTGTGTGCCATAAATATGTAATCATTCTATGAATCTCGCAGCTAGAACTGACAACCTCTGTGATCAAATATGTACGTACGTCTATGGAGCACTTTAACGCTCAGTTGTTTCATAAATTAACTAGTGATTTTATAAAATATCCGGGTTTTGAAAACATTTTAGTCTAATCGAGTGATATGCAGATACACTATTTGCTGCATGTGTGCCATAAATATGTAATCATTCTATGAATCTCGTCGCTAGAACTTACAACTTCTAAGATCAAATATATACGTCTATCACGACCTTCTTTAACTGTGGGTACTTTTAGTAGAGCAAAGCACTCCAAACACAAAAAAATTAAGGCATCAACGAGACGTTGCCAACGAAATTGCAATGAATATATTTCTGTTCTATGGCTGTTCATCACCACTGTATAGAATATGGTTGTTCGTCACCACAGCCTTTTTACGGTTAGTTAAGCGCATGCTCGTCCACCATGTTTAAAAGGCGGGAATATGAAAGTTTCGGGCTCATTTTGTTATTTTCATTGGTTATACGTCAAAAAGCGCCCGAAAAACATGACGGAAATTGACGTATGCGCCCAAAAAATTTCCAACTATGTAAAGGCCTATTCGAAATATTTATTGGTTTTCTAGACAATAAGTGTCATTCATTAATCAGTGTTGTTCATCAAAATATATAGGAAAGTATTCGTAAGGTTCAAACTGTATGTTTAGTAGCAAAGATTTTCAGTTATTCGGGACTGTTCAGGATCAAAATTATAATTTCTAGTATGAAATTGTCGCAATACCTCCAGGATAAAGGCCGATTCTCATATACGCGACACTCAGCTACGCGATGATGCGCGATGAATTGTCGCGCCGATGTTAGGTATTCTCATATATGCGATACTCAGCTACGCGATTCTTTGGTGCAAGTGCTCGACAACATGAATATCAGCTGAATCCTACGTTATAGATAATCATACAAACTTAAAACAATCGGCACACAGCCTGAATATATAACTATATTCAACCTTTCCGGAGCTCTATAACAATTACTTATCATAAGTCATAAGAGAGAATGGTAACTACGGAACCCTACTTTGCGCGTAGCCCGATACGCACTTGACCGTTTTATTTTAAATAATTTTCTCTATTTTTTGCAGTTAATAAAAACGCGTGTTGAAAACATTCGCCATATTATGCTGTAGGACCTACAGTGTAGGTATTACTTTGAACATTTGCGCGTGGCCCGACACGCACTTCATTTGTTTCAGTTAATAAAAATTCGTGTTGACAATATTCGCCATATTATGCTGTAGGACATACAGTGTAGGTATTTCTTTAAAAAATGTTGGAAGGCCGCGGAGTCATTGCGGCGAGGAAACAATAAGCAAAAGCCAAGTCTAGCGATGGTTCAAAATGGGCGACACACACATTCGACGAGGACGACCATCATATTTCGACGGACAAGCCTTTCTAGCGGCCGTGGAAGAGGACGAAAGCCTAACAATACGACCACGACTAAACGAACCATATCGTCTTCCACCGCGATAATGCCCGTCCTCGTGCTGGACGTCGTGTCATCGAATGGATCGTCAATAAGGGATGGGAGCTGCACCTACAACCGCCATATTCATCGACCTGAGCTCCCACAGACTCGTTAAAAAACTCGCAAACGAACATTTTTTTTTTACTATTTGGACTTAATAACAAAACGTGGATTGCATCCAGGAACCGTGGTTTCTTGTCCCATGGGATCAACCGTTTGCCAAGCAAATGGCAAGCAGTTCTTGAAGTAGATGTGACTAGGTGACTACACTCCGGAATAATCATTCTTCTTCTTCATATGGCGCTACAGCTCAAGCACTGGCCTCCTGTATTTTTGCCCTGCATTATTCCCTGTCCTTTGCTGTTCTTCTCCACGCACTTACTCCGAGTAGTTGGTATGCACTTCCTCCAACTGTTTTCTTGGCCTCCCTACCGGTCGCCTGCCTTGCATTTTTGCGTTCACTGCTCTTAGTGGCAGACAATTGTCGTCCATCCTGAGCACGTGTCATGCCCATCTTAGTCTTTACAATCTGCTGAATGTAGAAATCGGTGGTTCTTGGTATACCTGGTATAGCTCGTTATTGTACCTTGGCCTTCTGATGTTTCCGACCGTTACCACCCCTAGAATCCTACGTAGCACCTTGCACTCAAATATGTCCATTGCGTTATTGTTTTTTTTTCGGCCATAGTCCATGTTTCGCTACAATAGCATGCGATGGGCCGAATTATTGTCTTGTATATTCTAAGCTTGTTCTTGCGGTGCACCCTATTAGATATTCGGTACCATCTTTGTTGATTTCCACACCCAGATATATAATTTTATTGACATCCTCGATGTTATCTTGCAACTGTAATTCTGGACCGCTTTTTCTTCTTTGTGTCATAACCTTTGTTTTGCTTGTGTTGATGCTGAGCCCGCTATCTTTGGTAGATCTTATTTAGGTAGACATAGGTCATCTGCGCTTCGTCGGCCCTTCTGCTCATAATATATATATATATATATATATATATATATATATATATATATATATATATATATATATATATATATATATTTCATCGGCATATGCCGCTAGGTGCACTGTTTTGTTGGCTAGGATGTTCTTCCTACCTACACCAAAACGTCTTATAAGAAATTCCAGCGCTAGGTTGAAGGGTGTGGGTGCTAGCCCATCCCCTTGTTTCAACCCTTTCGTTATTTTGAGGGGGTCCGTGAGTTGGTTTTAGACCCACACCACGGCTTCAGTTTCGCACATTGTGGTCTTTATCATTTTCACCAGTTTAGTTGGTATCTTCAGCTGCTGTAGCATTTGGTAGAGGTTGTTGCGGTCGATCGAATCGTATGCCTCCTTATAATCGATAAAGATGTTGTGCACATCAATGTCGTATTCCCTTGCTTTATTCAAAATTTGCTTCACTGTAAAGATCTGGTCCACCGTCGATCTTCCTGTGTTGAAGCCTGCTTTATATTCCCCTATCGGTTTTTCTGCGTTCGGCTGTAAACGTGCGTTAATGATATAGACATGATATAGACGTACGTTAATGATTAGTATTTTGTACACAGTGCATAGCATACTAATTCCGCGGTAGTTATCGCACATCAGTTAGTCTCCTTTTTTATGGATGGGGATGATTATTGGTGTTTCGAGGTCCTCTGGAAGCGTCTCTTCTTCCCAGATTTTTACTATGAGGTAGTGTATTGGTTGCATTAGGTGTTGTCCACCTAGATTGTATGTCTCCGGCGGTATTCAATCTATCTCCGGTGCCTTTTTTCCTTTAATTTTGTGTATGGCCTCTTTCATCTCCTAGAAAGATGGGGTTCTATGCTGTCCTCTTCGAGCTCGTTAATTTCTCCTATGTCTTTTACCATTTCTTCTCTTTTGGTTAAGAGATTCTGGAAATTTTTTGTTTCTGGAAGTTTTATTTGGGTCGCTTTCCGTTTGTCAGTCATGATTTTTTATTATTCTCGTGCATGGGGTGTAGCCTCTTCGTGTGTCTTTTAGGTGTTTATATGCTTTTCTGGCCCCACTCTCTTTGAAGTTCTCTTCTTAGCTATGAATAATCTTTAAATCATCTATTTGTTAAACATTTGTATCCTTTTTGTTGAATAAATTTTGTTGAAAGCCGCAATAATTATGTATCAACCTAATACATTGTGTTGTGCAACATTTCAAATATTATCGTTTATTAACGATGCATAATAGGGATGATAATAACCAACATTTTATTTCAAATATTTTATGCAATTCTTGTCACATTAAAAGAATTGAACTATTACATATTTGAATCTAATTCCACGCGGTTGGATCTAGTTTGGATAGCTTAAAAATAAGACTGTTATCTGTGAAAACAAAATTTGAATAGATTGAAATCAAGTGGGTTGAAGACTAACATTCGCAGCTAGTTTTAGATGGAATTAGGGCGAATATTGCATTCAAAATTAGTTTAATACACCACGGAGATTTCCATTTAGATTTGCGAATGTTTGAAACTAATCAGATTTAGTGAGGACGACTTTGAACGATCGGTGAATGGGTTAAGTTTTATTGGGACTGTTTATACCAGACTTTCAAGCCACTCTGACAACTATTAGCGAAGATTCATTTTCCAAAATTAGTTTAATATGTGGAGCAGTCAGCACACTTGATTTAGTAGACTAGTTTTATAAGAAATGTCTAGAGATAATTAAACTTAAACCAATTTAGTCTGCTTTCAGAATGATTTGGGAAGCTGCATTCCAGTATGTTTTTTTTTAAAACTGTCAGACTTTTGGACTCGCACCTGTGAAACTTTTTAGACTTGAAACTGTCAGACTTTTCCGACTTGAAACTAACAAACTAGATTTTGTATTGTTAACTAGATTTAGAATTTCTAAACAACTTAATAAAGTCGGAACACAGCCTGAATATATAAATATATTCAACCTTTCCGGAACTCTTACTGAGTCTTTTTAGGACTATCAAATCAAATTAAAAATATCCAACCCCTAGGCACGAGGGTTTCAAGTAAGTGTTTTACAAATTATCATCGACGTAGCCAGATGGGGGATTTGGGGGTTCAATTTAGAAATTTAGAAGCAAAATGATCAATTTAGTAACTAAATTTTCAAATCTGAACCAAAATTTAGAAGCAAAATATTTATAAGCAAAATTTAAAATTTAGCAGCAAAATGTTCAATTTAGAAACAAAATTTTCAATTTAGAAGCAAATTGTTCAATTTATTAGCAAAATTTAAAATTTAGCAGCAAAATGTTCAATTTAAAAACAAAATTTTTAATTTAGAAGCAAAATTTCCAAAGCTAAAGCACAATTTAGAAGCAAAATTTTTAAATCTTAAGCGAAATTTGAAAATCTGAAGCGAAATTTTCAAATCTGAATTTTGTCCTTTTAAATCAAAATTTTGTGTTTTTAAACTGCAATTTTGTCCTTTTTGAAAAAGGGAAAACCTTCAAATATCATTCATTCGTTAGAACACAATAAAACGCGAACTCGTTCCTTTTGTGAACTCGTTCTTTAGTTCCACATCCAATAAACATTAAAATTTGCGACGTCTTCTAAAATTGCATTTTTGCCAAGAATATTCAATGTTACTACTGAGTTCCCTGCGTTTGTGGCTTCTTGGGCCACCTACAAAGGGCATAATTTTGTCCAGAGCTGCGGCTACTTTCATACCCTTGGCTGCTCCCTTCTTGAGATATGAGACGAAGGAAAGTCTTTGATCCACGACTACTCCAAGGTATGTGATTTCTTCCTTTGGGACTATGCGGGTAGTAATCGCGGGCATACCTCCCATATAACCCTTAGTACAAGAGAGAGAGAGAGAGAGATATAGAGAGAGATATAGAGAGAGAGAGAGAGAGAGAGAGCTGAATTATACATGATTGGTAGTAACAGGCAAGGAAGAAAAAACCTGCTAGAGGAATGGCAAAGAAGATAGCGGGCGTCGGACAAACGCCAATGGATACAGCTGGTCATACCAGATATCTCGACATGGCTGAACAGGAAGCACGGTGCGACAAACTATCAACTAACACAATTCCTCTCAGGTCACGGCTGCTTGTGTGACGACCTGCATCAAGCTTATTGTGGCGAGATAGACTCGGTACGCCACACAATATTTGACTGCTATAGATGGCACCTTGCAAGAGGAAAACGAACAGGTAGTGTGCAGATGCCGTTCGAACCAGGATCGATAAAGGAGTACATGATGGATAACAAATTGGAAGAGGACCGACAAGCTTGTCAAAAACATTATGTCCTCCAAAGAAGACGACAAGAAGCTGGAACGCCACATAAACAATCAGATAGTGCTATCAGGCTAAATCGCCAGCTAACGAGGAAAAACACTAATTAAATTTACAACCATCATTCTGAAGACATGCTAAACGCGGTTCCGAAATGATTGGTGGGATTCATAAGGGCCACTTGTCTGCACAGCTCCTAGCTGCCAGCTAAGCCCAAAGAAAAGGAGTGTCACGGGTCGACAAAATTACTCATGTTGAGATCCTCAGAAGAATGGATAAACAACGAGAACAACATCTTTTGATGGTTATTAGGATAACCACCAAAAGACAAAATCTTGAGTGCTTGGGCCACGTAATGAAAGGACAGAAACACCAACTACTGCAGTTGTTCATGCAGGCGAAGATCGAAGGAAGGAGAGCGCCGACGTCCATATTGGCTAGGAAATTTGAGAAAATAGTTAGGTTAGGTTTTAACCTTACCTTTAGGTTTAAGGTTAGGAAATTTGAGAAAATCGTTCCAGTGCACATCTACCGAATTATTCAGAACAGCTGTTTCAAAAATAAAAATAGCATTAATGATTGCTAAACTTCGCAACGGAGAAAGCACTTAACCCTTTCGTCCCGAATGGTACACATGCGTCCCAGCAATATTTAAAATCACCCGAAAATTGAATTTCAAATTGTACTCGTATGGAAAATTTACCTGCCATTGGTTTAGCATATTATATGTAGCAAGACAAATATTGTAGTAAATAATAACAGACAATACAGAACACGGCCAGACAAGACTGGACCAGAATAGATCATACCAAACAAACATCTACGACTAGGCAAGGCAAGACCAGACAACACCAATATGTGATTGACAAGATTGTAAAAATCTGTACAAACCAATAATACACTGAACAAGACTAGACAAGTCTGGACAAGAGCAGACAAGACTAGACAAGTCTGAACAAGTTTAGTAAATTTTTAAGAAAACTGTTCAAAATTGGACCAAATTGTGGACCAAAAATTGTTTAAGAGTGAACAAGATCGCATTTGACTGGCAATGTTCGCCACGTTTTTATGTTGGTGAACAAATTAAGAAAACTAGCAGGTTTATTCTATTTTTGCAATATTATTTACATTCAGGGACGAAAGGGTTAAAGAAGAATTGATTGAACTAGTTTTGGCAATTTGATACAAATTTGTTACAGTCTTGAATTTCAAGTTACTTGTAAAAATCTCTGAACATGAAGAAAAACAAAAAAATCAGTGTAAATCTTAATGAACCGAGAAAAAATCTTCCGTTCACGTTTTGGCCGTTAAAATGATATTTAGACCCGAAAGATAAATTTTTACTGCGGGCAGTTGGCATAGGAGGAAGCAGTCGCTAAATATTGCAGAAAGAGGAAAAAACAAGCGGATAAAAGCAAAAAAAAAAAAGATTTCAACTGATCCCGTCCATTTGAAATCGATCGAGACGACTCACGTTGCCTTTTAAAGGGGCGTCGGCGTCTCCGTGTTCCATCAAATAAATACATTTTAAAATTAGGTTTTCCCGTAGAAAATTTGTAACAAAACAAGCAAAACAACTAAGAAAAATGTAGCAGTAAATCTGCACGGTTTAAATAATAAATTCGCCTCGCAAAAATAAATTAATAAATTTAATTCAGTTGAGATAAACAAATCCGCTTTAAAAATAAATATATGTGGTTTTAAATTAAATAAGAATTGTCAGAAAATAGTTTAGATTATGTTATATATTATTATATATAAGATTTAAGTTGACTAACCCGATTTAAGTCAACTACGGTTATTTATCTTTAGAGATGTACAACTAGTCTCATGAATCAAATACACTTGCTGTCTATTCCATATATTATAGTATATTTTGTAACTAGGGCTGAAAGTTGTCAATTTCACGCGAAATTGGGCGCACGAACGAAGTGAGTGCACATTCGCTTGAGAGGGCAATTGACAATTCAGCCCACAACAGTATTTTTTATTACTCAGTGCACTCATGTGCAATGTTCCCGTTAAGCTGCGCGGGTACGCGAATGCGCAGCAGTTTTCGTGGTATTTTAAAATCTGCGCAGATAAATTAAGTTTCCGCGCAATTAAATTACGAGACGTATTGACATTGATAAAATATGAGATGAATATTCTGAAATTAATTTTACAATACTGAAGAAGAGTAAACTAGGATTGTTCAAAACATTAGTCGACACGTTAACTTTGTTACTAACCCATTCATAATTTTCTAATCTTGCTATTCTTTACAATATTATAGGTACCTTCCAAGCGTCCAGTACGGATGGCGAACGGGGATTTTCAGTCATGATTTCCATTAAAAGAAAATATCGCAACAGCAATATGAATACCTAGGTCAGTAGCTCTCAAACTGGGTGCCGCGGCACCCTGGGGTGCCGCGAGAGTATGCCTGGGGTGCCGCAGCAATAATCAAGAAATGTAAAAAGAAAATTACATGAGGAGGTAAACGAATTTGAGTTCCTACTTTTAATGTAAAGTTATGAACAATTGGCTAAAATCTGGATTGGTCTAAATCAGTTTACAAGTTCGTCTGCCTCAGTTCGCGAAAGCGCAACTCACGACCAAAAGATAATCCGAGGAAAATAAGGAAATATGATTCTAGCTACCTCATATCGTTTGGTTTTCTGTTGGGAACGAACAAGCACCAGAAGGGTAATGCGTTATATGTCATAAAATTGTTGCTAACAACGGCTTGGTTCCATACAAATTAAAAAGACATCTGGAATGCAATCAGTCTGATTTAGTACATAAACGTGAAGAAATCTTCAAACGAAATTTGTCCAAAAAGTCAAAATTTGTCAAAAAAGAAATCTGTGCCGGGAAATTTTTGTAGTCGGGCTACAAAAATTTCGCGGCACAGATTTCGGGTGCCGAGAGATTTTTTTAGGTCGATAAGGGTGCGGCAGCAAAAAAAGTTTGAAAATCACCGACCAAGGTGATCTAATGAGAATAAAATTACATTTATCAAATGGGCAGATAATAAAAACCGAGTTTAAAAACAATTAGTACGAAAGTCAGAAGACAACAAAATAATAAATTTTCATTGGAAATATTCAAAACTATTACTTTGCTATTTGATATTATGGTTTGAATAAATAAAAGTATAAAAAAATTGCGCAATTTATTTTTAGTTTATTTTTTTTTTTTTGCTCACACTCGACTTTGGACCGCGCAGTACTAACAAAAATTAGAGGGCTCATGTGAGGGATGCATCTTACAAGTTTGGAATCCAGGGGCCATAAAAAATGGAATCAAAAATAAAGAGTTTGCTTTTTCAATATCTCCGGTGGTGTGGATTCGTCATAAAAACTATCTTCAATCCCGTTACCACCATAGAATTTACACTCATTTTAAAACCTTTTCTTTAATCTTTATTATTATTCTGTAATGAAAATAAATTCCGACACTTCACTTCACATGATTTTGTTTAGTTTATTTTCATTTTTTTTTTTAATGTAACCTAGCGATATTGAATATTTGCGTGCGTTACCCAGGTTATGTGGAACGACAATGCGAAGTGGCATTTCTCATATAAAAACGTGCGTCAAGAAGTACTTCGCACGCATGAGTAATAAAAAACTAATTTTGGTTAGGTTAGTTTAGTATTAAACAAAATTTTGGAAACTTAAAACAAACGGAACACAGCCTGAATATATAAATATATTTAGCCTTTCCGGAGCTCTATAACAAATATTTTAGTCTTTTTAGGACTACCAAAACAAATCTCGCATGAAATTTGTAGGTTATCTTACAGTTTTCAGTCCACTTTACTTGTCGATAGATTATTTGATTTGTTCTTCTAATTTCATCACTGAATTGAAACCACAAATGTTTTCATCTTGTCTAATTATCTTTCGTCTTATATTCTTCGTCTCCTGAATTAAAACTTGCTGTGTATTCACTATTTTAAATAAGGTAAATCTAATAAATAAGAACAGCAGCAAAAATTATCAGAAAAGAGGAAACACCTGAAGGAACAGTTGGACTCTATAGAGGACAGCTTCCGCAACTACAACGCAAGAGACTTTTACAGGACGTTTGTAGGGCACATCCACTAAACCTCTGCTTCAGAAACAGTGATGAAAAATTAGCACTGACGGATAAGGAGAATGCAGGAAACTGGAGAATGCAGTAAGGAGAATGCAGGAATGTAGAAAATGCTAAGAAACAGGGCCCAGGCAAGCGGGGCCCAAGAAGAAGGAGAACATGGTATATGGGAAGTATACGATTCAGCTTTTCCGGGCCGCTGCCAAACAAAACAATCATCGTCAACATGGTAGCTCACATGATAACCAACGATCGTTGAACGGTCATGGAACAAAAGAAGAAGATAAGAACAATACTTCTCAGAACTTCTCAACTGCCCAGAACCCAGATTTCCAGACGAAGAACCAACAGATAGACACACAGATTCACCACCCCTAGTTCACAGGCACATCCTCAAACTCAAAAACAACATGATATCTGGCGAAGACACTATGACGTCTTCGCCAGATGTCTACTAATGAAAAAACTCGAACAGTACTCACTCGGAGAACTGACACAGCTCATCACAGACATATGGACATCATAAAAGTTACTGGAAATGTGCACTGATACACCATCGGCATAAAAAGGGCGACCCAACAGACATAAACAATTACAGGGGCATCTCGTTAATACAAGTCACATACAAGATATTTTCAGCGTGCATACTCCAAAGGACAAAGGACCAGCTGGAGCACAAGATGGACGAATACCAGGCAGGCTTCCGCCCTGGTTGCTCCTGTGCAGAACAAATCTTAAGTCTGAAGACTACCCTGAAAATCAAAGCCCTCAAGGACACTTCAGTCATATGCACCTTTGTTGATTTCAAGAAGGGTTTGGACGACAAGACACTGTAGCTCTGATCAAACAACCACTAACACAACATCTAAGGTGACGTCAATCTCCGAACCTTTTGAGGATAAGACAGGTATTCGCCAAGGTGATGAATGGACTTATACAGCACTAGGTTGAAGAGGAACGGTGAGATTCCTCTTCAACCCAGTGCTGTATAAGATCATCAAGGAATGGGAGAAGGGTCTGAAAATACAAGGTCACTGGAACCCAGTGCGACTTGGACGACCCAAGGGTAAGCTAGAGCTCAGCTGTCTAGCCTTTGTTAACGATATGGCACTACTCACAGACAACGAAACCACAGCAATCAGACATATAGAAGTACTCAAAGAGTGCGCAAAGAAAGTGGGCTGCAGATCTCCTTTCAAAAAACTGAGTTCATCTGCACGAAAGTAAACATACACTAAATTTGAACACAAAATATGGCAAGATCAACAGAGTCACACACTTTAAGTACATAGGTCTTCTTCTTCTACTTCTTGGAGATCGGTCGATCTGTTAATTCTGGAGCCGCCTCTGCATCTTTTCCTGATAGGTGGATTGTCAACTATCTCTCCATCTTTTAGGTGGTCTCCCGGGAGGTCTTAAGCGGGTGGGTTCTTTTCTAGGACTATTTTCGGAAGTCTGTTCTCGTCCATCCGTCTTACATGGTTGTACCACTGCCTCTTACGTTGTCTTCCCCATCTCAATGTCTTGTATTTCACATTGTTCCGTGATATCTGTGTTTCTTCCTCTAGTGTAAGTACCTAGGTGAAGTGATCAAACCAACAGGAAAAGAGAAAATCGTGCAGAACACTAGGTTATTGAAAATGAAGAGAGCCTTATACAAAACACAGGGTTTCTGCAACAAGAAATGTCTGTACACCTTCACCAAAATTCGTAGGTGCTACTGAAGTGCTATACGCCAGTGAAACACTGATGTTACAAACAAAGACCGACCTTGAAAACACCCACACACATGAAAGAAAAATCATTAGGAAAATTATTGGACCAAAGCTCACAGACGAATGCTTAGGTTTCACTCAGGAGTACCACAGAGATGTTCTCCAATATCGCAGCGGGCATTAGAAAGAGGCGACAAAATTTTATGGACACAACTAAAAACAAATTTAAATTTTAAAAAGACAACTTCGACTTCCACAGACCAGATTCACCAACAGAATCCTCAGGTACATCCAAGGCCTCAAGACTACTACACCCTGGATGACACAAGTCAAAATTGATCGGGAAAGAGCACAGATAGACTCAGCGGATATCATAGACAAAGGCGTATTTAAGCACAGGGTATACATGTGAGAAATGATGAAAACAGCACCTAAAGCCCAAAGGCCAAGGTGGACTGAAGAAAGGAAGAGGGACTTTAGTGAAAGAATGAAGGAGTACTGGAAGACCAGGAAGAACAAGTAGTCATGGATGTTTTGCGTGGTCTGATAATAGGCCTGTAATAATAATAATAAATAACTGATAAAAGGCCTGTAATAATAATAATAATTTACGTGTAATAATAATAATAAATCGATTATTATCGAGTATATATAAGTTTATTATTATTATCGATAATAATAATAATAATAAACGAGTCGAAATTTGAAATTTTAATTTCTGGTTAAAAATTTGCTATTAATTTTAGAAAATTAATCTAATAATTGTTAAACTAACAAAAAATCTAATCCACAGTTCCAATAAAACTTAACTGATTCATGAATCGTTCAAAAACTTAAATCAAATAAGTTTCAAACATTCGCAAATCTAAACCGGAATCTGCTTGATGTATTAAACTAATTTAGAAATCAATATCTGCCCTATTTCTATCTAAAACTAGTTGGGAACGTTAGTCAGCAACCCCGCTGATTCCAATCTATTCAAATTTAGTTTCCACCGCTTACAATTTAATGGTTTCTAAAGATCTAAGTCGAAGCAGATTCAAATATGTATACGTTTAAATTAAACTTCTCTGCAACTAATTATTTATCAAAAAAATGTTATCTGGTTGAGGAGAATCGCTTCGAGTGCATAAGCGCGCTTAGCGCCACCCGTGGTCAAAAAGACAACTTCGTCTTCAATAATAGTGTATAAAAACAACAGGCAAAAATAAAAAATAATTAATTTAATAAATTATACAATATATACACTAAAATAAATCTCGCATTTCCGGCAGATTTCACGCTGTCATAACCTTTGAATGGTTTGGCACAGAGACTTCTAGTCTTCACCAAAATCGATACAACGCACAGTGGGCTGGATTGTCGAAAAAGTGAACAAAAATGAAAAAATCTAAATTTAAAAAATATCTTTTTTCTTGTAATATCTTCTAGATCAGGCGTCTCCAAACTACGGCCCGAGGGCCACATCCGGCCCGCGGACAGATTTTGTCCGGCCCGCGGAGAGCTAGCATACTTGAAAACTCCTTTTAGAGAACATATATAGCAAATTAAATTTAGTTTACTGAAGTATTCTAATTTTATGTTAAATAATTATTAATATGACATCTATATTGATATGGTCATGGGCTAACTACTCATAACATTGTTGTAGGCTTATTGTTATTGTTTTTGTGATAAGTTGGATAAAGAAACACACAATTGTAATGAGTAAAGACATGTATAATATGCAGAAAATTTAACTTCAGTATATAATAACTAACAAATTATTGAAATGAATCCAACTAACATTTTATACATTTTCAATAAAAACATAACTTATAACAAGCATAATGACATATGAAATACTAATGAGATTTATGTAATTGAGATTTTTCACTGACAATAGTTTGTAGTTGTGAACTAATTTTACTTGTACCAATTATTAAAAGAGATTTAAGATGCTCATCAGTTAATTTAGATCTGTAAACATTTTTTGTGTACTTCATTTTGGAGAAGGTCTCACACAAATAAGTAGTACCAAAAACAGAAAACAGCCCACGAGCAAATTTATGCAAATTATCAAATTGTGTCAGTGGAAGACTCTTATAAAATTCCAACAAAGATGAGTTTTGATATTTGTTCTTAATTATATCACTGCACTGTAGATCAATCATTTCCATTTGAAGTTCCGGGGCTAGAGTATCAATGTCAGTATCAAAAGGATTCTGAAAAATCTTAATTTGATTCGCAATGGCATCAAAGTCCGAGAAACGAGTATCAAAATTTATTTTCAAAGCACTCAAAGTTTCGATTGCAAAATCGATAGGAAACTCAGTCTCAGTGGTGTGGCTGAATGTTTCACATGTTTTAAAATGTGAAAAACATTTACTTCGTAGTTGTGATTGAAACAGTATCAATTTCTTCCGGAATGATTTGATATTAGTGTATAAATCAGGAAGATGCTGGTTTTCTCCTTGCAATCTCAAATTCAGTTCGTTCACATGTTTTGTCAAATCAACATAGAATGCTAACTTCCACAGCCATGCGTTGTTTTGTAATTCAGTAAGAGGGCAATGCTTTTCATTCAAAAAAATTTCGATCACTGCTCGAAGTTCAAAAAAGCGCTGAAGGAGTTCCCCACAACTAAGCCAACGCACGGCAGTATGATAAGGTAAGTCTTTTTCTCCAATCTCTTCAATACATTGTCAGAATTGTTGGTGATTCAGCCCAAGAGATCTGATAAAATTAACAGTTGATATGACTTGTTTCAGTTTTGGTTGATATGACTGGTTTTCTACAGCCTTTGACACAAGAGCGACCACTCCTTTATCTTTCCCACTCATGTTTTTGCCTCCATCAGTTGTAATACATTTCAAGTTTTTCCATAGAAGGTTCTTTTGATTAATGGCCATTTCAACTCCTTTAAAAATATCTGTACCAGTAGTTGTGTCATGAATACTATATATATCAAGAAGTTCTTCATGCACTTCATAGCTTTTATCTACTCCTCGAATATAAATCAAAACCTGAGCAGTATCTGACACATCCGTTGACTCATTCAAGGCCAAAAAAAACCACTCAACATGTCCATTTTTGTCGAACAGTTGAGAGGATATATTTTCAGCGATGTTTTCTACCCTTCGAGCCACAGTGTTTGCTGACATACTGACAGTTTTTAATAAATTTACCTTTTCAGGGCACAATTTCTTCGGCTACTGCAATTATGCATTCTTTGATCATTTCTCCATCGGTGAATGGTTTTCCACGTTTTGCAATTTCAAGAGCCACATGAAAGCTGGCACGAGTTGCAGCCTCTTGTTCAGTTTTGAGTTTTGTAAATGAAGATTGCTGCGATTTCAATCCGCGCTTCATAGCTTCGAATTTTTCTGTCCGCAAACTTCCTGTATATTTTGAGTAATTTTGAAAATGTTTTGTTTCATAATGACGTTTAATGTTATACTCCTTGAGAACGGCTATGCTTTCATTGCAAATCAAACATAGCGCCTTGTTACTGGACTCAATTACGAAATACTGAATGTTCCACCGATCTTTGAATTTTCTGCATTCACTATCAATTTTTCGTTTCTTTTCCATACTACTAAATCACACACAAAAGCAACAATTCAAATCAAAATACTGTTACAAAGATGTCTTAAACTTAAACACGCACAAACACGTTTTAAGGAGGTACGCAGTATTTTATTTCACAACAGTGTCATAGGAACTGACATGTGGTTGCGCCACTAGCCTTCTTATATATTCCAATTACTGCCATCTAGAAGTGAGGAAGACACCAGAACTTTCTCGAACCAACGAGATTATTCTGTACGTGCTATTAGCGCCATCTGTTAGCGATAGAAGGTACTACCTATTTCCGCTTGTGTCCACCAGATGTCGTGTCACGTTACTCCTCATGGCTCGTACTCTACGACTAATCTAGAAATTACAGATAATGACAGGAAAATTAATAATATGCAGTGTTGCAGTTTTGCTTTAGTCACTTTAGTCCGATTTACAGCCTTTTTTAAACGTTGCGCACTTTTTCGGACTTTTTTTTTCATCAGTGGACTATTTCACTTTTTACCACCGGCAACAATGATAATATGGTTTTGGCCCTCGGAACTTACTGGAGTAATCAGTATGGCCCTAAGGCTGGAAAGTTTGGAAACCCCTGTTCTAGATGAAGGTTCTGTACATATCTTAACAAAAAATTAGGCGGCTGTTTTCAAAACCGGCGGCTACAGACGTATTTTTGACATTTATATGACGCGTGAATCCGTAGCGAAAAACGTTCTCCACTTAAAGTGCTGCAAATTTTTTGTTTGTGCGTGCAATAGCAAATCTGCTCAATGCAGCGTAGTGTTAAAGGTATGTCGAATATTTGTATATGATTTACATTATTAAATAATAGTTTATACTCATTCATTGGCTAACTGAAAATACGAGTAGAAAACCTATTTTGAAATAATTTAATGACACAAAACTGTAAAAATAGTTAATCGCCCAATACATCCCGGGCTAGTTTCACGTTTATCGCGTATGTAATACTCTATGAAATCATAATTCATAGGAGTTGCATGCCGAAACGAAAGCCTATGCATATTTGGTACCTTGAGAAAAGGGTA
The DNA here is from genome assembly GCA_944588485.1 of Phosphuga atrata. NCBI lineage: Eukaryota > Metazoa > Arthropoda > Insecta > Coleoptera > Silphidae > Phosphuga > Phosphuga atrata. The sequence continues at coordinate 69,307,064 of OX155895.1, forward strand.
AGTACCGGAATACATTCGTTGTGATTTTTATATTGTATTACAGAACCGAATACGACCGGCAGGGTCAAGTGGACATTAACAAAGTTGGAAATTTTACTTAAACTTAAAAAAAAAATCTCCATACTGAGCCGGAAGATATGTTGCTCATTCTAGAAGATGGAAAGATTGAAAAGTATAACTCTACTTTTACAATACATCAAGACGACTGAGATCTTCTTCTTAATGGCACTACAACCGATTGCCGGTCTGGGCCTCCTTCAGCATGTTTCTCCAAGCGGACCTATCACTCGCCAACGTTCTCCAGTCCCGTACTTGAAGTTTTTGTAGGTCTGTTGTTACCGCATCCTTCCATCTCCCTCTTCTTCCATCTTCTTCTTCTCCTTCCCTCTGGTTGGCCATTGAACAACTTTTTCGGAACCCTATGATCACCCATTCTCTGCATGTGTCCGAGCCATCTCAATCTTGCCACCTTGATGAAACTCACAATATCTGGTTGATTGTAGAGCTGATATAGTTCGTGATTATATCTTCGGCGCCAGATTCCTCGTTCTTGGGTCGCTCCAAATATTGCACGTAGCATTCTTCTCTCAAATACACTTAAAGCCTGTTCTTCTCTCTGTGTTAAGCTCCATGCTTCTGCACCATAGGTTACCACCGGTCTTATCAGTGACCTGTACAGTGTGCACTTATGCTTGGGGTGGATTGTTTTGGACCTAAAAAGTTTAAGTAGCCCATAATAGCACCTGTTACCAAGAGTTATCCGCCTTCTAATCTCCTCGCCTATCCGGTTTACGCTGTTCAGTTGCGAGCCCAAGTACACAAATGTGTCTACTGTATCAAAGTGCTTTCCGTCTAGTTCTAGCGTTGGTCCTACCTTCCGATGAGTTTCGTTAGCCACCATGTATTTCGTTTTGTTTACGTTGACAGTGAGTCCTAGGTTACTAGCTTCCTTCTCCAGCAGCGAGTAAGTAGTTTTGGTCGCCTGTTCGCTTCTGCAAATTATATCAATGTCGTCTGCGTAAGCCAATAGTTGTGTTGACTTAAAGTACACAGTGCCGTTAGTATCCACTCCACTACTCCTAACGGCCTTTTCTAGTACGATGTTAAACAGTAAAGTTGCCAGTGGGTCTCCCTGTCGTAATCCTTCCTCTGTTATAAAAGTCTCAGACAACTTGTTTCGTATTCTTACTACAGACGATACTTCAGACAGTGTTACTCTGGTTAGGACTGTCAGTTTTTCAGGGAATCCGAAACTTGTCATTATCCCCCACAGTGTGTGTCTTATAACGCTGTCGTATGCTGCTCTGAAGTCCACGAATAGATGGTGTGTCGTGATATTGAACTCATTACATTTCTCCAGGATCTGCCTAATGCCAAACAGTTGGTCTGTGGTTGACCTGTTTGTGCGGAAACCGCACTGGTATTCACCGATATTCTCTTCTGCGTATGGTAGTAAGCGACGGTACAACACATTAGCCTTGTATGCAATGTTTAGCAGCGTTATCCCCCTGTAGTTAGAACAATCTAACTTATCACCTTTCTTGTACAATGGGCATATTATCCCTAACTTCCATTCATCCGGTAGCTTTTCCGTTCTCCATATGTTTAATATGAGATCATGCATGCACGATATTAGGGCTCTACCTCCATACTTCAACAATTCTCCTGGAATGCCATCTGCGCCTGGCGCCTTATTGTTCTTGATCCTGCGCACTGCATTCTCTACTTCTTCTAAGGTGGGTTCCTCCACTTACTCAGTCCCTAATATTGATGTTGATGTTGGCGTTATACTTTCCTCTTGGACTACGCGAGTGTTCTGGTTGAGCAGGTCCCTGAAGTACTGACCCCACCTCTTGATACACTTTTCTGTGTGTCCGATTACTCTGCCGTCCTTATCCTTACACAGAAGTGGCAGCTGTTTGTAGCCAAGTCTCGCATTTCTGACGTTTTGATAGAGTCCCCGAGTTTCGTTGGCATTACTCATTCTTTCTATTTCAGCGAAATTTTCTTCATCTTTTTCAGATTTCTTTCTTCGGAAGAGTTTTTTCTCAACTTTCCGTTTGTTTCGATAATCCTCTACATTCGCTCTAGTATTTCGTTGTAGTACTTTTTCTCTGGCTTTGTTCTTCTCTGGCTTTGATAACTGACGACTAAGAGACGACTGAGATAACGTAATAAAAATGTGGTCAAAATTGAAACCAAAGTGGATGGATTCCAAAAGGACAATAGATGCATTCAAAAAGAAACATTAAGGGTGATTAAATACTACAATTACATTTAAAGTGAGTACCGTAAAAACGTCTTTTCTACTAATGCAGCAAAATTTAGTTTTATTAGTTATATTATATTATATCATATTTGTATAAATTTCATGATGTTGTACGACGAATTCTTTAGAACTTTAAGGACACTGATAAAGAATAGAAGAAATCGAGAGGTCGACCATCCACAGACTTCAATAATATCAGCGATCGTTCCAAAAGACAGAAGAGAGAAGAATCGATAACCTGCGCTAAAATTTCAGCATGGAAGAGTTGGTCTTCGCTACGCAAAGAAGTCGTCCCTAATCAGGAGCTGGAGAAGCTGCTTCTATATTGATGGACATCACTACCAAGTCTCCTACTATAGCAACTAAATATAAGTCAACTTACGAAATTGCTAAAATCCTACGCCCAACTGAAATGACATGCGATGAAGCGTTGCTTGATGTTATAAAAGCCAAATTGACCAAACAACAATATAAAGACATAAGAAGTTCTTTAAAAGATGAAAATGTTAGAGCTTATCCGTCCTACGAAAGAGGTGCAGAGACCAAAGCCCGTTGTTATCCTACAGATATAACGATAACTGATACATCTGCTGAAAATTAATTATAGTGCCTTTTAAATCACTGGTGTAGCAGAATACTGCTCGCCCAAAATTACGCCATAAACTCCCTACATTCTGATATTATACAAGATTTAAAGTGCATTTGTAAATGGGGTTGCGACGGCAGTTTTGGGAACAGTGAATTTAACCAGAAATTTGCTAATGCAGAATTGAACTCCAACAAATACGTTTAGAAAAGCTTCATTGGAGGATGTATTTAAGACTTCTTGTTACATCCGACCCTTATATGTCGAGCATGGGCCGGAAATACCCCAAAAGTAGTAAAAGTATGTCTGAAGAAGCTTTGAAATTGTTGTCGGTTTACGATCCGCAGACTAGTAATTCAAATAATGTGATCCGATCGTCTAATCGTATCGAAGATTCTGATTAAAGAATCAGATATTCACAATTATTTTAAGCTGTACTCAAAACTGTCCAGTTATTTTTCATATATAACAGGGGTTCCCAACCTGTGGTACGCGTACCGGTACCGGTACACACATGTCAAGCTACCGGTACGCGATGCAAGAGGATAAAAGTAAGTCAATTTTATTCTCTGCAACTAGACGAAAGTACTGACGTCTCCAATCTGGCACAATTACTTGTGTATGTTCGATTTGATTTCAATAATGAAATACAAGAAGAAATATTATTCTGCAAACCGTTATCTGTGAGAACAACTTCGAATGAAATATTTCAAATAATTAATAATTATGTAATTAAAAATAATATGAGTTGGGTCAAATGTGTTGGAGTTTGCACCGATGGTGCTCGAGCTATGATTGGAAATTTATCCGGCGTAGTGATTAGCATTAAAGAAGTAGCACCGAAATGCAAATCTACGCATTGTATTATTCATCGTGAAGCCTTATTGTTAGCCACAAAAAATATGCCTATAAATTTAAGAAATGTTCTCAATGTGGCCATAAAAACAGTTAATTTTATAAAATCTCAAGCGCTTAATTCCCGCATATTTACAATTATATGCAATGAGATGGGGAGTATTCATAAAACACTTTTGCTTCACACCGAGGTACGATGGCTCTCACGAGGAAAAGTCCTCAGACGACTTTTTGAGTTACGCTCCGAGGTTTCTATTTTTCTTAAGAATTCTGGAGATTCCTAAAAAGATAATTTTGACAATGAGGAATGGTTATTCAGACTAGCGACCTTTCCGATATATTTTCTCGACTAAATGATTTAAATTTGAGTTTACAAGGAACTAATAATTCTCTGTTTGACTTCAGCGATAAAATATTAGCATTTTAAAGAAAACTGCAGTTAATGATACAGCAATCAGAGAAAGGAAATATTAGTATGTTTTTTTTTCTCTCTGCAATTTTGCTTAAGAAAACAATTTATTAGTATCAAACTGTGTGATAACGACATAAGCAATATCTAATATCGATGTCAGATTGGTTTGAAAAATATTTTACAGAAGATTTTACTTCCCAAAATTGGATTCGTAATCCCTTTATATTGATTGCGGTAGCTCCGGATGAAGCAATTGCTAAGGAATCCTTCATAGACCTCATAAGTGATGGTGGTTGGAAATTAAAGTTTGAGAGCACAAGCTTATTTTCATTTTGGCTTTCTGTTCGGGCAGAGTATCCAGAACTTTCATACCAAGCTCTGACATTTTTAATGCCATTCAGTACAACATATTTATGCCAAACCGGGTTTTCAACTATGGCAGCAATGAAAAACAAATATAGATCATTGCTCCAATATTGAGCCTGATCTTCGCCTGAATCTGACAAAAATTTATCCCGATATTTCTTCGCTGGTAAAATGTAAACATGCGCAACCTTCACATTAATTGCAATAATTATTATAATATTTTTACACATTACACACATTTATATTTAGTAAATTAATTGGTTTTATTGCAATTGGATACACCATGCTAATGTAATGTCGTTTGTCTGTGCCCGCCTCAAAACAGATTTTAACTAAATTTAATTTTTCAAAGGAAGAGTAACCGTAAAGGGCCGAGTCTCGTAACGCAGTTTTTTCGCTACAAAAAGTTGTGGGATCTCATGTAAAACCAAGTCAGTTATTTTAGTTAGTGTGTATGTAGAAGCACCTATTCAACAACTTTGTTATAAATTGTTATCTAATCAATTACCTATCAAAATTTATAGTGACCGTATCAATATTAGACACCTTTATTTCTATTATAATTATAATGACTTGGCAATTGCACGGCAATATATTTTAATAATTAAAATACTTTAGCCTTAGGTTTACTGGTGCCTGTGATACAATGATTTTCGTTACGATACCAACGATACTCTATTTTTTATTACCACCTGTTACCTAAGTGAAACTATTTTGTATTTGATCCTTCGAAATGTGTATTTACTGAAATAAACTTATTATTATTATTACTGTTTACTATTATTATTATTACTGTTAAGATTTACTTAGTAATCGAATTAGTACATTATTCTTTTATAATTACGTTGCCGTGCAATTGCCAAGTCATTATAATTATAATAGAAATAAAGGTGTCTAATATTGATACGGTCTCTATAAATGTTGATAGGTAATTTATTAGATAACAATTTATAACAAAGTTGTTGAATAGGTGCTTCTACATAGACACTAACTAAAATAACTGACTTGGTCTTACATGAGATCCCACAACTTTTTGTAGCGCAAAAACTGTGATACGAGACTTGGCATTTTTTACATTTTATGTTTTTGATGGGATCTCATTTCTTTTTGTAGGTCATGTTCCTTTTTTTTCTCGGGTAATATACCGTGTCCGTCAGCTACTGATTTTCTTAAAGACCACTCCCTGTCTCTATTTTAAAGTTAGCAACCATACGTACAAGCGCGATGCGTTCGTTGAATATTATTTTTAATAATCCTTATTTTTCATATAATGGAAATTGAAATATCGGGATTTTTTATTTATTTCTTCCTTTATGGGTTAAAATCTAACTAAATATCAAAATCTGGAGTTTGTAAGATTGCTAGAAGTGCCTTAGAATTTTGATGAACGGTGCCAAATTAAGAATTTTTTAAATAATCATTATTTTTCATGTAATGGATAATGAAATTTTGGGATTTTTATTTTTTTCCTTCCATTATAGGCTAAAGGCTAACTAAAATTCAAGATTTGCAGTTTGTAAGATTGCTAGAAGTGCCTTAGAATTTTAATGATCGGTAAGAAAATTACGAAATTTTTAAATAATCATTATTTTTCATTTAATGTATAATAAAATTTCGGGATTTTTTATTTTTCCTTCCTTTCTAGGCTAAAAGCTAACTAAAATTCAAAACCCGGAGTTTGTAAGATTGCTAGATGTACCTTAGAATTTTGATTATCGGTGACAAAATTAAGAAATTTTTAAATAATCATTATTTTTCATTTAATGTATAATGAAATTTCGGGATTTTTAATCTTTTCCTTCCTTTATAGCCTAAAGGCTAACTAATGTTCAAAATTTGGAGTTTGTACGATTGCAACAAGTACCATAGAATTTTGATGATCGGTGACATTAAGAAATTTTTAATTATCATTATTTGTCGTTAAATGGATATGAAATTTCTAGATTTTCGATTTTTTTCTTCCGTTATAGGCTAAAGGCTGACTAAAATTCAAAATTTGGAGTTTGTAAGATTGCTAGAAGTACCTTAGAATTTTGATGATCCATGACAAAATTAAGAAATTTTGAAATAATCATTATTTTTCATTTAATCCACAATGAAATTTCTGGATTTTTGATTTTTTCCTTCCTTTATAGGCTAAAGGCTAACTAAAATTCAAAATCTGGGGTTTGTAAGATTGCTAGAAGTACCTTAAAATTTTGATGATCGCTGACTAAATGACATTTTTTTTAAATAATCAGTATTTCTGATTTAATATATAATTTATAATGGAAGACAGAAAGTTAACAAAAAAACAAAATAAAGAACCAAATAGGGCAAAAATAAGAATTGGAACATGGAATGTGAGAGGTATAAAGGGAAAAGAAGTCGAACTAGTAGATGAATTTGAAAAGGCAAACCTAAAATTGCTTGGAATTACAGAAACAAAAATGAAAGGAAATGGAGCAAAAGAGATAAAAAACGGGCACCTTTACATATGAAGTGGAGTGGAAGAGAAAGAAAGAGCAAGAGCAGGTGTCGCATGTATTGTACACAGAGAAGAAAAAGAACTTATAAAGAGATGGAAAACAATAAATGAAAGAATAATGACAATTGAACTGAAAATAGGAAATCAGATGGCGCCAGTGGGAATAACATACGCCCAGATGAAGACGAACGAAAAGAGAAGAAAGACGAATATTGGGAACAAATGAATGGACATTTGGGAACCGAAGGGACGACATACATACTAGGAGACATAAATGCTAGAGTAGGGAGGAGAGATGGAGTATACAGAGAAACAATTGGACAATATGGTGAAGACAAACGTAACAACAATGGAAAAAGACTATTGGATTTTTGCATGCTGCATGACCTGATAATAATGAACACATTCTACAAACATAAAGACATCCACATGTATACCATGAGTCCAACCAAGCAGGGAGGAAAAATCTACACTAGATTATATAATAACAACAAAGGAAAACAGAAAAACAATAAAAAATGTAAGAGCTGTGAGGAGTTACGAAATAGGAAGCGATCATTATCTGATAATTAGCGAACTGACAACAATAGAAGAAAACCAAAGAAAATAAATAGGTAATAAGAAAAAGTATGACGAAACAATTAACACGTATAAATTAAAGGATGCAAAAATTGCAGAAGAATATGAGAAAGAAGTGACCAAATCAATCCAGACTTTGGGAATGAAAGACGACAAGAACGTAGAAGCAATGTGGAGAACATTTAAAACAATTATAAGTCAAACGGCCAGAAGAATATGTGGAACAAGTAAACAAAACCAATACAAAAAACAAACTGCTTGGTGGAATGAAGAGGTTAGAGCGCAGGTTAAAGAAAAGAAGCGAAAATGGAAGAAACACCTAAACGAGAAGACGGAAGAAAGCTATAACATCTATAAACAAGAAAGACAGAAAACGAAAAACATAATTATAAGAGCAAAACAAAAGTCCTGGGAAGCATTCGGACAGAAAATGGAAGATAACTTTAAGGAGAATCAGAAAGTATTCTACCGAACACTAAAGAACCTACGAAGCAACTGTAGGGAAGAAGCCATAACAATAAAAAACGATAAGGGAGAATTGATTATGAAAGAAGAGGAAGTTATGGAGAGATGGAGAAACTACTTTACTGAATTACTAAATAGGGGCTATGTTTTGGCCGAAGAGGAAGACACAAGTGAACAAATGGTGAAGAAAGAACTGGAAGAAACCACAATAGACAAAGCAGAGATAGAAGAGGCGATTAGAGGAATGAAAAATGGAAAAGCCCCAGGAATCGATAAAATAACAACGGAAATGGTAAAATATATGGGCAAAGAAGCAATAGACTACCTGACAAGACTATTTAATCAAATATGGATGCAAGAAGTAATACCACAAGAATGGGAGATTGGGCTAATTCTTCCAATTTACAAAACAGGAGACAAGAAGGAATGTACCAACTATAGAGGGATATAAACTTAATAAAGACGGAACAAAGCTTGAATATATAAATATACTCAACCTTTCAGGAACTCTATAATACTAATGAGTCTTTTTAGGACTACCAAAAACAAATCTCGTATGAAATTTGTCAGTTATTCTATAGCTTTCTATAGCTTTATATAGAATAACTGACAAATTTCATACGAGATTTGTTTTTGATAGTCCTAAAAAGACTCATTAGTATTATAGAGTTCCGGAAAGGTTGAGTATATTTATATATTCAAGCTTTGTTCCGTCTTTATAAAGTTTATCTGATTATCTATAATGTTGTATGGTTTTACCAACTCAAAATAGAGGGATATCACTGATAGGGACACTAATGAAAATGTTTGAAAAGGTAGTGGAGAAAAGACTAAGGAAACAAATTGAAAACCAAATAGATGAAGCACAAGTGGGTTTCCGACCTGGAAAAAGTACCCAAGACCATACCTTCACACTAAAAACTCTAATAAACAGAGCCAAAACAACGGGCAAAAAACTATATATAGCATTTATAGATATTAAAAAGGCATTTGATTTGGTACCCAGGCAAAAAATATGGGAAAGCTTGGTTAAAAAAGTGTTGACCACAAACTGAAACAAATTTATAAATGTATATATAACAAAACAAGGAATATGGTTATCAGTAAAAACAAAAAATCTGAAGAATTTGAAACGAAACAGGGGGTTAGACAAGGAGGGAGCCTCAGCCCATTACTATTTCTTGCGTTTATTGATAAAATAATTAAAGAAGTACAAAAGAAGACTAAAGCCCTACACATTGGATACAGGAACATGTGGAGGGTTATGTAAGTATGTGTGCGTTGGCAGACGATATAGCAGTAATTGCAGGATCCGAGAAGGAATTGGAAGAAAAATTGAAGATATGGCAAGACGAACTGACCAAGAACGGAATGAAAATGAACGCAGAAAAAAACAAAAATTGTAGTGATATCTAATGACCCAATACAAACAAACATTCGTCTCAATCAAAAAAAAATAGAACAAGTAAAGGAATACAAGTACCTAGGAGTGACAATAGATGAAAAAGGAAGCCAAGAAGCAGAAATCAACACACGAATAAGAAACGCAAACAAGTCATATCATGCCCTAAATAAAATAATTCTATACAAAAAAGAAATAACGAGAACAACAAAAATGAAAATATATAAAGCAATATGCAGACCAACCTTAACATATGGATGTGAATCGTGGGTTTTAACGCAGCGAGAAATAAGTAAAATAAGAGCCACAGAAATGAAGTACTTAAGGAAAGTATATGGAGTGAATATAATGGACAAAATAAGAAGTGAAGATATAAGAAAAGAACTGGAACTTAAAGGAATAGAAGAGTTCATAGAAGAGAGACAATTGGGATGGTGGGGTCACCTACAAAGAATGAACGAGAAGGCCCAAGTGAAAAGAGTATGGGAAAGCAGAATGCCAAAAGAAAAGAGACGAGTGAGACCAAGGAAATCATGGGACGAGATAGTGCGAGGATTGATAGAAAAAAGAGGGTTACAGGTGAATGAAGCAAAGAAGATGGCGAAGGACCGGAAGAAATGGAAGGAATTAATTAAAAAAATGTAAAATAGATAGGAAATAGCTTACACCCTAGCGGGTATAAAGCAGTTTTGAATATATTATAATGGAAAATGAAACTTCGGGATTTTTGATTTATTTCTTCCTTTATAGGTTAAAGGCTAACTAAATATCAAAATCTGGGGTTTGTAAGATCGCTAGAAGTGCCTTAGAATTTTGATTATCGGTGACAAAATTAAGAAATTTTTAAATAATCATTATTTTTCATTTAATGTATAATGAAATTTTGGGATTTTTGATTTTTTCCTTCCTTTATAGGCTAAAGGCTAACCAAAGTTCAAAATTTGATGTTTGTAAGATTGCTAGAAGTACCTTAGAATTTTGATGATCGGTGACAAAATTTCATTTTTTTTAAATAATCAGTATTTCTCATTTAATACATAATGAAATTTTGGGATTTTTGATTTTTTTCTTCGCTTGTGCCTAAAGGCTAACTAAAATTTGAAGTTTGTAAGATTGCTAGAAGTACCTTAGAATTTTGATCGTAGGTGAGAGTCACTTGCAATATAGCCAGTTATAGTATGTCTCTTGATATTTAAAAATTCAAACTTCCTTCTTAATACACAATGATGTTACACAGAGGTCCGTTGAAAAGCGCCGTTTCTCGCTTCGAGAAAAGATAGTAACGGTTGTGCTCGACTTGGCGGGAGCACTACCGTGCTCCCAGATATATAGCTAATCCACAAATGTGCTAGTCGGTAGCAGTCTTAAATCTAACTGCAACTAATTACCAATAAAAAAATCTTATATATACTCGAAGCCGCGAGAGAATGCAACTGAACTGGGCCGGTATGAGGAGCAAGGGACGCGCAGATTAGTTTGAGTTAAGAATATGCGTCAATTTTTCAAATACGGACAACTAAACACAGCGCAGTCGAAAAAAAGTTGTTCATTGTTCTGCGCATACCCCAAATGCGCAGAACAATGCTAAACTCGTCGATACGAGATGCATTCTCTCACCGGTACGAGTATAGTTATAGATTGAAAACAGTTCAATCTTTAACTAATCTATAAACTTGCTAGTCGGCAGCAGTTTAAAATCTAAATTGAGCTTCACTTAATCTACCCAACTCAATCGGTCAACATCTCGGCTAATTATCTAAATAAACTTTGATGTATTTATTTAACAACTAAACAAATCCTGTTGAAACTGATTCCGTGAAAATTTAAAGTAAATAAACTGTTCAAGCGAGTTTCTTCCTTCATTAAGCAGTGTCGAGGCTGTCCATTAGACTAGGTCGTAAAGTTTAGATTATTAGTCAATAAAATGAGTTTTAAAATATTTAGGATAGGCTTTTCTATAGTTTTAAGTTTTGTTTTAATTATAGTTTTAATTTAATTCGATTTTAAACAAACTTTGCTTGGGAGAAATAGTGACAATTATTAATCAGACAGGAAACATTGATAACTTTGATTTGAATATTTTACTGAATTATAAACGCGAGTTTCAAATATTAAAACTACTATAGAATGTTTAACAAACAAATATAGACTTACGACTAGTCTATGGTCTAGTATTGTCTAGTATATTAACACTTACAATTAGTCAGTTTATATGAATATTGAAGACTATACAGGGTTCGCCAAAGTATTGCACCAAGCGATATAGCATTAATACGAGTACGATTTAAGACATGGTATGTAAAGGTTGCATAGAGTATCCACCAGTGCATATTTTTAATTTTTTAGTAACAATTGTTTCCGAGTGGTGGCGCCACATACGTTTTTTTAATGACATCATAATAATAATAATGAATAGTTAGGCCATGAAATTCTCTGAAAGTTGCCAGATTTTGAATTTAGTTAATCCCGAAAAAAAGGGCGAAAAGGAGATATTAATAATAATGTCAACCAGGTACTAACTGCTCCAGAAACTAGCAATCCCTGGTTCTAAATAACCAGCGTAAGCTGGACATTAATTACAAGCAACAATGACCTGTACATGCAAAAACAAAATTACTGCAGGTGGGCGCTCCACCCGTCATTAGACGGCAACCAAGCTTTCGGATTCTGGGGAGCTTGAGCCTGTGCGAGAGAGCAAGTCGAAGTACTCTGGTAGACTTCCACGAAAGACCAATACGTACTTCAGAACATTCAACATTCAAACACTTGTTCAAACTGGTAAGCTGCATAACCTCACGAGAGAACTTATCAAACAGAAAATCCAGATTCTTGCCTTACAAGAAACACGCTTCACACGAAACAATCACTATAGGATCTTCAAAAGCGGAACTAACAAGAAAATTTGAAAAGAAGAATCGTTATTCGGCATGGCCTTTATTGTAGACAAAAAAAATCAGTAACAGACGTGAAACCCATCAACTACTAATGATCATCAGAATTAAACATACGAATAAAAATTACACCTTCATCAACGTCCATGCACCCACAAATGCAAAAGAACCTGAAATGACTGACAAATTCTGGGAAGAACTCGAAAACAAAATGTCCAAAATTCCAAATGATGACGTAAAAATTCTCATCGGGGATTACAATGCGCAAATAGGCAGAGAACGAAAATACAAAAAAACAATAGGTGATTGATTACCCCGCTCACAAATTTACAAACAAAAACGGCACTCGACTCATTGAGTTATGCCAACAAAACAATTTGAAAATTATGTCAACTTCACTACAAAATTCCCCAAGAAACAGAAAACATGGCGATCACCAATCCACCATTTAGGCGAATTTCAAATCGACCTGTCGCAATTTCTTACACTTACCAGAAAGAAATCCACGATGTCCGCAAAGGAGCGAACATCGATTCTGACCACTATATATCCCGAATCAAAATCAAATTCACACCGAAGAATTTTTTTTAAAAGAAACACCCAATGATCCCAAAATTCGAAATAAACAAAATCTAAGACTCGAAAATCGCTGAAAAATGGGAAGAACCCATAGAAAAATTTCAAAGAAAAAATCATCGAGAACCCGAAAACCTTGATTTCCCTGACTAAAAAAACCGAAACATCGCAAATCGCCTTAGACAACAGAAAAACTGCCTTCCAAAGTTATAATAGTAACAAATCTGTGAAAAATCAGAAGATCTTTTTCGAGGCACGTAAACAGACGTCCAAAATTCTGAGACAAATCAAACGAAAATATATCAATGATCAACTGACTTCAATCGAGAACGACTTCCGAAACTACAATACGCGTGATTTCTACAAAACATTCGCCAACCAAATCAAAGGATACACACCACAAAACTTATGCTTCAGAAAACAAGACCGTAAACTAGCATTGACGAATGAAGAAAATTTCCAAGAATTAGCTAAATACTTCACCCGACTTTTGAATTGCCCAGAACCCACGGAAAGATTCCCAAAGAAACAATCAGACCACACATCAGAAGAATCACTAACACCAACTCAAGACGAAATCCACTCCCACATAAAAAGACTCAAAAACAATAAAGCCTCCGGTGAAGACGGCATAACTACTTAAAAACCTTGGACCCAATGCACTCAGAGAAATTACACAAATAATCCAAGAAATATGGCAAACCGAAAAAATACCCGATGACTGGAAATCAGCTCTTATCCACCCATTACACGAAACAGGAGATAAATCCTGATGTGAATCCCAGATGTGAAAAACTACAGAGAGGTTCTCTCCTTCCGGTCGCCTACAAAATTCTCTGAACTTTCTCAAAATATGTCCCTTGACACGAAAACAGGAACAGCTCGGACCAAAGTTATCAGAGTTTCAAGCATGATTCAGACCAAACCGATCCTGCCCTGAACAAATCTTCAACCTAAAAACAATTGTCAAAATGCGAACAATTCGAAATAAACCAGTGCTGTCCACATTTGTCGACTTCAAAATAGCGTACGACTCGACCGATAGGCAATCACTCTTCCAGATCCTTGAAGAAAGAGGAGTTGACTACAAAACACGAAAACTCATCGAACAAACGCTGACCAACACAAAATCAAAAGTAAAATTTATGGCGGAAATCTCGTAACTTTTCGAAATCCAGACAGGCGTGCGACAAGAACATGGCCTCTCCCCTCACTTGTTCAATATCGTCTTGGATGTCATGGAAGAATGGGAACAAGAGCTCAAAAAACGAAATGTCTGGAAAGCAGTTACACTTGGCTTACAAAAAACAAACTCTGACACAAAAACAATCTCTCTATACCATACCTTGCCTTCGCCGATGCCTTGGTTTTACTTACAGAAGATCAAGATACTGCAAAAAAAGCAAATAGAAACACTCCAAGAATGCGCCGAAAAAGTGGGACTTCAAATATCCTCAAGTAAGAATACTCAAGTGGCAAGTCACAAAGGCGAGAACATGCAAACAAAATTCGGAATAATCAAAAGAGTCCCAGATTTCAAATATCTGGGAGAATTTATCGAACCAACTGGATCCGAAAAAATCTCACAACAAAACCGTCTCCAGAAAACCAAAAGAGCACTCGGACTTATCAAAAACCTCAAGACTTTACTTCGACACTACAACACTGTCATCAAACCGGCAAGTCTCTACGCTAGCGAAACACTTACACTCAATAAGAAATAAGAACTTGAAGAAATCAAGAAAGAAAAATCATTCGGAAAATACTAGGAGCAAGAATTACTCCTGACGGGTACCGACTACAGTCAATCAACACAACTGAAAAATACGCAAACATTGAAATTGCTAACAGAAAAAGGCGAATGAAATTCTTCGGGCCCATAGATAGATAAAAAACCGAATACTCGACTAACCAAAAGAATACTAGATTACATATCATCACTCAAAAGTACAACACCATGAATGAAAGAAGTACAAAAAGACATGCGAACCGCTAACAGAACCGACACATCAGACAGAGACTCCTTCCGTAATAAAGTGTACAGCTGGGATGTCCAACCATTGCAAGCAAAACCTAAATCTTACAGACCTAAAAGGTATGACGAAAGAAAATTGGCATTCTCCCACAAAATGAAATAATACTGGCAAAATAAGAAGAACGTCAAGAATGAGTCAAAGTGCTTAACGTTTTCCAATATTTTCAAAATACGCTGTAAATAAATAAATAATGAAAAGAAATTTCCTTTCATTCAATATTTATTTTTCTCTTTATTTGATTTATTTCTTAAAAATTTTGTTATGTGACCCCACATTTTTGATAGACTCTCCTATTCACAAAAAAATATCTATCCATGATGTCATTGTGTTGCGCCACCACTCGGAAACAATTGTTACTAACAAATTAAAAGTATCGTCAAAATACACACTGGTGGATACAGTACGCAACCTTAAAATATCAAGTTTTAAATCGCACGCGTATCAATTCTACATCGCTTGGTGCAAAAGTTTTGGCGGACCCTGTAGATTAATCTATGAACTATAAGAATCTATGAACTACAACAATCTATAGATTAAACAATGAACTGTAACAATCTATAGATTAATCTATTAACTATAACAAACTAGATTTATCTATGAACTATATCAATAGATTAATCTATGAACTGTAACATTAATCTAGGAACTATAACAATCTATAGATTAATCTATGAACTATAACGACAATTTGAAAAACTTTCTGAAATATAAAACAAACTTAAACTTGCGACTAAGTTCTAGTCTAGTATATTAACACTTAGTTTATGTGAATCTTGAAGATTATAGATTAATCTATGAACTATAACAATCTATAGATTAATCGATAAACTATAACAATCTATAGATTAATCTATGAACTATACCAATCTATAGAGTAATATATGAACTATAACAATCTATAGATTGAAAGCTATGAAATATATCAATCTGTAGATTAATCTATGAACTGTAACATTATTCTTTGAACTATAATAACTTAAATATATCCTTTTGGTTTGTAAATATATAGTTCATGTAAATGTTGGACTAGATTAAAATTGATTTAATCAAACCTGTAAGAAAAATAGCTGAAAATGAAGTGACAGATTAGTTAGAATAAACATTCAGTGCGCACGGAATGCACAAACTGTAGAAGCATTCGATTGCAAGAGTCGGTCGATATTAAATATTTCAAATATTGACCTGAATTTGGGTCGTGGACCTTCCACAAAAAAGCAGAAGTCAAGGGAATTAAGGACAAAACAATAAATAAAACAAAGTTTTTTTTCTTTAAAAAAATATTTTTTGTTCCTACTCTAACAGTTAGAAATTAAAGCTCGCATTCCATCTCCCATCTCTTCATATTTCACCAATTTTAAGAATTTTCAACATCACGATGATCATTTCTTGATTTCATTGTCTGTCTAGGTCTTTGCTGAAAGTGTTTCAAAAGCGACTAGGACTTAACACGAGAGTCTCGTTTCTGATCTCGTTCCGGGCAGCCGTAACATTTTCTTCATAAGTTTTAACCCGAGCAACCCGAACTTGCCCGAGCCCAGAAAGAGCAGTTCAAATTTATGAATAAAATATTATGCTCGTTCTGGGCTAGGGCTAGTTCGGTTTGCTCGGGTTCAAATTTATGAAGAAAATGTTAAGCTGCCAGAGTCAGGATCAAAGATTGATCTAAAGATTGCCCTAAAAGCGACAGTGTCTCCAAAGAAAATTCTGACCTGAGTTTTTTTCTGATTGTCTGATTTTCTGATTCTGATTCTGAGCTTTTTTCTTTATTATGGAACCCTTGTAGATTTCTATTATGATGATCTTCGTTGGTTGTTACATTATGCTGATCATTACTTAAGACGCACAATCATTAAAACGCACGTTCTGACTGAAAAACCTGAGAGAGTGGTATGGTGTCAGTTCTACTAGCCTGTTTCGTGCAGCTGCTGATAAAATAAAAATCATTATGATGATCACCGACGTCCCCCGAGGACATGGCACATAAAGAAGAAGAATATCATTACTTGAAGATCTTTGATGCAAGTGTTTCCAAAGCGAAAGTGTTTCCAAATCAAATTCTCGTTGATGGAGAGAATTTTTCCTATTTATCCTCCTTATCATGGATCCTCCTTATTATGGAGTTCCTTTAGATGAGAGATCTTGTAGATCCTTATTATGGAGTTCTTGTATGATGATCTTCGTTGGTTATTATTGATAATATCTATGATGGGATACATGCAACGATTAATATTGTGACTTACCACTGGTGACCTGAAGACATATGGCTTGGAGGCAGAGGATCGACAGAACAAGACTTCTCCCTGAGGTGTGCCGGTGTGCTGGGGCCATACTGTGTCCTGCAACAAGAACCAAAATTATCAACATTTAAAGAAAACAATGTCAAATGCCATAATATAACAATGTCATATGTCATAATTTAACATGGTCAAATGTCATAATTTAACAATGTCAAATGTTATAATTTAACAATGTCAAATGTCATAATTTAACAAGGTCAAATGTCATTATTTAATAATATCATAATTTTACAATGTTAAATGCCATAATTTAACAATTTCAAATGTCATAATGCAACAAGACGTGAAGTGTTATTATTGATTTGATATATGTGTGTATGTCATCATTGTGATGACAATATAGATCATTAGTGCTTGATATAAGAGGAAGAGACATCAATATTATGGGCAATATTCTGCATAGAAGAACATCATGAATTTATGATAAACGAATGAGATACTATCTGATAAGAACTAACTAGACAAGACAAGATCAAACAAGATCAGGCCAAATAAAACTAAACAAAATCAGACTGAATATAACTAAACAAGTCAGAAGAATAATAACAAATTAACTGCTCAGACTGTCCATCTAGTCTTGTCTGTGTAGTCTTGTCTGTCTAGTCTTGTCTGTCTAGTCTTGTCTCTCTAGTCTTGTCTGTCTAGTCTTGTCTGTCTTGTCTTGTCTGTCTAGTCTCGTCTGTCTAGTCTTGTCTGTCTAGTCTTGTCTGTCTAGTCTTGTCTGTCTAGTCTTGTCTGTCTAGTCTTGTATGTCTAGTCTTGTCTGTCTAGTCTTGTCTGTCTAGTCTTGTCTGTCTAGTCTTGTCTGTCTAGTCTTGTCTGTCTAGTCTTGTCTGTCTAGTCTTGTCTGTATAGTCTTGTCTGTCTAGTCTTGTCTGTCTAGTCTTGTCTGTCTAGTCTTGTCTGTCTAGTCTTGTCTGTCTAGTCTTGTCTGTCTAGTCTTGTCTGTCTAGTCTTGTCTGTCTAGTCTTGTCTGTCTAGTCTTGTCTGTCTAGTCTTGTCTGTCTAGTCTTGTCTGTCTAGTCTTGTCTGTCTAGTCTTGTCTGTCTAGTCTTGTCTGTCTAGTCTTGTCTGTCTAGTCTTGTCTGTCTAGTCTTGTCTGTCTAGTCTTGTCTGTCTAGTCTTGTCTGTCTAGTCTTGTCTGTCTAGTCTTGTCTGTCTAGTCTTGTCTGTCTAGTCTTGTCTGTCTAGTCTTGTCTGTCTAGTCTTGTCTGTCTAGTCTGTCTAGTCTTGTCTGTCTAGTCTTGTCTGTCTAGTCTTGTCTGTCTAGTCTTGTCTGTCTAGTCTTGTCTGTCTAGTCTTGTCTGTCTAGTCTTGTCTGTCTAGTCTTGTCTGTCTAGTCTTGTCTGTCTAGTCTTGTCTGTCTAGTCTTGTCTGTCTAGTCTTGTCTAGTCTTGTCTGTCTAGTCTTGTCTGTCTAGTCTTGTCTGTCTAGTCTTGTCTGTCTAGTCTTGTCTGTCTAGTCTTGTCTGTCTAGTCTTGTCAGTCTAGTCTTGTCTGTCTAGTCTTGCCTGTCTAGTCTTGTCTGTCTAGTCTTGTCTGTCTAGTCTTGTCTGTCTAGTCTTGTCTGTCTAGTCTTGTCTGTCTAGTCTTGTCTGTCTAGTCTTGTCTGTCTAGTCTTGTCTGTCTAGTCTTGACTGTCTAGTCTTGTCTGTCTAGTCTTGTCTGTCTAGTCTTGTCTGTCTAGTCTTGTCTGTCTAGTCTTGTCTGTCTAGTCTTGTCTGTCTAGTCTTGTCTGTCTAGTCTTGTCTGTCTAGTCTTGTCTGTCTAGTCTTGTCTGTCTAGTCTTGTCTGTCTAGTCTTGTCTGTCTAGTCTTGTCTGTCTAGTCTTGTCTGTCTAGTCTTGTCTGTCTAGTCTTGTCTGTCTAGTCTTGTCTGTCTAGTCTTGTCTGTCTAGTCTTGTCTATCTAGTCTTGTCTGTCTAGTCTTGTCTGTCTAGTCTTGTCTGTCTAGTCTTGTCTGTCTAGTCTTGTCTGTCTAGTCTTGTCTGTCTAGTCTTGTCTGTCTAGTCTTGTCTGTCTAGTCTTGTCTGTCTAGTCTTGTCTGTCTAGTCTTGTCTGTCTAGTCTTGTCTGTCTAGTCTTGTCTGTCTAGTCTTGTCTGTCTAGTCTTGTCTGTCTAGTCTTGTCTGTCTAGTCTTGTCTGTCTAGTCTTGTCTGTCTAGTCTTGTCTGTCTAGTCTTGTCTGTCTAGTCTTGTCTGTCTAGTCTTGTCTGTCTAGTCTTGTCTGTCTAGTCTTGTCTGTCTAGTCTTGTCTGTCTAGTCTTGTCTGTCTAGTCTTGTCTGTCTAGTCTTGTCTGTCTAGTCTTGTCTGTCTAGTCTTGTCTGTCTAGTCTTGTCTGTCTAGTCTTGTCTGTCTAGTCTTGTCTGTCTAGTCTTGTCTGTCTAGTCTTGTCTGTCTAGTCTTGTCTGTCTAGTCTTGTCTGTCTAGTCCTTGTCTGTCTAGTCTTGTCTGTCTAGTCTTGTCTGTCTAGTCTTGTCTGTCTAGTCTTGTCTGTCTAGTCTTGTCTGTCTAGTTTTGTCTGTCTAGTCTTGTCTGTCTAGTCTTGTCTGTCTAGTCTTGTCTGTCTAGTCTTGTCTGTCTAGTCTTGTCTGTCTAGTCTTGTCTGTCTAGTCTTGTCTGTCTAGTCTTGTCTGTCTAGTCTTGTCTGTCTAGTCTTGTCTGTCTAGTCTTGTCTGTCTAGTCTTGTCTGTCTAGTCTTGTCTGTCTAGTCTTGTCTGTCTAGTCTTGTCTGTCTAGTCTTGTCTGTCTAGTCTTGTCTGTCTAGTCTTGTCTGTCTAGTCTTGTCTGTCTAGTCTTGTCTGTCTAGTCTTGTCTGTCTAGTCTTGTCTGTCTAGTCTTGTCTGTCTAGTCTTGTCTATCTAGTCATGTCTGTCTAGTCTTGCCTATCTAGTCATGTCTGTCTAGTCTTGCCTGTCTAGTCTTGTCTGTCTAGTCTTGTCTGTCTAGTCTTGTCTGTCTAGTCCTGTCTGTCTAGCCTTGTCTGTCTAGTCTTGTCTGTCTAGTCTTGTCTGTCTAGTCTTGTCTGTCTAGTCTTGTCTGTCTAGTCTGTCTAGTCTTGTCTGTCTAGTCTTGTCTGTCTAGTCTTGTCTGTCTAGTCTTGTCTGTCTAGTCTTGTCTGTCTAGTCTTGTCTGTCTAGTCTTGTCTGTCTAGTCTTGTCTGTCTAGTCTTGTCTGTCTAGTCTTGTCTGTCTAGTCTTGTCTGTCTAGTCTTGTCTGTCTAGTCTTGTCTGTCTAGTCTTGTCTGTCTAGTCTTGTCTGTCTAGTCTTGTCTGTCTAGTCTTGTCTGTCTAGTCTTGTCTGTCTAGTCTTGTCTGTCTAGTCTTGTCTGTCTAGTCTTGTCTGTCTAGTCTTGTTGTCTAGTCTTGTCTGTCTAGTCTTGTCTGTCTAGTCTTGTCTGTCTAGTCTTGTCTGTCTAGTCTTGTCTGTCTAGTCTTGTCTGTCTAGTCTTGTCTGTCTAGTCTTGTCTGTCTAGTCTTGTCTGTCTAGTCTTGTCTGTCTAGTCTTGTCTGTCTAGTCTTGTCTGTCTAGTCTTGTCTGTCTAGTCTTGTCTGTCTAGTCTTGTCTGTCTAGTCTTGTCTGTCTAGTCTTGTCTGTCTAGTCTTGTCTGTCTAGTCTTGTCTGTCTAGTCTTGTCTGTCTAGTCTTGTCTGTCTAGTCTTGTCTGTCTAGTCTTGTCTGTCTAGTCTTGTCTGTCTAGTCTTGTCTGTCTAGTCTTGTCTGTCTAGTCTTGTCTGTCTTGTCTTGTCTGTCTAGTCTTGTCTGTCTAGTCTTGTCTGTCTAGTCTTGTCTGTCTAGTCTTGTCTGTCTAGTCTTGTCTGTCTAGTCTTGTCTGTCTAGTCTTGTCTGTCTAGTCTTGTCTGTCTAGTCTTGTCTGTCTAGTCTTGTCTGTCTAGTCTTGTCTGTCTAGTCTTGTCTGTCTAGTCTTGTCTGCCTAGTCTGTCTAGTCTTGTCTGTCTAGTCTTGTCCGTCTAGTCTTGTCTGTCTAGTCTTGTCTGTCTAGTCTTGTCTGTCTAGTCTGTCTAGTCTTGTCTGTCTAGTCTTGTCTGTCTAGTCTTGTCTGTCTAGTCTTGTCTCTCTAGTCTTGTCTGTCTAGTCTTGTCTGTCTAGTCTTGTCGGTCTAGTCTTGTCTGTCTAGTCTTGTCTGTCTAGTCTTGTCTGTCTAGTCTTGTCTGTCTAGTCTTGTCTGTCTAGTCTTGTCTGTCTAGTCTTGTCTGTCTAGTCTTGTCTGTCTAGTCTTGTCTGTCTAGTCTTGTCTGTCTAGTCTTGTCTGTCTAGTCTTGTCTGTCTAGTCTTATCTGTCTAGTCTTGTCTGTCTAGTCTTGTCTGTCTAGTCTTGTCTGTCTAGTCTTGTCTGTCTAGTCTTGTCTGTCTAGTCTTGTCTGTCTAGTCTTGTCTGTCTAGTCTTGTCTGTCTAGTCTTGTCTGTCTAGTCTTGTCTGTCTAGTCTTGTCTGTCTAGTCTTGTCTGTCTAGTCTTGTCTGTCTAGTCTTGTCTGTCTAGTCTTGTCTGTCTAGTCTTGTCTGTCTAGTCTTGTCTGTCTAGTCTTGTCTGTCTAGTCTTGTCTGTCTAGTCTTGTCTGTCTAGTCCTGTCTGTCTAGTCTTGTCTGTCTAGTCTTGTCTGTCTAGTCTTGTCTGTCTAGTCTTGTCTGTCTAGTCTTGTCTGTCTAGTCTTGTCTGTCTAGTCTTGTCTGTCTAGTCTTGTCTGTCTAGTCTTGTCTGTCTAGTCTTGTCTGTCTAGTCTTGTCTGTCTAGTCTTGTCTGTCTAGTCTTGTCTGTCTAGTCTTGTCTGTCTAGTCTTGTCTGTCTAGTCTTGTCTGTCTAGTCTTGTCTGTCTAGTCTTGTCTGTCTAGTCTTGTCTGTCTAGTCTTGTCTGTCTAGTCTTGTCTGTCTAGTCTTGTCTGTCTAGTCTTGTCTGTCTAGTCTTGTCTGTCTAGTCTTGTCTGTCTAGTCTTGTCTGTCTAGTCTTGTCTGTCTAGTCTTGTCTGTCTAGTCTTGTCTGTCTAGTCTTGTCTGTCTAGTCTTGTCTGTCTAGTCTTGTCTGTCTAGTCTTGTCTGTCTAGTCTTGTCTGTCTAGTCATGTCTGTCTAGTCTGTCTAGTCTTGTCTGTCTAGTCTTGTCTGTCTAGTCTTGTCTGTCTAGTCTTGTCTGTCTAGTCTTGTCTGTCTAGTCATGTCTGTCTAGGCTTGTCTGCCTAGTCTTGTCTGTCCAGTCTTGTCTGTCAATGTATTCTTATTTGTCTAATCTTATCTAGTCAACTCTAGTCAAATCATGTCTAGTGTCAAATCACCTCTAGTCTAGTTTAGTTTGTCTAATCTTATCTATCTAATCAAATCATGTTTATTTAGTCTAGTTTAGTTTGTCCAATCATAACTGAATAGTCTTGTCTAACTACTCTTATCTATCTGGTTTTATCGATCTAGCCTTGTCCGTCTAGTCTTTATAGTTTTATCTATCGGCTAATAAATATTAAAGGAAACTTGTCCAACATCCAGAATATTTTGTTGTATATAAATGGGGTTGTTTTTCGGGAAGCGGGTGAGTGAGTGAGGGGCGGCGAAGGTTGCGGCTGCCGAGGAAGAAGAAGAGGGCGAGGAGACGATTTGCGGTCGAGCACGTAGTATCGCAGAATTATAAAACCGAGGCCAGTATTTCTAGGATTACGTCGACAAGCAGAGGGATAGAGAAGGCGGGAAACCGCCCCTTCAAAATAGTTCACCACCGAATGATGAAAAGAGAGAACGATATGAATTTGACACAAATATAATGTTTATAGTGCAAAAAAAAGTTTATAGTGCAAATGTAATTGTAATTTTTGAAAGATGCAAAATTTTGACATTTTTTTCAAATCAAGTTGTTTTATTTTTTATTTTTGGGCGATTTGCGTAATTTTTGCAGGGATCAATATGGTTCGGACGCGAGGTGGCGTGTCGGCGCCGGGACGCCATCTCGGATCGGAGGCCGAAATTGCGACCGCGCCTCCGAGATACAGGCAGCGTCGCGAGGCTGCCGGCGTAATGATTTTTTTTTATGGCGCATAATAAACATTGCAAAAAAATAAAATAGCGCCAAACATTTCTCATCTCTGTTTAATACAGACAAGACTAAACTTGTAACTAAAAAATCATTTGGATAAATGAGAAGAGCAATTTGGGGAAAAATCCTCGCCCCCTCCGATTGCTTTCTCTAGACGGACAGAAGCTGAATTCTACGGGGTCTGTTGAGACGGGGGATTGGAAATAAACATTGCAAAAAAAAAAAATATATTGCCAAACATTTCTCTCCTCAGTTTAATACAGACAAGACTAAACTTGTGACTAAAAAATCATTTGGATAAATGAGAAAAAGAATTTGAGGGAAAATCCTCGATTGTTTTCACTTGACGGACAGAAGCTGAATTCAACGGGGGCTGTTGGGACGGGGATTGGGGTGAACGCTTGAAATTGGACGGAATGGAATTGATGACAATTAAATTGACAACGGCTGGATGCTGTCAAAGACAATACAGATAGATAAAACGGGGACGAAAAAATTTCACAGGCAGAGCAATCGGAATTCTTAATTAAATGCCAAAGTGACAAATAAGTTTCTTGATTTGAAAATTGAACTTATTATTTTACTAGCTATAGTAAAGTGCGAGCGAAACTACACGGAAAAAGTACACTATAAAAATTACAGTTTAAATAGTAGCATCGGCCTTACGAATTTTAAACTGTAAAAACTAACAATTGCTTTTTTTTTAATTACAGTTTCCAGTATTATTAGTAAATAAGTTTTAAAAATTACAGTATGAGACTGCAATCTTTAGAAATTTGTATTCGTAAGGCCGTTGCTACTATTTAAACTGTAATTTTTAGAGTGTACTTTTTTTCGTGTAGTTATAACCTCGTTATAGCCTAGTTATAACCTATTTATAGCCTAGTTGCAGATTAGTTATAGCTAGTTATAGTCTAGTGGTAGCTAGTTATAGCTAGTTACAGGCACTAGCTATAGCCCGCGAGCGAAGCATCGTAGTAAACTTATGTATATTTCTCAGAAAGTAAATATAAGGAATATTAAAATTGTGGAAAATAAAAATTGTGAATATTCCTCATAAAGTAAGTTTATTTACTTTTTGAGTAATATTCACAATTTTCATGTCCCAACACTTTCGCGTTTTTACATCCACGTGTATATAGGGGTAAAGATATAGTTTCTATCAATCCAATTAATTTAGGTCAAATAAGTTTATCAAATATTGATTATCTTGTGAGTAATATGAAGAATACTATTGAGGTAAATCGTAAGTAAGATTTTCAAAATTGTTATAAGGGCCGGATAAAATAATAGTATATTACGTAACGAGAATTGTAAGAAGCATATTAACATATGCGGAACAGTTACGTAATTCCGCGAGTACGTAATTGCCTCACAACTCGAGTTACGTACTATACATTATCTACGACCACACTAATTTGTTTCTGTTTAACCCTTTCACTGCCATGTCAATTATAAGGAATAACACACAGCGCCAATATTTATAAAAATGCCGGTAGTTATGCAACCACTTTCACATAGATAAGTCACCTATTTATCAAAAGTCACTGAAAAAATATGGGGGCAAAAAATATTATTTTTGGTATTTAAAAAAAAATATTTATAAACCCTTTAACGACTCGAAATCTAATACACCTGAATCAAGTATTCAAGAAAAAGATTCAAGTATTTTCTAAAAATAATTTCACCCATCTGCCGTCTTCGGGCGCGGCTGGGCGAATTTTTAAACGTCGCCACACGTCCGACTGTCAATTTTCGATATTTTTGCTTAAAATTCTTGGAAAGGGCGAAAAACTCACTTTTTCTTACAAAAAATTCGTCATTTTTGGTCGCCTAAACTAAACCACGCGATTCGAAAGTCTCATCGAAAATCGCCATACGTGGGTTTGTTCATCTATTCCTTGGCTTCAAGAATTTGATGCACCGACTATGTCAGCGAGGGGGCCGCTGGAGGCGGTGTTTTAGTCGGAGGACCCGGATTCGCAGGAAAATGCGAAGAACGTCGTCCACAAAAGTCGCGCAGCGACGAGAGTGGTGTCGGAGCACGCGTCTCGAAATTTTTTACCGGAATCCTTGCGTGAATTTCATTTTTCCTGGCCATCTTCGCCGTGACCTCCGTAAAAGTTGTAATTTTTTAAAGCAAACTCTTGGGGTCTGTGTGGGGAAGCGTTCGGCCTGAATCGCCAGATCACGGCGGAATCACAAATTTCGATCAATTCTGAGACGACTGACATGTGGCGTTTCCCGGATTTCACCTGGGGGTCCGCACCACGTGGGTTTTTGAAAAGGTCAAATTCGGCTTATTTATGCCGCCGGAAGAGGTAGATGTTCGGTGTTTTAACCGCTTCTTCTTGTCGTCTTCTATGCTTTAACTGCGCATGTCCGTCCGCACGTTGTGCATTCCCAGCTTTGGTCCTCCGTCCTGCCGCGCCCCTTCAGAGGGTAAAAACCCCAAAAAAATTGAGGTTTCTGCGGAAACGCCCCGACGGAAGTGGCAGCAGCGGCGCAAATGGGATTGTACATTTTTCTGGTGTCAACCGAGAGACCCGTTGAGCGGTGTCATTTTCGCGACTCAACTCCCCTAGGTTCGGACGCACCAGACCGAAACCTAAAATCACGAATAAGGTATAATAACCTTTGAGGCGCATTTTTCGTCGAATCCCAAAAATTCTTTCCCGGATGCTTTGGCTGCGACGTCTGCGACGTGCAAGAAAATGCAACTTTTTTTTTGCCGATTTTGCAATCACTTCCACTGACGCCCTACACTTATGTAAGGGGTTCCAGGTCGCCGATTGGATTCGTTCTCCTACGAAGACTTGCCCGCAACTATTCCTGTAAGATTTTTTAAACTACAACGAATTTTTGCGAATCTGCGGCAGTTTAAAGAGAAAAATGCGCAAAAATTGAAAAAACACCAGAGGCGTTTTGCGGTGGTACCTAGAACGCCCGAACCAATTGGCGGATCGGAACGGGACCGGCATCGTTCGATCGGGCATAGAACTTATTAGTTTGTTTGGAAATTTATTTCAGATTCCGTTGAAGATGGCATCGCAACGCCATAAAACGACGTTTCTTGGACATCCGGGAAAACTCGCGCAGAATCACCAACTTAAGCTCTGCGGTAACAGTTTTGAGCTATTTCCGCAGAGAATTGAACGTTTTATCTTTTATTGCAAGCGGCATTGCGCTGCATAGTTTGCAACCATCGCGACGCCCGCCCAAACTCGCCCTATAGCAAGAAATTAAGACGAAAGTAAAACGTCCATATTTTTGTAGCCCCCCGGTGAATGATTTTTCAGTGGATTATAGAATGGTCCGTTGGCTTTTCGCACCAATAATTAGACGTCGCGAAATCGCGTCGCGACGCAAACTTATAACTGTTAATCGGCACAGAGAAAAACTTGAATGTTAATTTGGGGCACCGGGATGTCGCGTTCTGACATTCCAAGTTGAGCGGCACGTGGGCCCCGCCGAGACGCGCATTTTGGTACCGGCGCCGCGTCGCTGCGACCAGGGACTCGCCCGCCACAGTTCGAAATGTATCGGCTCTCGTTCGCCGGAAGGTGCGGTCAGTCTAACCGCTGCAGTTTCGCCGTTTCTGGGCGCATGGACTCAAAAATGCGCACGAATCGGAAAGGATTCCCGTGCCAATTTTGTATTTAAGGGTTCGCGATCCAAAACATCACCATTTTTTGCACGTTTTTTTTACATTTACCCCCCTCACCGCGACCCCGATTACGACTTTTGCGGCACGGAGCGAAGCCGCCCGCCGCTGCGCATATTTTGGTACCACTCTCGGCTTCTTGCATCGCTCCGAGTGGTGCCGAGTTATGGACGAACAAAGACGT
The DNA here is from genome assembly GCA_944588485.1 of Phosphuga atrata. Lineage (NCBI taxonomy): Eukaryota > Metazoa > Arthropoda > Insecta > Coleoptera > Silphidae > Phosphuga > Phosphuga atrata. The sequence continues at coordinate 69,334,145 of OX155895.1, forward strand.
GGAGATTTTTTTTCAAATCACCAAGATGTGGTTTTTCCAGAAAGCTGACACCTTCACCGTGTATTTTTATCTGGACTGCGAGTTTTGCCGTTCCGCGGCCTGTAGTCTGCGTGGGGAGATTTAAAAAAACCTCCAAAAAGTTTTTAACAAACTTCTTAAACTTTAAATAATCTCAGCGTTTTATCAATAGATGGCGCTGGTACAAAAAGAAACTCCGGGCTACATCGCCCGGGACGGCGCTGTATGAATGCAGGGCCCCGCTTCACACCTCCCGGAATGGCGGTGAAAGGGTTAATAAGAAAAATATGTTTGATGTAACAAATTTATTTTTATTAGGTACATTATTTAACATTATAATAAACAAACATTTGTACTTTCATATATAACTGTTACTCGACATTATTTAACTTGATAGAAATGAAAAGAAAAACATTCTTAATGGTTACATAACTTATTATTTTGTACTTATTTGGGTTAATAAGAGTGCTCATAGATATAGGCAACCCAATGTACGCAATGTCTATTTCCGTTAGTTTGAATTGGGGGGCGTTTAACGTATGATTATGTAGTAGCAGCTCTCAACCAATCAACGGATCGTAAACCAAACGCACGCGTGTGTTATCAATCATAACTTATCATTAATCGCGGACTGTTAAACACATGTGTGTTATGATGTATGTACATAGTCCACGAACTGTACAATAATGGGCATTTACAATAGTGGTCGTAGATAAAGTAAATTGCACAATGATTTATATCATCGTAATATATGTTAAATTCTGCGTGTTTTGATATGTAATATGTAAAAATCGGAGAAAATCGCGATTTTTTTAAAGCATATTCTTCGAATTCGCGAATTTTGACATATCATGGATATTGACATATAATACATCAAAAGACGCGAAATTTTCTATTGAACAAACAAATAATAATCTTTTTCTGTATTGGCGAAATATAAGCCAGGAATAAGCGATTATAACAACGCACAAAATACAGTACTTTCGGATTTTTGCCCGAAACTTTTTCCAAAATAATCTACATTGACTGAATCTCTTTCTAAATTATTCTAAATTAAATGCAGATTAAAACTATGTATGATACCCCTAGGTGAATGTGTTGCGTGGTATTGTCAGGCAGCAGAAGCATATGGGTTGCATACAGTTAGGTCCTCCTCGGTTAGGTCTGAAGGTTAAAAAGTATGTGTCAGCACCAAGCTGTTTATTCTGAATTTTCTTTGTTTATATTCGTTACATCCTGTATATATTATATTTCGTCTAATTTTTCTTTATAATCTACATATACCTAAATCAGGTACGCTCTATATTTTTTGGTCAATTGCCCAAAAGCAGTCAATTGAACAACTGAATGTTAAGAGTATCGAAATAGATCTAGAAATAGTTAATATATTAGTTTATATTAGATCTAGAAATAGTTAGATCTTAATATAAGTTAGTGAATAAGTGAAATACTAAAATAAAGTTTTCTTTTTTTTATAAGTTTAAAAATATTCGCGTTATTAAAAAAACTACCCTGTATACCTTTATACAGGGTATATAGGTATAACAGGGTATATTGAGCAGTAAAAACAAATATTGAAGTTCCAGAACACCTAAACACTCATAGATGAGGGATGTATGATAATATAATATAGGGTAGAATTCCATCGTACGACAGCGACATCTTGAGGTTATGCTTTCAGCGGTACTAAGATGGTCGTTGTTTCAGGAGGGCCACTTGTCAAGTTAACTGAATGTGCTTGCTACGTCCTCCACAAAAAAAAGATACCTTACTTACAAGTTTGTAAGGAACCCTCGGTGCCCGAGTCACAACTCGCACTTGGCCGGGTTTTTTATTCATATATTGTTTAATGTTTCTGTTAAATTTCGTGCTAATCGTTTTCAATTTGGGAAAATACGTAAAATAGACCTATTTTTGGTTATATAAGCACATGCGCGTCCGCCATGTTTAACTCCAGTCGTTTTACCTCGTTTCTGAAGTGTCGTGACCTCTCGCGCATAATTATGGAACGCATCGTCACACTAATATTCGGGACCTTCAGTTTATCGCCGGTTCCAAACGGCACTATTTGAGAGGTTCTCATGGCAGAATTACTCGTAGTAGTTTGTCATTGCTTTCCACGAGTTGGAGCATAGTTCCATCAAAAATTTCACAGTTTGTCCGGGGATCGAACCCGGGATCTCAGGTGTAGCGAGCGGATGCGTTCACCACTACACCAATGTGACCACCATGTTTAAAAGGCGGGAATTTAAAAGTTGCGGGCACATTTGTTATTTTCACCGATAATATGTCAAAAATTGCTCGAAAAACACGGCGGAAATTGACGTATGCTCACAAAAAAATTTCAACTATGAAAAGGTCTCTTTTTGAAATTATTAATTTGTAGCGATCGCATTCGCAGTATCGTCTGTAACATTTTGCAAAACTTAAAAAATAATATTAACACCTGAGCAACTGACATACGTCTCTCAGACCTCACTCAGTCTCTCAGACAGAAAGTAGCAGTAATTTTCTCACCTGAGACGTGTGGCAGGTGGTTAAGGGTTAAATAAATTGAATTAGAATGATTTAATATTTTTATAGGAAATTTCTATTGCCTGCACGCGAGAAATGATTTGTTGCGACTCCCCAGTTATATTTATGACATTTTGCTACTTTCTAAAGTGTCAAAATAAGAATAAAAATCATTAAAATGTTATATTTATGACATTTTGCGATTCACTCCAGTTATATTTGTGACATTTTGTCATTTTCTGAAATGTCAAAATGACAATAATAAATCATTAAAATGTTATATTTATGACATTTTGTCATTTTCTGAAATGTCAAAATTACAATAAAAAATCATTAAACAGTTATATTTATGACATTTTGTCATTTTCTGAAATGTCAAAGTGACAATAAAAATGATCAAGTCAAAATAGGTCGCCGGATAGTAGAACAGTGAACCAAATAGATCACGCTATTGTAGAAAAGAGAGCAGCAAAGAAATTAACAAATGTCAATTCAAGGAGGGGTGCATACTGTGGATATCAGATCATTTATTAACACAAATCTATTTTAGGTGCAGTGTACGGCAAAACAACAGGCGGGTACTCACAAAGACTAAAGTTTGTGGACATTAGTTGGAGGTAAGCTATTCCATATATGATGATTAGGCGATGTCCATTGGCATTTGTCTTTTTGTGTGCACAAAATGTCTTTTTGTCTGCCGATTTGTGCATTGAAATCTCCGACGAGGATCTTGATATGGTGTTGAGGGATCTTTGTGAGTGTCCGTTCTAGCTGTGACCAGAACTTCTCTCCTTTGTTCTTGTCCGGGTCATTGTTAACAGGAGCATGTGCGTTAATCAGTGTATAGGCCTTGTTGGTGCATTTTATTGTGAGAAGGGAGATCCTTTCCGAATCTATAACTGGGTTCTGGAGACTGTTATGTACTAGAAATGCAGTTCCCAATATATGTAAATTACTATTCCTAAGCTTGGCTGCAAGCTTTCCCTTGTAGATACGATATCCACCAGAGCCAAAGTAGTCACAATCACGAAATCGTGTTTCTTGTACTGCAAGTATGAGTGTGAAGAGAAGATAAGCGCAAGAAACATAGCCAGAATGGACGCGCTGCAAGACCCAAATGAACACATTAGGGATAAATACAGACAAACAAGAACAGCAGCACGGAGAACATTTAGAGTCAAAAAAGAGCGCACGAACAAAAATTGCTAGAAGAACTGGAAACAAGCCGAAAAAATAACCAAACTAGGAATTTTTTTCAAGAAGTGAGAAACATTAAAGGAGGCTTCAGACCGAGGACTGACATGTTTCTTAAAACAGACAACGGAGGACTAGTGGCAGATAAAAACGAGGTGATGGAGACGTGAAGAAGCTACTTTGACCAAGGAAGAGGTACGGTCACATACTACACCGCAGATTCACTGGTCGAGGAAGCAACCCTTGAAGAGGTAACGAAGGCGATCAGGAGAATAAAGAATAACAAAGCGCCGGGTAAGGACACAATACCAGCAGAGTGTCTCAAATATGGAGGAGAAACTCTTATCAAATATTTCCACACCCTCATACTCCAGATTTGGAAGGAAGAGAAAATACCAAGTAGTTGGAAAGAGAGTGTCATCGTGCCCCTACACAAAAAGGGCGACAAACAAACGAAACTATCGGGGAATATCATTGATAAATACGGAGTATAAGGTCTGGTCCCTGGTACTACTCGAAAGACTAACTACCTATGTTGAACACCAGTTAGGCGACTACCAATGTGGGTTTAGGAACAGAAGATCAACAGTAGACCATATCTTCACAATACGTCAACTAATGGAGAAGTGCTGGGAGTACGATAATCATAAATCAACTCTTCATCGACTTCAAACAAGCGTACGACAACGTCTTGAGGGTGGAGTTGTAGAATGCTATGATGGAACTGGGAATTCCGAGTAAACTTGTCAGCTTAAGAAAGATCAGCATGGAAGGCCCCAAAAGTGCAGTACTGATCGGGGGAAAGTTGTTTTTACCAACCTTTTTTACGATAAATGAAACAGGGAGACGCCATCTCCCCACTCCACTTTAATATAGCTCTGGAGAAGGTAGTGAGGTAGTGAGGGTAGTGAGGCAAAAACGGAGACACTGCTATTTAGAAATCGGGGCCCGCGTCTCATATTGGCCTTTGCGAATGACATAGACATCATTGGAAACACAACCAGGAACGTTAAAGAAGAGTTTAAAAAAATAGAATCTGGAGTGGAAAATATGGGCCTAAAAATAAACGAGAGTAAAACCAGGTACATGACCACATCAAGGACTTAACGTAGGGATAGGATATCACAAATTTTGACGATGGATCAATACAACTTCGAAAGAGTCTAGTAATTTAAATATCTGGGTGCCACTTTCACGTCGGACAATGATATGACCAAAGAAATCACCAACAGAATACAAAGTGCCAATCGATGTTGTTTCGCATTGCAGAGAATAATTAAATCAAAAAATGTATCTAGGACGACAAAAATAAGAATATACCACTCCATTATAAGACCGATTACGACTTACGCCTGCGAAACCTGGACAATGACAAAAAAGAACGAAAACAGACTGAGAGTTGCAGAGAGAAAAATACTACGGTGTATAAACGGGCCTTTTAGGGATGAAACTACACAACAGTACCGCAGTAGGGAAAACAAGGAAATAGAAGAACTATTTGACAAACCAGACATTGTAAGACACCTTACAAAGACACCAGACTATGAGAAATTAAAAGCACCTGAGATGAGAATACGGTATGAGCAAGAGATAACACGAAAGCTATCCATACAAAATAACCGACATAACACAGCAGCTAACAAATGGAAGAAGATAAAAAGAACAATTATTGAAACAGTAACAGAAATCTTAAGACAAAAGAAAAGAGGGAAGAATGGTTCGACAAGGAGTGCGAGAAAGCAATAGAGGACTGAAACCAAAAATGTAAGTAATATATTGAAAGGAAAATAAGAGAGAGAATTTGATGCGACCAGGCGTGAAGCAGACAGAATATGTAGATACAAGAAGAGAGGATATGAGAACTGGCTCATAGCGAAGTGGGCTACACCCTACGCACGAGCCTAATCAAAAATCATGACGGACAAACGGAAAACGATCCGAATAAAACTAAGAACATCTGGAGAGATCATTTCCAGAAACTCTTAACAAAAAGAGAAGAATAGAATTGGTGAAACCATCCTACGCTATAAATAATCATTCAAACTTAAAAACAAACGCAACGCAGCCTAAATATATAAATATATTCAGCCTTTCCGGAGCTCTATAACAATTATTGAGTCTTTTAAGGACTACCAAAACAAATCTCACATGAAATTTGTAAGTTATTTTACAGCTTTCAGTCCACCTTCGTGGCACTCAACAAAAACCATAAAAATAACATTGTTTTTAAGATCATGTCTTTCCGATACCTTAAGTGGATCTGTGGACGCGTTTCGAGATTTATCTCTCATCAGCACAGCTTTGCTTCCATGAACAATAATTTGTAAACCACTCACTTGAAAACCCATGTAGTGTTTAGGGTTAGATGATTATAATTTTGACATTTTGCGAGAAAGACATGAGACAAAGAAAGACATGAGCAGGTTATTGATTGACCTGATAAGATAGAATTGGTGAATGAATTGGTTTTATAGAGCTTCAGAAAGGCTGAATATACTTATAAAAATAATTGTAATAATCTCTTTATTATACAATTTGTTACAATTAGCAATGGACATATTTGAGCGCAAGGTGCTACGTAGGATTCTAGGGCGGCAACAGTCGAAAATATCAGAAGGCCAAGGTACAAATACGATCTATACCAGATATACCAAGAACCACCGATTTCTACATTCATCAGACTGCAAACACTAAGATGGGCAGGAGACGTGCTCAGGATGGGCGGTAACCGTCTGCCACTAAGACCACAGAACGCAAACATTCAAGGCAGGCGGCCGGTAAGGAGACCAAGAAAACAGTGGGAGGAAGAGACCCTGGAAGACGAATACCAACTAGAGAGTAAGAGCGTGGAGAAGAGCAGCAAATAACAGGGAAGAATGGAGGACAAAAATACAGAAGGCCAGGGCCCGATTTGGGCTGTAGCGTCATATGAAGAAGAAGTCAAAATAACAACCATAGCCGACAATGACGTGAAGTTATAAAAAAATATTAATGTCATCAATTAGTTATTAAAATTCCATTAACTGTTAAATACTTCAACTGCTAGATCATTAATGTCAAAATAATTTGATCATGTCAATTAGTAAACTGTAAAATTCGTTAACTATTAAATAAATTCGGCAACTATTCAATTAGTTAACTGTAAATTCCATAAACTGTTAATTATGTCAACTGCTGGATCATGAATGTCAATATCATTGTCAAAGTAACAGCATCATGTCAATTACTTAACTGTAAAATTCGTTACTATTTAATAACTATTAATTAAATTCGTTAACTATTCAATTAGTTATCTGTAAATTCCATTAACTGGTATGTCAACTGCTGGATGATTAATGTCAATATCATTGTTAAAATAACAGGATCATGTCAATTAGTAAATTTTATAATTCGTTAACTATTAATTTACAGTATTTTAGTTCAGTAGTAGCATGTAGGGATACAATTTGATTGATTGCAAATAATGAATATATTGTAGACATAATATGTTATATATATATATATATATATATATATATATATATATATATATATATAATATATATATATATATATATATATATATATATATATGTTATAAAAACTTGCACACTTTTCTCACATGCATTCAAGCTTAAATCCATGAGCAAATGTGATATTATATCGATAAGGGCTTCACACGAGACGAGATAGGGTAAGAGTTTCAAATATCTCGTATCGCGCTCGTCTCGCTTTTACGAGACGAGACGAGAAAAATATCGATCTCGTGTGAAGCCCTAATATCGGTGTGGTCTACTTGTAAAAGCGCATAACAAAAGGGCGATTTTTTGAGAAATTGAGGTTTTGTGCTTTGACATCGTTTTCACGCACGTCATGAAACAAACTCCGACCTAGCTGAATAGTAGGAGCAGTCGACTAATAATCTGTCAGATTTGATTATATCACCATTTTTTAAATAAAAACATCATTTCAGTGCCAAATTTGACCTCTTCAGAATTCATTATAACTTAATAATAATAAATTAACTTAATTATTTGGTTATAACTTAATAATAATAAATAATCTATTTTTGTCAAAACTGTAAGTGATTCAACATTGTTCAACATTGCTATTGATTCTTACAAATTAAAATTGTAGTTATTGTCAATTTTTGCCAAAATTATTATCAAACATCAAATCTGACATTGTTATCAATTCTTTGTTAAATTCGATCGTTGTGTGTGTAGTAATGGTTTCTATAAGGTAATGAGGCATTATCGCGGCGTTAAATTCGGGGCCCGGCGCCTTCGCCATTATCACGCGACGCTCGAACTTTACGTAACACACCGGTGGGCGTAGCTCGCCGATAATTCAACGCCGCCGAATTTAAATAGAAACGCGATCAGTTATTCATGAGAAACGGGGAAAATCCGGCGAATTTGCTACTCACAATTTCAATGAAATATTCAATGATATAGTAATTCATGGAATTTATTATTATAAATTAAATGATATTCCAAATGTAACAATTGCCATAATAACAATTAGAAATAACATACCTAATCTTAAACACCACTTACATTTGTCAAAATTAAAGTTTGGATAGCTTTTACTCTTCTACAACAGATATAAAAATGACATAATGAAACGAATATAAAGGAAACTCTTTGACTATTATATCTAATATGTATAGTCTTGTCTGTCTAGTATTGTCTGTCTAGTCTTGTCTGTCTAGTCTTGTCTGTCTAGTCTTGTCTGTCTAGTCTTGTCTCTCTAGTCTTGTCTGTCTAGTCTTGTCTGTCTAGTCTTACATGTCTAGTCTTGTCTGTCTAGTCTTGTCTGTCTAGTCTGTCTAGTCTTGTCTGTGTAGTCTTGTCTGTCTAGTCTTGTCTGTCTAGTTTTGTCTGTCTAGTCTTGTCTGTCTAGTCTAGTCTGTCTAGTTTTGTCTGTCTAGTCTTGTCTGTCTAGTCTTGTCTGTCTAGTCTTGTCTGTCTAGCCTTGTCTGTCTAGTCTTATCTGTCTAGTCTTGTCTGTCTAGTCTTGTATGTCTAGTCTTGTCTGACTAGTCTTGTCTGTCTAGTCTTGCCTGTCTAGTCTTGTTTGTCTAGTCTTGTCTATCTAGTCTTGTCTGTCTAGTGTTGTCTGTGTAGTCTTGACTGAAGGCTAGATTAACATTTAGTTTGATATCCACATTTGCCCAATACATACCGAGTGACTATATGACCGAGTGACTATGATTGAAGCAAAATAATACATTGGCAAGACTGAGCAGGTTGGTAGTAGTTTTCTGTGCTGGTTATGCAACCTATCAGTCTATGAGGAACAGCGTATGTTTCAGCGTAATTGTCTAACAATAAAACGTCTGAAATGAGCATAGGTTGAGATTGTAGTAGGAATTGCAATTTCAAATTATTTGGCATTGCTTATATAACCTAAATATCACTCGTATATGTTACGGTAAAAGTACAAAATCGGCAAATGTGCAGATTTGCCGGTATATGTGCACATCTACTAATTAGATAGGTAAATGTGAGTTTAAATTTGAGATCAACTTCATATATCTACTTTTACCGGTAAAAGTTCATATTTTCCAATGTATTTCGGTAAAAGTTAAAAGAATAATAAACAGAAATAAAATACACTTGTATATTAAAGTTAAAATGTATTTAATATAATTTATATTATTTCATTTAAACACTACCTTATAATAATATTATTTCAAATGATTATATAAATCGCTCATAAAAACAATTAGAGAAAATAAAATAGCAAACTGAAGCTTAACAAACACAACAATAACCTCAAAAATGCAGGTTTATCGAACAGCACATGCGCTCTGTATGTTAAAATAAATCTCTATACATTTACCAACAGCGCACATATGTGCACATATACCGGTATAAATGTGCACATATACCGGTATATGTGTACATTTACCAATCTACGTACTTTTACTGTACAACAGATATTAATTGCCTGAATACACAACAGATATTAATTAACATGCCTTGTATATTTCGCCTTATGTGGCAATCGTGATAAATTGGTTTCTTATCATGGATCAGCATATGTAAATATAACTTATAGGTATGTAATGATACCATGCCATTCTGTGATGACATAGAGTTTAATTGTTGTCATGAATTAAATACAAAGTATATATTACAGCTCAACAAACTCCACCACGTCATCGAGAAACAGTCCATTTGTCGATGACGTGGTCAAATATATCAGTGGATTTGTTATTAGAAAATGTGTAGCTAATATTAATGAAGTCTGTTCCATCTTTGCTATCGCTAAATCTACCGATTCAGTATTAGTCAATACAAAAACTAAAAGTAACTTAATCTTCCCATCGGAAGATGTCGTAAAAATAACACGATACTGTAAGTTTATTATTAAAAATATCATATCATTCGTACTAAAATAGTGTATTAAAGAACGAGTTCAATAAGCGCGATTTTGCGGCACGCGTCCATGTTTAGGTTAGGTTACTTTTCTAATGGAAATCTAAGTGCGGAAAACGCTTTATGGACGAGTTTTCTATACTATTTTTTCTTTTTGTGCCCTTTTATGCCATTTCTAATAAAAAAAACGCCGATACATAATGATAAAATTGTATCGCACTCAGCGAACCATTAACGAACCTATATCAGTACTTTAATGACTTCATTATAGACGCAAAATATAAAATAGTATATTAAAGGACGAGTTCAGTAATCGCGATTTTACAGCAAGCGTCCACGTTTGGATTGACGTTTTAATTGAAAAGTGCTGAAAATCGCCTTTGGAACGAGTTTTTTATAGTATTTTTTTCTATTTTGCGCTTTTGCCTTTTATGCCATTTCTAAATAAAAAAACCGCCAATAAATATTGAGAAAATTGTATCGCACTCGAGCGAGCCATAACCGCACGAACAAGTGTGCTGTTATGAGTCCATTATAGACGCAAAATAGAAAATAGTATATTTTACAACGAGAGATGAAAGGCCTTTTTTGGTGAGGTGAGAGTTTGCTCACGAGCGCCAGCGAGTTAGCAATCACACCGAACAAAAAAAAATACGCTTTCATCTCGAGTAGTAAATGCAATTTTTTCTATTGATATTCGGTTACAGAATCCATAATTCGACTTTCATAAAACCAATTGGAAGCGAACTATCGGAACTGTCAATACAAATTTAATCGTTGGTTTTCTCGTTTCCATGGTAACATATTGCATTCTCATAGAAGGTGATACTTTTCAAGTCAAATGTCCTAATTTTATTTCGGTTTTTTAAATAGATTTAGGCTCGTTTTACGTTTGTACATAAAATAATCCATTGAAATTGATGTAATTAATAAGAAAGTCCATGCAAATTTGGTTAGTTTAGTGTTTTAATCGAGAAAATCATAAATTTAAAATAAAAGAATAAAAAAAAGTCACTTTCATGCAGGGTAAGCTGTGTAAAAAATGCCATTTTCAGTAGAAAAATAAAATTAAACCATTGCAGTCCGTTGACGTATTATTATGTTTTTTTATATAAAACTTTATTTAAAATTTTGCTGACTGAAGCTGACTTTCGGCAGGTTTCCCTGCTCGAATCGTTAGAAGAAAAGGAAATGGAAAATCAGTTTGGTTTCCTGGGATTTTGAGGAATTTTCGTTTAGAAAAGTTTTTTATTTTGCCCAGTAAAAAACATCTTTAGTTTTGTCGAAAAATTTTACCTTTTCCTCGATTTTCGGGAAAACTGTTATTAGGGCTTTAATCCAGACCATGAGAAACTGAAGATGTTTAGAGATATTCTGAAAAATCTATACTTAGAGTTTGGATCAGACCATAAGGAACATAGAACATTTTTTGGAAAAATTGGTTATTGGGAAATTTGAGAAAAAGTGAAAGTTTTTACTAGATTTTCAGAAATATCGCTATATAGATTATGGACAACACATTGTAAACCTGAAAAACTCGGCGGAACAGTTTCCCCACGATATCCGGAAAAATTGATGGATTGGACGATGGTAAACTGAAGAAATTGTCGGAAAATTACTTAATTCTTATTTTTGTAAAACTACAGCTACACTGCAATGAATGATGGGAAACTGAAGAAATTAGCAGAAATCTATTAATTTCTTTTTTGTAAAACTGTAGCTAGAATCTTGATTCGAGCCTTGCGGAAGTTTTGCGATAATTTCGGAAAGAATTCTCCGAAATTTTCGCATTTTCCCAGGCGTTTTCGACGGCGAATCGCGAAACTAGGAAGAAAATTAGTGTTTGGGAACTGCTGTTGGTCGGATTTTAGATTTAGATCCAACAAAAAATCCCTCAAAAGGACCCTCGAAATATATTCTTTGCCTTCGAAAAAAGTAGCCCCTAACTAATCAAAAAATTGCAACTTTCCGATTTTCCTTTTAAAATTAATTTGTATTTCTTTTTTTGTATTTTTCACTATAATAATTGTTATAAACAAAATTTTATAACTTCTTCAAAAAGGGGGGCCGGCTTTTGGCGATGGTCTTCTTTGAAATTCACCGTCTGTATAGTGTTAATTCTAGTCTTGTCTGTCTAGTCTTGTCTGTCTAGTCTTGTCTGTCTAATCTTGTCTGTCTAGTCTTGTCTGTCTAGTCTTGTCTGTCTAGTCTTGTCTGTCTAGTCTTGTCTGTCTAGTCTTGTCAGTCTAGTCTTGTCTGTCTAGTCTTGTCTGTCTAGTCTTGTCTGTCTAGTCTTGTCTGTCTAGTCTTGTCTGTCTAGTCTTGTCTGTCTAGTCTTGTCTGTCTAGTCTTGTCTGTCTAGTCTTGTCTGTCTAGTCTTGTCTGTCTAGTCTTGTCTGTCTAGTCTTGTCTGTCTAGTCTTGTCTGTCTAGTCTTGTCTGTCTAGTCTTGTCTGTCTAGTCTTGTCTGTCTAGTCTTGTCTGTCTAGTCTTGTCTGTCTAGTCTTGTCTGTCTAGTCTTGTCTGTCTAGTCTTGTCTGTCTAGTCTTGTCTGTCTAGTCTTGTCTGTCTAGTCTTGTCTGTCTAGTCTTGTCTGTCTAGTCTTGTCTGTCTAGTCTTGTCTGTCTAGTCTTGTCTGTCTAGTCTTGTCTGTCTAGTCTTGTCTGTCTAGTCTTGTCTGTCTAGTCTTGTCTGTCTAGTCTTGTCTGTCTAGTCTTGTCTGTCTAGTCTTGTCTGTCTAGTCTTGTCTGTCTAGTCTTGTCTGTCTAGTCTTGTCTGTCTAGTCTTGTCTGTCTAGTCTTGTCTGTCTAGTCTTGTCTGTCTAGTCTTGTCTGTCTAGTCTTGTCTGTCTAGTCTTGTCTGTCTAGTCTTGTCTGTCTAGTCTTGTCTGTCTAGTCTTGTCTGTCTAGTCTTGTCTGTCTAGTCTTGTCTGTCTAGTCTTGTCTGTCTAGTCTTGTCTGTCTAGTCTTGTCTGTCTAGTCTTGTCTGTCTAGTCTTGTCTGTCTAGTCTTGTCTGTCTAGTCTTGTCTGTCTAGTCTTGTCTGTCTAGTCTTGTCTGTCTAGTCTTGTCTGTCTAGTCTTGTCTGTCTAGTCTTGTCTGTCTAGTCTTGTCTGTCTAGTCTTGTCTGTCTAGTCTTGTCTGTCTAGTCTTGTCTGTCTAGTCTTGTCTGTCTAGTCTTGTCTGTCTAGTCTTGTCTGTCTAGTCTTGTCTGTCTAGTCTTGTCTGTCTAGTCTTGTCTGTCTAGTCTTGTCTGTCTAGTCTTGTCTGTCTAGTCTTGTCTGTCTAGTCTTGTCTGTCTAGTCTTGTCTGTCTAGTCTTGTCTGTCTAGTCTTGTCTGTCTAGTCTTGTCTGTCTAGTCTTGTCTGTCTAGTCTTGTCTGTCTAGTCTTGTCTGTCTAGTCTTGTCTGTCTAGTCTTGTCTGTCTAGTCTTGTCTGTCTAGTCTTGTCTGTCTAGTCTTGTCTGTCTAGTCTTGTCTGTCTAGTCTTGTCTGTCTAGTCTTGTCTGTCTAGTCTTGTCTGTCTAGTCTTGTCTGTCTAGTCTTGTCTGTCTAGTCTTGTCTGTCTAGTCTTGTCTGTCTAGTCTTGTCTGTCTAGTCTTGTCTGTCTAGTCTTGTCTGTCTAGTCTTGTCTGTCTAGTCTTGTCTGTCTAGTCTTGTCTGTCTAGTCTTGTCTGTCTAGTCTTGTCTGTCTAGTCTTGTCTGTCTAGTCTTGTCTGTCTAGTCTTGTCTGTCTAGTCTTGTCTGTCTAGTCTTGTCTGTCTAGTCTTGTCTGTCTAGTCTTGTCTGTCTAGTCTTGTCTGTCTAGTCTTGTCTGTCTAGTCTTGTCTGTCTAGTCTTGTCTGTCTAGTCTTGTCTGTCTAGTCTTGTCTGTCTAGTCTTGTCTGTCTAGTCTTGTCTGTCTAGTCTTGTCTGTCTAGTCTTGTCTGTCTAGTCTTGTCTGTCTAGTCTTGTCTGTCTAGTCTTGTCTGTCTAGTCTTGTCTGTCTAGTCTTGTCTGTCTAGTCTTGTCTGTCTAGTCTTGTCTGTCTAGTCTTGTCTGTCTAGTCTTGTCTGTCTAGTCTTGTCTGTCTAGTCTTGTCTGTCTAGTCTTGTCTGTCTAGTCTTGTCTGTCTAGTCTTGTCTGTCTAGTCTTGTCTGTCTAGTCTTGTCTGTCTAGTCTTGTCTGTCTAGTCTTGTCTGTCTAGTCTTGTCTGTCTAGTCTTGTCTGTCTAGTCTTGTCTGTCTAGTCTTGTCTGTCTAGTCTTGTCTGTCTAGTCTTGTCTGTCTAGTCTTGTCTGTCTAGTCTTGTCTGTCTAGTCTTGTCTGTCTAGTCTTGTCTGTCTAGTCTTGTCTGTCTAGTCTTGTCTGTCTAGTCTTGTCTGTCTAGTCTTGTCTGTCTAGTCTTGTCTGTCTAGTCTTGTCTGTCTAGTCTTGTCTGTCTAGTCTTGTCTGTCTAGTCTTGTCTGTCTAGTCTTGTCTGTCTAGTCTTGTCTGTCTAGTCTTGTCTGTCTAGTCTTGTCTGTCTAGTCTTGTCTGTCTAGTCTTGTCTGTCTAGTCTTGTCTGTCTAGTCTTGTCTGTCTAGTCTTGTCTGTCTAGTCTTGTCTGTCTAGTCTTGTCTGTCTAGTCTTGTCTGTCTAGTCTTGTCTGTCTAGTCTTGTCTGTCTAGTCTTGTCTGTCTAGTCTTGTCTGTCTAGTCTTGTCTGTCTAGTCTTGTCTGTCTAGTCTTGTCTGTCTAGTCTTGTCTGTCTAGTCTTGTCTGTCTAGTCTTGTCTGTCTAGTCTTGTCTGTCTAGTCTTGTCTGTCTAGTCTTGTCTGTCTAGTCTTGTCTGTCTAGTCTTGTCTGTCTAGTCTTGTCTGTCTAGTCTTGTCTGTCTAGTCTTGTCTGTCTAGTCTTGTCTGTCTAGTCTTGTCTGTCTAGTCTTGTCTGTCTAGTCTTGTCTGTCTAGTCTTGTCTGTCTAGTCTTGTCTGTCTAGTCTTGTCTGTCTAGTCTTGTCTGTCTAGTCTTGTCTGTCTAGTCTTGTCTGTCTAGTCTTGTCTGTCTAGTCTTGTCTGTCTAGTCTTGTCTGTCTAGTCTTGTCTGTCTAGTCTTGTCTGTCTAGTCTTGTCTGTCTAGTCTTGTCTGTCTAGTCTTGTCTGTCTAGTCTTGTCTGTCTAGTCTTGTCTGTCTAGTCTTGTCTGTCTAGTCTTGTCTGTCTAGTCTTGTCTGTCTAGTCTTGTCTGTCTAGTCTTGTCTGTCTAGTCTTGTCTGTCTAGTCTTGTCTGTCTAGTCTTGTCTGTCTAGTCTTGTCTGTCTAGTCTTGTCTGTCTAGTCTTGTCTGTCTAGTCTTGTCTGTCTAGTCTTGTCTGTCTAGTCTTGTCTGTCTAGTCTTGTCTGTCTAGTCTTGTCTGTCTAGTCTTGTCTGTCTAGTCTTGTCTGTCTAGTCTTGTCTGTCTAGTCTTGTCTGTCTAGTCTTGTCTGTCTAGTCTTGTCTGTCTAGTCTTGTCTGTCTAGTCTTGTCTGTCTAGTCTTGTCTGTCTAGTCTTGTCTGTCTAGTCTTGTCTGTCTAGTCTTGTCTGTCTAGTCTTGTCTGTCTAGTCTTGTCTGTCTAGTCTTGTCTGTCTAGTCTTGTCTGTCTAGTCTTGTCTGTCTAGTCTTGTCTGTCTAGTCTTGTCTGTCTAGTCTTGTCTGTCTAGTCTTGTCTGTCTAGTCTTGTCTGTCTAGTCTAATCTTGACCGTAGGCTAGATTAAAATTTAGTTTGGTATCCACATTTGCCCAATACATACCGAGTGACTATAAATGATTGAAGCAAAATAATACGTTGGCAAGACTGAGCAGGTTGGTAGTACTTTTCTGTGCTGGTTGTGCAACCTATCAGCGTATGTTACGGAACAGCGTATGTTTCGGCGTAATTTTCTAAAACATCTGTAATGAGTATGGGTTGAGATTGTAGTAGGAATTGCAATTTCAAATTATTTAGCATTGCTTATATAACCTAAATATCACTCGATGACAAATATCTAGACAAAGTTTAACTTTATATAACAGATATTAACTGCCTTAATACACAACAAATACTAACATACCTTGTGTATATTGCGCCTTATGTGGCAATCGTGATAAATCGGTTTCTTATCATGGGTGTCAGCATAAACAACATAACTTATAGGTATGTATTGATATCATGCCATCCTGTGATGACAGAGTTTAATTGTTGTCATGAATTAAATACAAAGTATATATTACAGCTCAACAAATTCCACAACGTCAGCTAGAAACAGTCCATTTGTCGATGACGTGGTCAAATAAATCAGTGGATTTGTTATTAGAAAATGTGTAGCTAATATTAATGAAGTCTGTTCTATCTTCGCTGTTGCTAATACAAAATCAAAGTCAAATAGTCAATACAAAATCTAAAAGTAACTTAATCTTCCCATCGGAAGATGTAAAAATAACATGATACATGATACATCATATGTGCCCATAATTATGAAAGTGGTTAAGTCAAAATTAAAAAAAATGAGTTATTTTACACCATATTATTAACAATAAATGAATTCCATATATTTTTTAAATTACAACCACTATCTAATGGTTCATTATTGACGATATAGTAAAAATTACTTTATTTACCGATAAATTTTGGTTTAAAATAATGCTGTGCGAAATAACTGATAAAGTATTTTCTTTTTTAATTTTGACTTACAATTAGACCACTTTCATAATAATGGGCACAAATCATTCGTACTAGTATAGTATATTAAAGAATGAGTTCAATAAGCGCGATTTTTCAGCACGCGTCCATGTATAGGTTAGGTTAGTTTTCTAATGGAATTTTCTGGTTGATATTGTTTCACCAATAAGGTTAGGTTTCAATATGGAAACTGATACATTGAGAATTCAGTGTTGTAATCACAGCCACAGCATGTATGCCTGAATTGTATCCAATAGTGAATGGCTCAAAATTTTGTGATAGATGTAGGAAGCAAATTACTATGTTAAGCCGTTGACGGACACTTGCGGCTATAGCCGTCAAAGCGAAGTTCACATTGTGGCATGACGGCAACAGCCGCCCAAAACAAAACGGTCATTTGTAGACACTGCGACTATAGCAGCACATATGTGCATTTACCGGCGCATAAGTAGAAGCCTAGTGTCATGTTTTGGAAAAAAACCTCTACGTTGAATTTCGTTTAACACCTGTTACACGACTTCCAGCTTCAGTATGCACGTGGTTGTGAACAGAGTACTGCGATCAGTCATTTATTTTTGTTTGATTATGAAGTAACGTTTCGTGTAAAACTCCCAAATACTTTGTTGCACAAAACAAATTGCTTATTTGAGTCAATAAACCTGTCATTTACGTTTTTAAATTTTTGCTGTTATAGCCGCCGACGTCCCATTACTTAGTGTATAGAGTCTGCTGGCGCCATGACGATTATATCCACAACCTAATTAAAGGTGCTGAATTAATCAAAATTAAGTTTATTTAAACAGAAAGAGTAAAACCATACTTCTAATATTCTAAAAATTTCATAATCATAGAGTGTCAATTTTCGAACTTCACTTGTTCCTACTGTCCGTCAATGTATTAAAAAATGCACAGGTCCTAAGTGACAAAAATGTTGACAATGATTAATCTCACTCGGAAACATTCTCAGACCATAACGCAGACTTTATAACAGACATATCACGTTACATCACTGTTCTCTTTCTCTAAGAAACAAACTGGTGGCTTGGATTTGTTTTACAGATTCATGAAGCAAAAATAACTTGATTCATGAAGCAAAAATAACTTTTCTCCATCCAGCTAGACCCTACATCCTTCTCATATCCAAGAAATGCTGATATTCTGTGGGTTTCCTGAGTAAGTCTCCTTAGTGGAGATATCGATTACTGGACTCCTGAGTCCAGTAATGGATGTCCTGTGGAAAGTGAATCCTCTAACTCAAACTGGAAGAACTTATGTTCTACTTGAACGTGATATGTGTCAGACAAATGAAGCCTTTTCAAACTTAAAATGATCGACTTGTTTGATCATTTTAAGTTTGCGAAGGCTTCATTTGTTGTATTATTTAATAGTGTAACTTTTATTAATAGTAACTATACTAACATTGTTGGATTATGAATAGAGAGTTGAATTAATGGAAATGGAAGTTCTTCAATATTCTTAACAACGAAGCCATCCATTGCCCAAATTTATATTTTGTCCTATGGTTTACAAGAATACTAGCTAGTCATTGAATTAATTTGTAAATTTTAAAATATGTACTTTCTGGAAAAAATTGAATTAAAATTTTAAAATGGGTTTAATTTTTTTTTTTTCTTAAATTAACCTATATAATGTTGTAAATCATAGTCATGAAAAATGCTGTAAAATGCCAAGTATCTAGCTCAATTAGGAAAAATTCTACAGCAATTTAAAAAGTAGTTTTTCCCTGTTTTTGGGTCCATTCATGAGAATTTTACAGCTCTGTAATTCAAAACCGAGTTGACACATCTTAGTAAAATCTCATATTTTTCAAGTCTATACTAATAGTACACCTGTGTCAAATTTCAGAAAAATCAGAGATCGTGAGGTGTAGACCCTGTGTTGAGTTGATGTGGAATGACCCAACTAGTAAGCCGTCTTTATTTAGCCGATGTCACGAATTTTGTGCGTAGAAAAAACGATTGCAAAATAATCGAAATAATCTTTTACTTACATAATCAGTGTTCACAAAGCGTTCGACTATTCGCCCACAGTGTTTGAGTCGTGTGAAGTTGGCCCCCAAATTTTTGAAAAATTAATTTTTTTAGAGTTCTGGCAAGATTTCGAATAGGTCTAGAGTTCTTGCTTGAAAATTAAAATAGTTCCGGGGAATTTCGGGCAGAAATCGAGAAAAACAATTTGGGGGCCCTCTTTTTCAGGAAAAAGTGTTCTGATGTAATATTCCAGTTCTTTCTGTAGAGTTCTAGAGTTCTCAATCAATAAGGCATATAGTTCTACATTTTATTTATTGCAAAATTTTGTAATTTTTGAAAAATTAAAAAAAAATCAGATAACGGTTTCCGATTGTACTAAGGCAGATAAACAAAATGGTTATTAGACATTTTTGTAAAATCAATATTTAAATTTATTTATAAAAAACTTTCGACAAAGATAAAAAAATAAAAAATACAAGAGTTCTGATAACAGTTCTGAGTAGCCCCCGAAGAGTTCTAAACAAATAACCAATATACTTTCTATGTCAAACCAATATTAAAGAAGTTATAAGCAAAAACGAGGCGCTAAATTTTTTTAAATTACAGAATTAAAAAAAAAAAATTCCGTTCTGTTAAGAGTTCTGGGTAGCCCCTCGAGAGTTCTGAACAAATCTCTTTTATAATTTCCACGTCCGACCAATATTAAAGAAATTATAAACAAAATATGCGGCACTAAGTTTTTTAAACATTAAAAATTTGAAAAAAAAAAATTTTCATGAGTTTTGATAAGAGTTCTGAGTAGCGTCCGGAGAGTTCTGAACAAATAACCAATACAATTTCTTTGTCAAATCAATATTAAAGAAGTTATAATTATAAGTATATATATAAGCAAAAACAAGGCGCTAAATTTTTTGAAAATTACAGAATTCGAAAAAAAAAAATTTACATGAGTTCTGTTAAGAGTACTGGGTAGCCCCTCGAGAGTTCTGAACAAATCTCTTGTATAATTACCATGTCCGACCAATATCAAAGAAGTTATAAGCAAAAACGAGACGCAAAATTTTTGAAAATTAAAGAATTCGAAACAATTTTTTTCCATGAGTTCTGTTCAGAGTTCTGGGTAGCCCCTCGAGAGTTCTGAACAAATCTCTTTTATAATTACCATGTCCGACCAATATCAAAGAAGTTATAAGCAAAAACGAGACGCAAAATTTTTGAAAATTACAGAATTCGAAACAATTTTTTTTTTTCATGAGTTCTGTTCAGAGTTCTGGGTAGCCCCTCGAGAGTTCTGAACAAATCTCATTTATAATCTCCATGTCCGACCAATATTAAAGAAGTTATAAGCAAAAACGAGGCGCAAATTTTTTGAAAATTACAGAATTCGAAAAAAAAAATTTTGTTTAAATTTCAGAATTTTCAATTTTTTTATTTCAAAATTTGTTTTTTCCATGAGTTCTGGGTTGCCCCTCGAGAGTTCTGAACAAATCTCTTTTATAACTTCTTTTAAAAAATTTCGAATTCTGAATTTTTAAAAAAATTAGCGCTTCGCTTTTGCTTATAACTACTTTAATATTGGTTTGACACACAAATTGTATAGGTTATTTCTTCAGAACTCTCCGGGGGCTACTCAGAACTCATATCAAAACTCATGAAAAACATTTTTGTTTTTATTAATTCTGTAATTTTTTCAACTTTTGCGCCTCGTTTTTGCTTATAACTTCTGTAATATTGGTCGGACATGCAAATTATAAAAGAGATTTGTTCAGAACTCTCTTGGGGCTACCCAGAAGTCTTAACGGAACTCATGGAAAATTTTTTTTTTTCGAATTCTGTAATTTTCTAAAATTTTACGCCTCGTTTTTGCTTATAACTTCTTTAATATTGGTTTGACAAAGAAATTGTTTTGGTTATTTGTTCAGAACTCTCCGGGGGCTACTCAGAACTCTTATCAAAACTCATGGAATTTTTTTTTTTTAATTTTTTAATGTTCAAAAAACTTAGCGCCGCATATTTTGTTTATAACTTCTTTAATATTGGTCGGACGTGGTAATTATAAAAGAGATTTGTTCAGAACTCTCGAGGGGCTACCCAGAACTCTTAACAGAACTTACGGAAAAATATATATTTTTTGAATTCTGTAATTTTCAAAAATTTAGCACCTCGTTTTTGCTTATAACTTCTTTAATATTGGTTTGACAAAGAAACTGTATTGGTTATTTGTTTAGAACTCTCCGGGGGCTACTCAGAACTCTTGTCAGAACTCTTATTTTTTTTTTTTTATCTTCGTCGAAAGTTTTTTATAAATAAATTTATAAATATTGATTTTACAAAAATGTCTAATAAGCATTTTTTGTTTATCTGCCTTAGTACAATCGAAAACCGTTATCAGATTTTTTTTTAATTTTTCAAAAATTACAAAATTTTGAAAAAAAAAAAAGTAGAACTATATGCATTATCGATTGAGAACTCTAGAACTCCATATAAAGAACTGGAATATTACATCAGAACTCATTTTCCTGAAAAAGAGGGGGCTGCGTGAAGTTGGCCCCCAAATTGTTTTTCTCGATTTCTGCCCGAAATTCCCCGGAACTATTGCAATTTTCAAGCAAGAACTCTAGAACTATTCGGAATCCAGCCAGAACTCTAAAAAAAATTAAATTTTTCAAAAATTCGGGGGCCAACTTCACACGACTCAGTGTTTGTTCTTCCGGATAGGTTTCAACAAATTGTTCCTAAGCTGAATTCCGTGAATACAGGCCATTTTCATTTTGCAATCCTCTACGAAAATAGGCCATTATAACAAATGCACTGTGCTCAGTTGTAGAAACCATTAATATTAAAGGAAGTTTGAAACTGTCAATTTTAATATTTCTTTTTGACATTTGTATTGAAATTGTAAAATTTAATGTGCCATGCCAACAATGTTGCCAACTAATGAATTCAAATATATAACCAACGTAACAAAATAAAACTCAATAGACCTTTCTACGGTTAGTTAAGCGCATAGGCGTCCGCAATGTTTAAAAGGCTGGAATATAAAAGTTTCGGACACATTTTGTTATTTTCACAGGATATACGTAAAAAAATTTCGAGCACTTTTTTTAAGTGTATGGCGAGAATTGACGCCTGCGCACAAAACAAATTGAACTATGAAAAGGTCTATTATTTATAGTCATTTGTTATTTATAATATTATTCTATCTTGTCTATCTACCCTTGTCTGTCTAGTCTTGTCTGTCTAGTCTTGTCTGTCTAGTCTTCTCTGTCTAGTCTTGTCTGTCTAGTGTTGTCTATCTAGTCTTGTCTGTCTAGTCTTATCTGAGCAGTTTTGTCTATCTAGCCTTGTCTATCTAATCTTGTTAGTATATTCTTGTCTGTCTAGGCTTGTATGTCTAATCATGTCTATCTTGTCTAATCTTATCTGTCTAATCTTATCTGCCTAATCGTGTTTGTCTAGGCTTATCTGTTTGGTCTGGTCTGTCTAGTCTTATCTCTCTGGTCTTGCCTAGTCTAGTCTCATCTAACCTCAACTAACCTTATCTAGTCACATCTAGTCTCATCTGGTCTTATCTAGTCTCATGAATGCTCATCTGATTTCATCTAGTTTCATATAGTCTCATCTTGTATTTTCTAGTCTCATCTAATCTTATCCAAACTCATTCAGCCGTATTAAGTCTTATCTGGTTATATTTTTAATTTCAGATAGCCCCATCTAGTCCAAGCTGGTCTAATCTAATCTGATCTAGTCTAATCCATTCTAACCTAATCTAATCTAAACTTATCCAGTCTCATCTGGTTTCATCAAGTCTCATCTAATCTCTTCTAGTATCACCTGGTTTCATCTAGTCTCATTTAGTCTCATGCAGTTTCATCTCATCTCATCTAGTCTCATCTGATTTTATTCAATCTCATAAAATCTTGTTTGGTCTCCTCTGGTTTCATTTAGTCTAATTGTAATTTCGTTTCGTCCTATCGCAATAATAATTACAATATTTTATTTATTTTAGATAAAATTTAAAATTTATTTGAAATCGGGTGAAATCAGGAAGGAAAACAATATTCATAAATAAATCGTGTGTTCAAATAAAGTGAATTATAGCGTAGCGTGTACTCAATATTTATTTCGAATGACATCTGGTGAAGATAAATTTCTAAGAATTTCTATGGTCGCGTGAGCAATTTGTTACCGGTTACCATGACAACATGCATAAATTAACTTCGCCGGCCGATCGCGCGATACGCAAGGACCAATCAAAACGCAATTATAACCAAAATTTTTATTTTTTCAAATTTCGGAATTTACTTTCAAAATTTTGGCTCAAAATATCGGAAATTAATTTACCTTTGAGTTCCCGCAGTTTTCCGGAATCTCGGGCCGGTTTTCCAGGAATTCCTCGCCATTTTCCGGGAATGAACACAACACCGCTTTGACATAGCGAGCACTGAGCTCAGTAGGGGTTCACACATGCGCACCAACAAATCAAAGCCTACTTTGTAAAAAAGGAACTAATCTTCACTAACTAATCTTGTGTATCTAATCTTGTCTGTGTAGTCTTGTCTGACTAATATTGTCTGCCCAGACATGCCTGTCTGTCTAGGCTCGTCTGTCTAGCCTTGCATATTTAGTCTTGTCTGTCTAGTCTTGCTTGTCTATGTTTGTCTGTCTAGTCTTGTCCATCTCAACAGATATACAGGCAAGACTAGACATACAGAGTAGACAGACAAGACTAGGCAGACAAGATTGGACAAACAAGACTAGACAGATAAGATTAGACAGACAAGATTAGACAAACAAGAGTAGACAGACAAGAGTAGACAGACAAGAGTTGACAGAAAATAGTAGACAGACAATAATAGACAGACAAGATTAGACAAACAAAACTAGACAGACAAGATTAGACAGACAAGATTATACAGACAAGAGTAGACAGACAAGAGTAGACATATAAGACAAGACAGACAAGATGAGACAGACAAGATTAGACAGACAAGAGTAGACGGACAAGAGTAGACAGAGAACAGTAGACAGACAAGAGTTGACAGACAAGAGTAGACAAACAAGACTAGACAGACAAGATTAGACAGACAAGATAAGACAGACAAGAGTAGACAGACAAGAGTAGATATACAAGACTAGACAGACAAGATTAGACAGACAAGATAAGACAGACAATAGTAGACAGACAAGAGTAGACAAACAACAGTAGACAGACAAGAGTTGACAGATAAGAGTATACAGACAAGAGTTGACAGACAAGAGTAGACAGACAAAATTAGACAGACAAGAGTTGACAGACAAGAGTAGACAGGTAAGACTAGACAGACAAGATTAGACAAACAAGACTAGACAGACAAGATTAGACAGACAAGATTAGACAGACAACATTAGACAGACAAGAGTAGACAGACAAGAGTTGACAGACAAGAATAGACAGACACGAGTTAACAGACAAGATTAGACAGACAAGATTAGACAGACAAGAGTTGACAGACAAGAGCAGACAGACCAGACTAGACAGATAGGCCTAGACAGACAAGATTGGACAGACAAGAGTAGACAGACAAGAGTAGACAGACAAGACTAGACAGACAAGATTAGACAAACAAGACTAGGCAGACAAGATTAGACAGACAAGAGTAGACATACAAGACTAGTTAGACATGATTAGACAGACAAGAGTAGGCAGACAAGAGTAGACAGACAACAGTAGACAGACAAGAGTTGACAGACAAGAGTAGACAGACAAGAGTTGACAGACAATAGTTGACAGACAAGAGTAGACAGACAAGATTAGACAGACAAGAGTTGACAGACAAGAGTAGACAGATAAGACTAGACAGACAAGATTCGAGAAACAAGACTAGACAGACAAGATTAGACAGTTAAGAGTAGACAGACAAGAGTAGACAAACAACAGTAGACAGACAAGAGTTGACAGACAAGAGTAGACAGACAAGAGTAGACAGACAACAGTAGACAGACAAGAGTTGACAGACAAGAGTAGACAGACAAGATTAGACGGACAAGATTAGACAACCAAGACTAGGCAGACAAGAGTAGACATACAAGACTAGTTAGACATGATTAGACAGACAAGAGTAGGCAGACAAGAGTAGACAGACAACAGTAGACAGACAAGAGTTGACAGACAAGAGTAGACAGACAAGAGTTGACAGACAAGAGTTGACAGACAAGAGTAGACAGACAAGATTAGACAGACAAGAGTTGACAGACAAGAGTAGACAGATGACTAGTCAGACAAGATTCGAGAAACAAGACTAGACAGACAAGATTAGACAGTTAAGAGTAGACAGACAAGAGTAGACAAACAACAGTAGACAGACAAGAGTTGACAGACAAGAGTAGACAGACAAGAGTTGACAGACAAGAGTAGACAGATAAGACCAGACATACAAAATTAGACAAACAAGACTAGAGAGACAAGATTAGACAGACAAGATTAGACAGACAAGATTAGACAGACAAGAGTAGACAGACTAGAGTTGACAGACTAGAGTAGACAGACAAGAGTTGACAGACAAGTTTAGACAGCCAAGATTAGACAGACAAGAGTTGACAGACAAGAGTAGACATACAAAACTAGACAGACAAGATTAAACAAACAAGACTAGACAGACAAGATTAGACAGACAAGATTAGACAGACAAGAGTAGACAGACAAGAGTTGACAGACTAGAGTAGACAGACAAGAGTTGACAGACAAGATTAGACAGACAAGATTAGACAGACAAGAGTTGACAGACAAGAATAGACATACAAAACTAGACAGACAAGATTAAACAAACAAGACTAGACAGACAAGATTGGACAGACAAGAGTAGGCAGACAAGAGTAGACAGACAAGAGTTGACAGACAAGAGTAGACAGACAAGACTAGACAGACAAGATTAGACAAACAAGACTAGGCAGACAAGATTAGACAGACAAGAGTAGACATACAAGACTAGTTAGACATGATTAGACAGACAAGATTAGACAGACAAGAGTAGACAGACAAGAGTAGACAGACAACAGTAGACAGACAAGAGTTGACAGACAAGAGTAGACAGACAAGACTAGGCAGACAAGATTAGACAAACAAGACTAGACAGACAAGATTAGACAGACAAGATTAGACAGATAAGAGTACACAGACAAGAGTAGACAGACAAGAGTAGACATACAAGACTAGACAGACAAGATTAGACAGACAAGAGTAGACAGACAAGAGTAGACAGACAACAGTAGACAGACAAGACTAGACAGACAAGATTAGAGAAGCAAGACTAGACAGACAAGATTAGACAGACAAGATAGACAGACAATAGTAGACAGACAAGAGTAGACAGACAAGACTAGACAGACAAGATTAGACAAACAAGACTAGACAGACAAGACTAGACAGATAAGACTAGGCAGACAAGACTAGACAGACAAGACTAGACAGGCGAGACTAAACATACAAGACTAGACAGAAAAGTCTAGACCAGGCCTGGGCAAATAGTGGCCCGCGGGTCGCATACAGCCTCTGGCGACATTTTATGTGGCCCACGAGGCATTTTATAATGTACTTTAATTAAAAATTTTTATCTATCACATGACGACGTGCATGATGAGCTCTTGCGGGTGTAGTGGGGACGTAATATGGTATGGTATGGTATGGTAATAAGACCAGACATACAAAATTAGACAAACAAGACTAGAGAGACAAGATTAGACAGACAAGATTAGACAGACAAGAGTAGACAGACAAGAGTTGACAGACTAGAGTAGACAGACAAGAGTTGACAGACAAGTTTAGACAGCCAAGATTAGACAGACAAGAGTTGACAGACAAGAGTAGACATACAAAACTAGACAGACAAGATTAAACAAACAAGACTAGACAGACAAGATTAGACAGACAAGATTAGACAGACAAGAGTAGACAGACAAGAGTTGACAGACTAGGGTAGACAGACAAGAGTTGACAGACAAGATTAGACAGACAAGATTAGACAGACAAGAGTTGACAGACAAGAGTAGACATACAAAACTAGACAGACAAGATTAAACAAACAAGACTAGACAAACAAGATTGGACAGACAAGAGTAGGCAGACAAGAGTAGACAGACAAGAGTTGACAGACAAGAGTAGACAGACAAGACTAGACAGACAAGATTAGACAAACAAGACTAGGCAGACAAGATTAGACAGACAAGAGTAGACATACAAGACTAGTTAGACATGATTAGACAGACAAGATTAGACAGACAAGAGTAGACAGACAAGAGTAGACAGACAAGAGTAGACAGACAACAGTAGACAGACAAGAGTTGACAGACAAGAGTAGACAGACAAGACTAGGCAGACAAGATTAGACAAACAAGACTAGACAGACAAGATTAGACAGACAAGATTATACAGATAAGAGTACACAGACAAGAGTAGACAGACAAGAGTAGACAGACAAGAGTAGACATACAAGACTAGACAGACAAGATTAGACAGACAAGAGTAGACAGACAAGAGTAGACAGACAACAGTAGACAGACAAAACTAGACAGACAAGATTAGAGAAGCAAGACTAGACAGACAAGATTAGACAGACAAGATAGACAGACAATAGTAGACAGACAAGAGTAGACAGACAAGACTAGACAGACAAGATTAGACAAACAAGACTAGACAGACAAGACTAGACAGATAAGACTAGGCAGACAAGACTAGACAGACAAGACTAGACAGGCGAGACTAAACATACAAGACTAGACAGAAAAGTCTAGACCAGGCCTGGGCAAATAGTGGCCCGCGGGTCGCATACGGCCCCTGGCGACATTTTATGCGGCCCACGAGGCATTTTATAATGTACTTTAATTAAAAAATTATATCTATCGCATGACGGCGTGCATGATGAGCTCTTGCGGGTGTAGTGGGGACGTAATATGGACGTAATGCGAATACAATGTGAACGTAATTCTGGAAATGCAAGATTACTTCAAGGAATCCAAGAGTACTTTGTGTAATGTGGTGTAATACTAACGTACTGCTTAGGAATATGCAGTAATGCAGCTGAATATTAACATGGACTGCAAGAGTGGATGACCCCTCGGTAAATACTTTTCCAAGTTATTAAACTGTGAAAAACCAAAGACAAACTCAAATTTTACCAAGCACTACAAGACTCAGACTCAGAACAACCGAGTACACAGGAAATTAAAGAGATAATTCAGTCTCTGAAAAATGACAAAGCATCAGGAAACCCTGGAGACCCTCAGGAGACCTGGAAAAATGCAGGAGAAAATCTCATCACAAAACTGAAAGAAATTATGGATGAAATCTGGCAAACTGAAAAAATCCCTGCAGAATGGAAAATGGCAATCATACATCCACTGTACAAAAAAGGAAGCAAGACAGACCGCAACAATTATCGTGGAATTTCACTACTTTCAATAGCATTTCATACTTTTCCAAGTCTATTGGACACCTATGCCAAATTTGCCATTTACACCTATGCCAAATTTCAGGAAAATATGAGTAAGTGAGGTTTCGACCCTGTGTTAAGTTGTGAACAAGTTCACATTTGAAAAACCATTGCTGACCTTGATATAGGACGCATAAACTATGACCTTTACAAAACATAATTTTTAACCACTGTCAATCTCTTTTGACATATTTTTCGTCACTCGTAGGGTAGCGTAGGGAAAGGTTTACATAAGGTAGATAACGTAGATATATGGAGTAGTTACGTTAAATGGACCACCAGGTATATATATATATATATATATATATATATATATATATATATATATATATATATATATAGTACTTACCTATTAACGCCACCACCGTTGTATATTGGATCGAGAGTTCGAGCTGCCGCGCGTATGTTGTCTTGATTTATCTGCCCGCTTCGCGGGATCAATTTTAGATAAAATATTTTATTTTATGATTTATCACAGATATACACGGAAATATATGCGGTGGTCAAGTAAAATGGTCTACCCTGTATATATATATATATATATATATATATATATATATATATACAGGGTGGGGCACTTAAAGTGTTACAGAGCAATAACAGTCAAACCTTGGTTTTCTGTTGACATATCAGTTAGTCACGGTTTACCTTCAAATGTGAGAACATTGAATCGCGAAAATGAGCGAATTTCAAGAACCTTATGATATGTTGATGGTGTTGGGCGAATTCCGTAAAAATTACAGAAACGCTCGAGATTTGTATGCGGCTCGTTATCCAGATAGGCGACAAAAATCGCACATGGCTTTTAAGCGTTTTGCTGTCAATTTCTGTCGCTTCGGTACAGTGAAACAAGCACGAGTGAAACGTCCACCGATTACTAATGAAAATAGTGCGGCTGCTATGTTAGCTATTGTTGCACTAAATCCACATTCGAGCAGCAGGCAAATGGAAAGAGAGAGTGGAATTAGTCGGCGATCTGTGTTAAGGATCTTGCATAAACACAAGTTCCATCCGTATCGTATGTCATTACACCAGGAATTGTACGGCAATGACTTCCCAAATTGCGTTAATTTCTGTAATTGGATTCGTAGAAAAATGCGCACAGATGTTTCATTTTTGAGTCACGTGCTTTTTTCTGACGAATCTAACTTCAGAAATACGGGAAATGCGAATAGGCATAACATGCATTACTTGGCAAATGAGAATCCTTGATGGATGAGAGCTGTACCATTTCAACATCCGTGGTCCGTTAATTGTTGGTGCGGCATTGTCAGCGATCACGTCATTGGTCCATATTTTTTTGAAGGTTGACTGGGCAAGTTAACGCAAACTTTCTGCAAAACGTACTGCCTGAATTACTAGAATGCACATGTGGATGCAACACGACGGTGCACCACCCCATTATGCTTTGTGTTCAAGACAAGTGATGAATGATATTTTTGGCGAAAAGTGGATAGGACGAGGCGGTCCTGTAGCTTAGCCACCTCGTTCGCCAGATCTAACATCACCCGATTACTTTTTATGGGGCTTTATCAAAGATCGCATAATGGCGGTAGCACCTACCACACCTGATGACATGAAGGAATGAATCCGCCGAGCTTGTACCGAAATTACACCACAAATCTTGGCTGAAGTTAGACGGTCTTTTCACCAGTGGATTAACAAGTGTTTACAAGTCGAGGGTCACCACTTCGAGCATCTTCTGTAGGTAGACCGAAACCAAGGTTAGTCGATCCTTTGAAAGTGATTATTCCGATATTTTTCGATATTTTCGACTATTTTCATACTTTGCATGACTAGAATGACCTTGTGTTGCAGGTCGTTGAATTCGTCTTAAAATCGGCAATAATATTATCGAAAAAAAAATACATGATTCCATTTAGTAAAGTGGAGGTGACCTTGACGTAGCTTCAGCGCCTCCACCGATAAAAAAATAGAGTGGTCCAGTATGACGGCCCTCTCGATCCCTAAAACATTTGTCCGAAACTTTTTTGAATATGATCAATAGTTTGACTGTTATTGCTCTGTAACACTTTATGTGCCCCACCCTGTATATATATATATATATATATATATATATATATATATATATATATATATATATATATATATATATATATATATTTGTTGTCAATCATTTTTATTTAGGTGTGTCATTTTTATGCCACGATGTTGGGCGTTGTAAAAAGGTTTGCAAAATAATCGAAATAATCTTTAACTTACATTACCAGTGTTGACAAGCCGTTGGATTCTGTTTATTCGGTTTGTTCTTCGGAATAGGTTTCAACGAATTGTCCGTAAGCTGTATGTCGTGAATACAGCCGCTGGCTATTTTCATGTTGCAATCCACTGCGATAATAGGCCATTACAATAAAAGTGTTGTGCTCTGTTGTGGAAACCATTTTTATTTAAGAACGCTTCTCATTTTTTTTGACGTTTGTGTTGGATTTGTAAAATTTAGTGTGCCATGCCAACGATGTTGCCAAGTTGTTGCCAACAAAGAATTCAGATATGTTACCAACGTAACAAAATAATTTTGTGAAAAGTGCAGGAAACCAAATCGTACTTATAATTATATTTATTTATTTTATAAGTCATGAGTGAATTAGATAACATAGTAATTTCTTTTCTTGAAATATGGAAATTCACATAGTAAATGTTTCCCAATTTTAAATTACCCGCTAGTACAGCAAGTACACCTGGTCTGCAAGATGTCTGAACTTCGCTCTACAAAAATATGAAAATGTTTGAAGGAGATTCATTTCAACTAAGAACACTCAATAAGTAAGTTGTAGTTCATATTTAATTTTAATTCAATTTAAGATTAGATGATACTGATGAAGCCAAAAAGCAGAAACGCGTGTATGGATGTCCATAATTTATATTTTTCAGGTTATAGTAGTGTTTAGTAACCCAAATACTCCTTCATATAACTAATGTGCAAGACACCAAATAGTACTTGTAATTATTATTATTCGTTGCGGCCATCTAGTACCACGTTGAGTCTTGCTTATGGCTCCTCTACCTCTGCACTATGGCTCATTGTGGGACATCATGATGGTCATTAGTATCATGGCCCATTATGATGGGCAGAATGGACGCATCCACACAGTGGTTTTTTTGAAAATTTTGTCCACCCTGTCTATCTTCGAAACAAAGGGTTTTTCAAAAATCATCATACGACAAAATATTCTTAGAACAGGCCCAAGGAATAACCCAAAAAAATACCCTATATATATTATATATATATATATATATATATATATATATATATATATATATATATATATATATATATATATATATATATATATATATATATTTCAAACATAAATGGTTAAGTATAATTTAAAAAATATATTCATTAGTAATTCGTCGTTTGAATTTGCAGTTTCAAAATAAATTATAAATCACATTTACTGTGTACTCCTTGACCTTAGAAATATCACAAAGCGTCCATTTGCAATTATCGTTTAATATCGTTATAAGGTTATATCGTTGCAAAATGAATCGATATTAACGCCGAAGAAACATTCTATAACCTTAAATAGTATTTTAGTGGCGTTAATAAATTGATGCATTAAAGCTTGAATGTTTATATTACATGATATTGTCTTATTGGGTCATTTAGCAATTGCATTTCAATCTTACAATCTACATTGCAATTTATTTATATTACCGATAATGAAAAAACGTTTAAAACAATAACCCAATGCCATTAAATTTCATCACTAGTACATTATATAGGCACAATGCTTTTTGAAAAAGTTTTGGGTGTAGGGGTTCCCAAAGTTTTTCTTAGGCGGGCCAATTTAATATTACCGAATTTTTTGGCGGGCCAAATAATAATGTTTTCGTATTTTCGGATAATTCACACATCTCTTAACATCAATATTTTCCTGTATTTCTATCAATTCAAATTGCATGTCTTCAGGAACGTCATGCGGATAGCAAGAAAAGGGATCTGAAAATAAAATTTAGTTGTCCGCGTGACTCTTAAAATCATCGAAACGTTTGTCAAAATCTTCTAAAAAACTGTATGATTTTGTAATACTTTTCCGATTGAAGAATAACTGATGCCTCGGTATTTTCCTTTACTAATATTGCACATTTTCCAAAAAGATTTGAAGCTGTTCTTGTAATAAATGAAATTTTCGTGGAATTTACATATCTAAGAAGATCATAAATAAGCTTACCATTCCTTGCAGTTTTAAAATTTAATTCGTTCATAACACCAATTACGTCAAATGTCAGGTCGCATAACCAGTTAATATCTTGTAATGAAGCAGCACCACGATTTTTTTCAGTTAAAAACTCTATTATTTCTTTTTTTAAACTGAAAAACATTTTTAATGTTCGTCCTTTCTATAGCCATCTGACCTCTGAAAAATAGATAACGTCTCTAAATGGAGATTTAGACTTTTCACTTGCTAAGAGTTTTAAATTGACGGTGATTGATGCTTTTTGATAAAATTAACTGTCATAATAACATCATTCATGACATTATTCATTTTCAACACCTGAACTATAGGATTTTCCTGATGAATAATACAGTGATAATGATGCAATTTTTTGGATTGTTGGAGTCCTTCAACTTGTTTTTAAAAAACTGTAAAAAGGCAAAAGACCTTGTTTGTGGCCCATCATAGATGGAGCATCTGTAGTTTCTCCTACCAAATTGTCCCAATTAATATTGTTCTAATCAAAAGCCATGTTCTACCGCGGAAAATATATTACATCCCCTTGTACGGTCTTTTAAACTTTCCATTGACAATAACTCCCTCTCAAAAATCATCAAATTTTCAAACTCCACGAATAAATATTAACATTTGTGCCGAATCGCAGATATCGGTACTTTCGTCCAAAGCAATGGAAAAAGCAGTAAACGATTTTGAAATTTCTTGTAACTGATATAATAATTCTTATAAAATATTCACATCAATATCTTCAATTCTACGAGTAATGATCATGTTTGAGCAACTAATATCATTGAATAACGATTTTTTATTTCTTTTATAATTTCTTGCGCAATAACATAGCTAGCCAAAACGGAGGATTCATTTTGTTTGAAAAGATTTTTAATCTCTAATTTCTGACCACTAAAGGACTTTTGTAGGGATTCATATTTTATTTGTCTTAGATATGATATAGGCCTGCATTGCTCAGGGCAACTGGGTAGGCAGGACAAAGTCTGGTGGTACGGTTGTAGTGTGCGACACAGCGCACATCATTGAAAAAAACGATAAATTCGTTATTGACTCCTTTAAATTGTGTGTTGCATTAGATGCGCCAGAAAATGTGTAATAACTAGACTAGACAAACTACAATATTTTTTTAAATATAAACTAAACAATATTTTATTAATATAAACGCTTATGGTTAAAGTTCTGTACGATTTTTTTTTAAATATTGAAATATATTATTGTATCTTGTAATATTTATTATTTATTTTACTATTTACTTATTTATTTTTTAATAAAAATATATTATATCGTATCGAAATCGCGGGCCGAATTCACGGGATCTGCGGGCCACATTTGGCCCGCGGGCCGCACATTAGAAACCCCTGATCTAGATGGACCATTCTACATGAATGGGCCATACATTGTTGATAAAAGTTAATTTCAAATTTTGAATTGCAATTATAAAGTTATTTGACTCCTTTTGATACAACTCAATAAACTTAAATCTCTCTACTGGATCCCAATTTATTTATTTTTTTATTATTTCGATTTTGCCATGATTAATAATAAACAGCTATTTCTTGTTATAGAAAACTAATTATTTCAAAAAATCAATATTTCAATAAACTAATATACACCATAAACTCAATACACTAAATATTTCGTTATAATTAAAAAATAATAATTACTAAAATCAGTGTTATCTTGAATGCTTGTCAACAAGCAGCAGGCACTGATAAGCGTGCGATAAAGGAAATAATGATGGCCCATGGTGTGGACATGCCACTTTAGCCACTGCGCAGCTTACTTGCGCATGCTGGCCTCCTTTGATGTGTGTAGTCGGACCGCTCCCAACGCCATCCATGGCCTTCACCATCTCCATCGTCCATTACTTAGGTCACTACAGGCCATCTACCCCTCTACACAATGGTGATGGTTCACATTGGCTCAAGATGGGCCATAGTGTAGAGGAGCCATTACACTTGGCAGTTTGTGTCGCTTTCTTCTGAGCCCAGAATTCCCACATTTTCTGTGAGTGGGCCAGCTTGCGCTCCGCTTTCCAGGCGGTACCTTGTCTTCCTTTTGCTGGTGAGATTTCTATTAAAGGCGTCGTCTGATTTGAGATGCAGTATTTTGAAGTCTTCTATGGTATTTATAAACCAGGGCAGCGTTTCCCAAATTGTGGGTCGCGACCCGGCACCGGGTCGTAGAAAAATTTTGCCGGGTCGCGAAAAAAAAATGTAAAAACACAGTTTTTTCTTTCTTTTTAGTGCGCCTCCGCTCAGAGTTATCCGCTTTCGGAATTCCCCATCTTCCTTTACCGGGCCTAGGATCTTTCGACACTTCATAGCATACAGGGCTTGTGGTCGTAAAACCGATGTGTAGTGCTTAAGGTTTAGGTTGCTTGACAGGCATTTCTTGTTGTAGCTGTTCTTAGTCAGTCGATAGGCTAGTTCTAACTTGTTGACTCTCTTGGATAATGCTGCTCTTTCTGATATGTTGGGTTCAATCCATTCGCTGAGGTACTTAAATTTCTCAGTCCTTTTGATGTTTCCCTGCTCTAGTAACATCTCTCTGATGGCTTCTTTGATATTGGTGAAGAATTCTGTTTTCTCCAGCGACACTTGAAGACTCTCTTTGGCAGCCTATTTTCTGAGGCAATTTACCTGCATTTCAAGCCATTTCAAGAGAATCAGCAATCAGTGCCATGTCATCTGCAAAGGCCAGGCAATCTACAACCAGTCCATCGTTCTTACATGCCAGTTAGATACCACTCTGAACACCCATGTTGATCACTTCCTTGCGACATTCTCTCATAACCTTTTCATGGGCACAGTTGAAGAGAAGTGGGGAAAGTCCATCTCTTTGTCTCACTCCAGTTTTTATTTCGAAGCTTTCTGAGATCTCGCCTCTAAATTTAACCTTGGAATGGGTGTTGGTCAAGGTTTCTAGGATGAGTCTGCGGGTTTTGTTGTCTAGCCCTAGATCCTGTAGTACTTTGTTAAGCGTTTCTCTATCAATGGAATCGTAGGCCTTCCTGAAATCAACAAGGTGACGACCACCTTGCGGTTTCTCGTCTTGGAGTATGCAAGTACAGTTTTAAGATCGATAATTTAAGATTTTTTAATCTTAATTATTTTTTTTAAGATTTGATATTTATTTATTTTATAAGTCATGGGTGAATTAGAGATGAATTAGTGAGTTTTTAATTTTTTTCTTGTAAAATAATTCTCAATCATATATTATTCGTACAACAAAACGATTTTTAAAACGGGATGAAATATATTTAGTCTCCGTCTCTCTCCTGCTGCTTGGTCGAGGACGAACAACGCCCACCCAGCAGCATGCGCCGCGACGCCGCACACATCCACGCACGGCGTCCGATATTTTGATCCCGACTAAGCCGAACAGGCATTAAACGCCAGAAATACGCAACACGCCAGTTTGAATGCAGACGTCGAAATTAGATATTCATATCTGGGGAAATTTCCTAGATTCAGTCACTAAGTTATATTTATTGCTCGACGTTCTCGGAATGGAAAACGCGCGGGCGGTTAAACGGTCTAATCTGTTTCGCCGAATGCAAATCTTACCTAGGATTTAGTTTACTAAATCCAGAATAACATGAGTTTATGATTATCATCATTTTTAAGAAAGATAACCAGTAATACTAGTTTATATAGATTGCTGGTCTACTATTTAACATTGAAATGCATCTCAGAATAACGCTAATAGTATATAGATATTGTCTATATATACACCTATTGATTGCAATAATTATTTGAAGTTTATTTGAATCACATTCCTAGTTTCCTAATTCCTACTACATTTCCTAGGATTAGACAGACAAGACTAGACAGGTAAGACTAGACAGAAAAGACTAGACATACAAGACTAGACCTACAAGACTAGACAAACAACATTAGATATACAAGACTAGATAGACAAGACTAGTGGGTCAAGACTCGACAGACAAGACTCGACAGACTCGACTCGACAGACAAGACTCGACAGAAGAGACTAGACAGACAAGACTAGACAGACAAGACTAGACAGACAAGACTAGACAGACAAGACTAGACAGACAAGACTAGACAGACAAGACTAGACAGACAAGACTAGACAGACAAGACTAGACACACAAGACTAGACAGACAAGACTAGACAGACAAGACTAGACAGACAAGACTAGACAGACAAGACTAGACAGACAAGACTAGACAGACAAGACTAGACAGACAAGGCTAGACAGACAAGACTAGACAGACAAGACTAGACAGACAAGACTAGACAGACAAGACTAGACAGACAAGACTAGACAGACAAGACTAGACAGACAAGACTAGACAGACAAGACTAGACAGACAAGACTAGACATACAAGACTAGACAGACAAGACTAGACAGACAAGACTAGACAGACAAGACTAGACAGACAAGACTAGACAGACAAAACTAGACAGACAAGACTAGACAGACAAGACTAGACAGACAAGACTAGACAGACAAGACTAGACAGACAAGACTAGACAGACAAGAATAGACAGACATGACTAGACAGACAAGACTAGACAGACAAGACTAGACAGACAAGACTAGACAGACAAGACTAGACAGACAAGACTAGACAGACAAGACTACACACACAAGACTAGACAGACAAGACTAGACAGACAAGACTAGACAGACAAGACTAGACAGACAAGACTAGACAGACAAGACTAGACAGACAAGACTAGACAGACAAGACTAGACAGACAAGACTAGACAGACAAGACTAGACAGACAAGACTAGACAGACAAGACTAGACAGACAAGACTAGACAGACAAGACTAGACAGACAAGACTAGACAGACAAGACTAGACAGACAAGACTAGACAGACAAGACTAGACAGACAAAACTAGACAGACAAGACTAGACAGACAAGACTAGACAGACAAGACTAGACAGACAAGACTAGACAGACAAGACTAGACAGACAAGACTAGACAGACAAGACTAGACAGACAAGACTAGACAGACAAGACTAGACAGACAAGACTAGACAGACAAGACTAGACAGACAAGACTAGACAGACAAGACTAGACCGACAAGACTAGACAGACAAGACTAGACAGACAAGACTAGACAGACAAGACTAGACAGACAAGACTAGACAGACAAGACTAGACAGACAAGACTAGACAGACAAGACTAGACAGACAAGACTAGACAGACAAGACTAGACAGACAAGACTAGACAGACAAGACTAGACAGACAAGACTAGACAGACAAGACTAGACAGACAAGACTAGACAGACAAGACTAGACAGACAAGACTAGACAGACAAGACTAGACAGACAAGACTAGACAGACAAGACTAGACAGACAAGACTAGACAGACAAGACTAGACAGACAAGACTAGACAGACAAGACTAGACAGACAAGACTAGACAGACAAGACTAGACAGACAAGACTAGACAGACAAGACTAGACAGACAAGACTAGACAGACAAGACTAGACAGACAAGACTAGACAGACAAGACTAGACAGACAAGACTAGACAGACAAGACTAGACAGACAAGACTAGACAGACAAGACTAGACAGACAAGACTAGACAGACAAGACTAGACAGACAAGACTAGACAGACAAGACTAGACAGACAAGACTAGACAGACAAGACTAGACAGACAAGACTAGACAGACAAGACTAGACAGACAAGACTAGACAGACAAGACTAGACAGACAAGACTAGACAGACAAGACTAGACAGACAAGACTAGACAAACAAAACTAGACAGACAAGTCTAGACAAACAAAACTAGACAGACTAGACTAGTCAGACGAGACTAGACAGACAAGACTAGACAGGCAAGACTTGACAGACAAGACTAGACAAAATCATCATTGAATCAGACAATAAAATATTCAAGCGTGATATCTATAGTGGGCTTCCACAGGGTTCAGTCATGGGTCCCACATTGTGGAACATTCTCTATGATGGAGTGCTCAGACTGGGGTTACCAGTAGGTGTGGAAACCATCGTATTTGCAGATGATCTGGCACTAGTGGTGTACGGGAAAACAGAAAAGGGAGTAACTGCTAAAGCAAACATTGCAATTTATTTATTCTTGTGTCAGAAAGCACCAAATAAAACACAGATACAAATACTATGACTACAAACTTTATATAATATTTGACCAAAACTTGGCCACTTCCACCGCATTCTGTGATGCTTCATAAAGTTCATCTTCTGTACATGAGATCGGACACAGTCTACACTGAAGCATATGTTTCAGTCTGGTTTTCTCCATAGTCACACTGAATGATATCTTCTTTAATGTAGCCCCACTTTGCAAGATTGGTCTTAGATCTGCCCACTCCTGATCTTAATCTATTCAAGGATTTCCATATTAACCATCCAGGAGGTAAAGTTTAGGCTATCCTTTTCCAGCCCAGGGGAAGAGATTCCTTAGCTTTCCATAATTCTAGCTTGGCTTTTTCGCAGGTAGTCTTCAATTCTTTGGATGTTGTTAGGAAACTCTTCCTAGATTTCAGCTTCTGAGCATGTAGTTCATGCCCATGTAGAGGATGGGTTTCTTCCTGCACAGCTTTCTTCCTTTCCTTGTTTGTAGCTATTTCTCGTCGAATAGAGGGTGGTGCTATTCCTGCGAGCTGGTAAAGGCACTCAGTTGCTGTTATCTTAAGCATCCAGTTATAGTTCTACATATTTCATTGAGAGCTACGTCCACCAGTTTAGCATGAGTTCAGTTAACGCTCCGGCGGGCGCGCCTTTCAGAATCATACGAGCGGGCGCGTGCCGAACTCACTACACTGTACTACTCACTGTACACACTATAAATGTTTCACATAGGTTTTAATTTTTATAAAAGTGATTTATTTTAAGTGAACTTGTAAAACAAAAAAAAATATTTTAAGAAAAGTTATAAAAAATTAGAGAAGAAGAGGCAGACCAGCAATAGAATGGATAGATGGTATTATGGAAACCATTAAAGATAGAGCCATAGAAGAAGATGGCTGGAGAGATAAGGAGAGGCGGAAAAAGAAGTGCGGGATGCGGCAAAGGCTGTAGGAACCTCGCTGTATATATATATATATATATATATATATATATATATATATATATATATATATATATATATATAAAAATAAAAATCATTGTACATAATTACTATCAAAAAAGTACCTGTAGTAATTTCAAGTGCTTTAATTCAAGTTGAAATACTGGAACATATGTATTTATAAATGAACAAGATATTACAAAAAAAATAATTACACCAAAGAACGTTGTGAAAAAATTATTGAGGTGACAAAAATAGAGGAAATCTTTATATAATTTGCTATATCACTCACTCTCTTCTTTCGCCTCATGGCCAGAGGAGCACATATTGCATTTTACAGTTTTTTGACAGTGATTTTTGCACGAAAATCTGTTACACTCCGAACATCTCACTGAAGTAGAGTACCATTTATGTTTGGGACACATGTGGCAAGGTCCCTTTATTTTTGCTTGTTGATTGTTGAGTGCGACTAGTTCTTCTTGTTACGATACTTTATCAGAAGTGCTTGGACAACTTTTTTTAGACTTCGTAATTTTTCTTTTTCTTTTAGATGTTCTTCCATTAGCTGAAACGCTAAATTATTAAGAAAATGGCGTCGCCTCTCACATTTATCAGGATTATTGAAATGAAATATAATTTACGAGTTAACTCCAGTAATATCTAGCATCCGAAAAAATAAAGCCAAGGGCCATCTTTTTGGAACCCTTTTGCGGTATGAGCGTAAACACCATCCGCAAAAGTTTAGATGAAGAAATAAGAGGAAAATGGATGAAAACCTGGAAAGAACTTCCAGGGCTAAGGCAATCCAAAGTGATGCTGGGATCTTTTAACCAGAAGAGAACGGAAGCTTGCCTGAAACTAAGCAGGAACAAGCTCAGAATTCTGACAGGAGCCCTGACGGGACACTGCAGACTGAGGAAACATCTCAAGGCCCTAGGCCTAGAGGAGGAGGATGGATGCAGATTCTGTGGCTCAGCAGAGGAAACCCCCATACATCTGTTCAAAAACTGTGGAGCATTACTCTGCAAGAGACAGCTGTACCTTGGGGCTCACTGCTTGAACACAGAGGAGCTGCAGGCCTTGAATCCCACCCAGATCCTGAGATTCCTAAAGGAATCAGGATTAGAGGAGGCGCTTTAAATGGGTAAGTACACCAACACTTGGAGGAGGAGGGTGGGGTACAATAGATCTATAAAGGTCGCAGTACAAGTCGTCACCACCATATCTACAATCTACATCTTTTTGTAATTCTTCCAGTTGAGTAAGCTGCACACATTTGGTCAACTGTGTCGACCCCGCCTTTGGTAGAATTATAGTCACAGTTTATCATATGCAGTTTATCCAGTTTCCTCATCTATTTCTTCCTTTTAATGAATGGTAGACAAACTAAAGCACGCCTTTTTTGGTCTTTGTCATAATTGAAGCTAATGTAACATCTAATTGGAAGCCGTATAAACAAGAGCCAACCTCCCTTCCTTGAACTGCTAAAAACTGTGATGAATCTCAGTTTTATTTTTTTTGGGTTCCGAGTAGAAAGGCCATTTTCTAATAGATGTTCAGCTAAAGGATAGCTGGTATAATAGTTGTCCGTGCTGACATTTCTATTAGAGCGTTTTATTTTTTCAACTAGCCTTTTAACAATATCAAAAGGTTTATTGGAAATGACGAATGAACCTGGAAATTGGGTCCCGCAATATAATTTACTTACATGAGCAGGCGCGTGCCGAATAGAGGTCGGCAGGAAGGAAGTGCACGGGTTCAAGGCTAGATTGCGAAGAACAATTGAAAGCAAATACAGAATGAGAGACCAGACTATCTTCGATACATAGTGGAAGGAGAATACTAAGTCTCAATAGATCGATACAACTGCTGCTATTTGTTAAACCAAAACAGCGCGCCCGCCGGAGGGTTAAACCAAACCGGACAGGCGTACTCTGCAGCGAAATAGCACCATGCCATTACAGATGTTCGAATGGTGTCAGGTTGACTACCCCATTTTGAACCATCCAGTTTTCTCAGAAGATTATTCTTGGTGCAAACTTTTGACTTGGTGTTCAGACAGTGTTTCTTGTAGATAACAGCTCTGTCCAATGTCACTCCTAGAAATTTTGGGGTGTAAGTGTTCCAGTTCTACTCCTGACCATACTACCTTCAATTCACGAAAGGCATCCCTGTTTCTCAAGTGAAAGGCACATGCTTGTGTTTTGGAGGGATTTGGTTTCAGTTGTTTTCGAAATAGTATTTGGACAGACCCTTAAGGGCACTCGTTCATACTGATTCAAAATCTGTACACTGTGCAGCAAGAG
Organism: Phosphuga atrata; assembly: GCA_944588485.1. Lineage (NCBI taxonomy): Eukaryota > Metazoa > Arthropoda > Insecta > Coleoptera > Silphidae > Phosphuga > Phosphuga atrata. Next base: position 69,375,908 of record OX155895.1, read on the forward strand.
CGAGATCGTCAGCGTACAAGAAAATCCTGGTGTTGGGAGTTATGCGCTGATCATTATATACACATTGAACAGAAATGGAGCGAGAACACTTCCTTGAGGTAGGACATTCTTCCGTAGTCTCCATCGGCTACGTTTCCCTTGGAAGTCCACAAAATACCTCCGATTCTGCAGGAGAGTGCCAATGAACCTGGTGAGGCGTGGAGTTCTTAGTCACCGTATAGACCTTGCAAGTAGGAGCTGATGGTTAACATTGCAATGAAGTTAGTGGACGAATGGATGGAAAAGAGGCAGCTGCTACTGGCACCTGCAAAAACCGAGGCAATTCTCCTCACTGGAAAGAGGCACACACACCCTATCACCTTTCAATCAAGAGACGCCAAAATAATACCAAAAGATTCTGTAAAATACTTGGGCGTTGTAATCGACAAAAGTCACTCATTCAAGCAACATATCATGAAAGCCGCTGACAAGGCTCTCAAAACGGCTGCTGCTTTAGAGTGGCTCATACCAAATCTGGGAGGTCCTAGAAGCAGCAAAATGGGGCTATTGTGCTCGGCCTTGCAATCCGCTATGCTTTGTGCAGCTCCGGTCTTCTTCTTCTTTACGTACCATGTCCTCCGAGGACGTCGGCGATCATCATAATGATTTTTATTTTATCAGCAGCTGCGCGAAACAGGCTAGTAGAACTGACAACATACCACTCTCTCAGGTTTTTTAGCCAGGACGTGCGTCTTCTTCCTGGGCGACTTCTACTTTGGATTTTGCCTTGCATGATATTTTGCAAAAAAATTGCATGGTATTAATATTCCAGTTATTATGGTATTAATATTCTACAATATTCATAATATTCCAGCTTGCGTTTTTTGATGGTAAACATGACTTCTAGTTGCTTCTAGATATGGGCAAGCACCTCGGTGTTTCGGACTCTGTCTACCCATGATATTCGCAGCAGGCGGCGGTAGCACCATATCTTGAACCCTTCCACTCGGTCACACATTGCCTTTGTTAAAGTCCATCCTTACATTCCATACACAATTGGAAATACATAGCAGCGTAGTAATCGAATACGCAGAGGTATTGACAAGTCTCGGGGTGTAAGAACCTTCTTCATATTGCTAAATGCTGCTCTCGCCTGCTCAATGCGGGACCTTATTTCCTGCTTGTTATCTCACTCACTGCTCAACAAGCATCCCAGATATCTGAAGCTCTAGACTTGCTGAATCTGTTGGTTGCCTATACTCAGGTTTGCTAGAAGCTCTCCATTTTTGCTAATAACCATAGCTTTGTCTTGCTAATATTTAACTTGAGCCCTCTTTCTTCCCTTTTAGCCGCAGCTCTATCCAGTAGCGCCTGCAAATCATCAGGATTTCCTGCCAGCAAAACTGTAATGCAAGTTATGTATTACTTCTCCGTTGAAATCAATTCCTTCCCGTGCTTCGTCCAATCCTTCGGCGAAGATTTGCTCAGAGTATATGTTAAAGAGCAGTGGAGAAAGGACACACCCTTGACTCACACCTCGCTGAATGGGAACATGGTTGATGAGAACGCGACTTGGTTGTAATACAGATTTTTTTATAATGCTGACGTCTCTGTTACCTAAGTTCATATTTTGAAGGATGTTGACAAGTTTCCCGTGGTCAACACAGTCAAACGCTTTCTGGTACCGGTCTGAGCTGCGGTCTGGGCAAACAAAATCATAGTGAAAACACTAAATAACAGGACGACATCAGTTCAACGAAGGCTAGCATTGAGAATATGTAGCGCATATAGAACAGTTTCAAGGGAGGCTGCCTTGGTTATCGCTGGCATACCTCCTATTGACATCACAATATGAGCTAGACTCGAAACACAATGGAAACAAAATAATTAGGAGCTAGGAAAAAATAGCCGCCACCACCAACATTTTTGAGGAATGGCAACGTGACTGGTTATCAGGTAGCAAAGGACAGTGTACAAGAAACCTTATCAACGATGTAAAACGCTGGACAACGATGAAACCTAGAGAGGCTACTTATTATCTCACCCAGGTACTTAGCGCGCATGGGTGCTTTAAGGATTACCTGCACAGGATAGGAAAAGCTAGTGACAGCCTCTGCGCATATTTTGGGAAGAAGATGGAATTGCTCACACCATATTCACCTGTGGTAGGTGGCATGCAGAGAGAAAACTTCTTGAAAGTAGTGTCGACTAAAGAACGATGGTGGACTACATGCTTGTCTCTGAAGAACAATGGCACGAGGTTGATAACGTGATCGTAAGTTTAATGTCCCAAAAAGAAAACGTTGTGGAGGAACGGAAAAGAACTGGAAAACGTGCTGAAACCGTGAATGTCTAATCATGATTAATGGAAAGGGGGATGTTAGGGTAAAATACGATACACCACACAAAGTGTGATACACCACCACCTCGAAGTTATGTGAAGAGCGGTCCCGAGATGTGTGGGTTTTTCCAAGAGGTGCCTCTTGCTCATGTTAACTAAAGTGCTACTTTGCTACTTTCTACTTGACCACAATACTAAAAAGTGGTTCGGGGGAAGCTCTCGCTAAACCCCTTATTTCACCTTGGCTTTTAGTATGCGCCACCCCGGTATAGCATATTTTGCATTCTTTCAGGGTGGGCAGCCCGGACGGTTAGTGAAAACCGCCCTAGTTGTTGTCTCCCCGACCAGGATTCAAACCCGGGTCTCCCGCATTGAAAGGCGGGTATGTTGTCAATTGACCACAATACTATATAGACAAGACTACACGGAAAAAAATACACTTTAAAAATTACAGTTTCAAATAGTAGCAACGGCCTTGCGAAGTTTAAACTGTAAAAACTACAAAATGCTTTTGTTAAAATTACAGTTTCCGGTATTATTAGTAAATAAGTTTTAAAAATACGGTGTGCGACTGCAATCTTTACAAATTTGTATTCGTAAGGCCGCTGCTACTATTTGAACTGTAATTTTTAAAGTGTAATTTTTTCCGTACAAGACTAGACAGGCAAGACTAAACAGACAAGACTAGACAGACAGAAATCTAATTTGAGCCTATATTTACATTATTAATTAATCCATAGATTACGTAATGACATCAGTAAACTAAAAATAAACGTTGAGTTTCATAATAAAGTAAATGTTTAGTCTGTGACTTTAGTCTACATTTAGTATACTAAAAAAAAATATGCAGTAAATATTCGATCTGTTTTAATACACACGGCGGTTTATATTTTGATGCACGCGGCGTATAGAAAATGAGAGTTTACGGCGGATGGGCGCGCCGCCGTCCGCCGGTTGAACGTACGGGGCGGGCGTGGCGCTCGGCGTCTCGGCGCCGGCGTCGCCAGACAAAGGACGCCACTCTCTCGACCCACTAATCAAGCATTAGCGCACGCATAAAATTCAGGGTCAACAACATCCGAACGCACACAAATCCCAATATTAGTTTACCAGACGGCAGAACCAAACCGGTATACTTGACTAGTTTACTGAACAATTCCTCGTTTGGAAATCGAAAGGAGTTCAGTTGAATTGTGTTTAGATTGCTTACCATATCGTCAGAGTCGGGAGCTAGGGCGGGAGGTGAATGATAAGCCCAAACCTCCTATATCACCTGAAAATAAGAAAACAATATTAGTACGATTAGAAAAATTCTAACTAGAGAGACAATCCAGTTTGATTGCATTGTCTGCTTAGTCTCGCCTGTCTAAGCTTGTCTGTCTAGTCTTATGTCCTTAGTCTTATCTCTCCAGTCTTGTCTGTCCAGCTTCGTATATCCAGTCTGTCTGTCCAGTCTTATCTGTACAGTCTTGTCTGTCCAGTCTTGTCAGTGCAGTCTTGTCTCACTTATCTGTCCATTCTTGTCTGTCTGACCGGAGTTCGATTCCCCGCCGAGACATTTTCAACCAGGGCGGCTCTAACCGTCCGGGCGGCCCACCATGTAGGAATGCGATATATGCGATACCGGGGTGGCGCATACTAAAAGCCAAGTGAAAAGCGTGTAGTAAAAGGAATCCCCAAACCACAATTAAAAAAAGTCTTGTCTGTCTAGTCTTGTCTGTCTAGTCTTGTCTGTCTGTCTAGTCTTGTCTGTCTAGTCTTGTCTGTCTAGTCTTGTCTGTCTAGTCTTGTCTGTCTAGTCTTGTCTGTCTAGTCTTGTCTGTCTAGTCTTGTCTGTCTAGTCTTGTCTGTCTAGTTTTGTCTGTCTAGTCTTGTCTGTCTAGTCTTGTCTGTCTAGTCTTGTCTGTCTAGTCTTGTCTGTCTAGTCTTGTCTGTCTAGTCTTGTCTGTCTAGTCTTGTCTGTCTAGTCTTGTCTGTCTAGTCTTGTCTGTCTAGTCTTGTCTGTCTAGTCTTGTCTGTCTAGTCTTGTCTGTCTAGTCTTGTCTGTCTAGTCTTGTCTGTCTAGTCTTGTCTGTCTAGTCTTGTCTGTCTAGTCTTGTCTGTCTAGTCTTGTCTGTCTAGTCTTGTCTGTCTAGTCTTGTCTGTCTAGTCTTGTCTGTCTAGTCTTGTCTGTCTAGTCTTGTCTGTCTAGTCTTGTCTGTCTAGTCTTGTCTGTCTAGTCTTGTCTGTCTAGTCTTGTCTGTCTAGTCTTGTCTGTCTAGTCTTGTCTGTCTAGTCTTGTCTGTCTAGTCTTGTCTGTCTAGTCTTGTCTGTCTAGTCTTGTCTGTCTAGTCTTGTCTGTCTAGTCTTGTCTGTCTAGTCTTGTCTGTCTAGTCTTGTCTGTCTAGTCTTGTCTGTCTAGTCTTGTCTGTCTAGTCTTGTCTGTCTAGTCTTGTCTGTCTAGTCTTGTCTGTCTAGTCTTGTCTGTCTAGTCTTGTCTGTCTAGTCTTGTCTGTCTAGTCTTGTCTGTCTAGTCTTGTCTGTCTAGTCTTGTCTGTCTAGTCTTGTCTGTCTAGTCTTGTCTGTCTAGTCTTGTCTGTCTAGTCTTGTCTGTCTAGTCTTGTCTGTCTAGTCTTGTCTGTCTAGTCTTGTCTGTCTAGTCTTGTCTGTCTAGTCTTGTCTGTCTAGTCTTGTCTGTCTAGTCTTGTCTGTCTAGTCTTGTCTGTCTAGTCTTGTCTGTCTAGTCTTGTCTGTCTAGTCTTGTCTGTCTAGTCTTGTCTGTCTAGTCTTGTCTTGTCTGTCTAGTCTATCTAGTCTTGTCTGTCTAGTCTTGTATGTCTAGTATTGTCTGTATATTCTAACTAACTTTTAATATTTATTATTGTCCGTATGTACTGACTATGTGTCTATGAATTATCAAATATGTAGTGTGTTCTCTTTCATGGACAATCATTAATGTACCCTGTATTACTTTCATTGTTTTGAAATGAATTGACCTACTAGTCTAATTTCTCCCAGAATATCATAATAGCAGCTCTATCTAAATGTCGTTTCGTCCGTGACAACTCTATCACAGTAACAGCCCCCCTGGCCACGTTCGCATCCAGTTTCATCTCATCGTATTCGAGCGAATATTTTTGAAAATACCTCGACTGGGTTCTCCCACGGTTTTTTTTTTAATTACCAGCCGTTCCCCATCACGAACACAGCGACGACCAGGTCCCAATCGCTGGGACTCAACTTGGCAGAGTTGTCTACAACTCTATAAGGCACAGAGATTCCGTTCTTCTATCTCTGCGGCAAAACTTCATTATCTCTCCTAGCTCACGCTGCTTTCTTCACATCAATTTCCACAAACTTCAAATCCTGGAGGACATCCTTAACGTTGTACATGGATATTAATGAGGATACTTCAGCAGGTATAATAATGATGGGTGTGCGAGAGACTCGTTTGGTACCTCCACCAGCTGGTGATCTAGTTCCAGCATTCGTTGTCATTGGCGCAATATATTGATAAGTCGGTAGTCGTCTCTTAGCTGAACCCTCCGGCATGCCTGTCCCACACTCTGAAGTTGATCGAGGCGAGGAACTACACGGAAGAGGCATCTACACTCTCGCTTTACTTCGCGAGGACCTCCGGGGATAGGACCTCAGTTTAATAGTACCCGCTATTTTCCTACAGTATCCGCGATATGTGGCCATTAATGAATCTTTTTTGCATTTTAATTCTTTGACTGGTTTACCAATTTCAGCTTCAATTCGACTATAGGCGTCGTGAATCTTTTTTTTATCGCTGTGGCTAATATGTTTGGGATCCCAAATAACTGGTTCCCTTTGAAAAGCCTCAAGGAATTGTAACTGGAGAGTAACAAGGAATTGTCCCAAGAACAAGGAGTTCTTGGGACCAATCGCTCATAATTTTTGATATATAATAATATCTTTATTATACAATTTGTATAAAGGCTATCGACCCTAAGTCTTTCGGCCCTGGTAATTACATCAGTGGTTGGAAAAAAATGATAACAAACATAAATATAAGCGTAAACGCTAACGAAAATATAAGCACAAAATAGATAAATCTAACATATTAATCGTAAACAGCTTCCACAAGAGTTAACGATGGATGTTTTTTTGAAGATGTTCTGTTGTTCCTCTTTTTCCATACTTGTTTCATGATGTCTCTGTTTTTACCTCGGTCTTTAAATTTTTGTCGCAACATGTCATGTCTTTTAAGGATTGGTGTTAATTTGGTTCGGACGTATAGCAGTTCGTTAGATGGATTGTGTATAGGGTTGTCTGGGTGTCGCATTTTTGTTATTGTTCTCAGTGCGGTTCTTTCGGCAATTTCTAATGTATGGCGAGTCGTCCTGTTGGTGTTTGTCCAAATAATGTGTCCATAGTCCAAGATCGGTCTGCAAACAGTTTTGTAAATAGTGGTCGCTGTCTTCACGGAAATCCTCTGATCACGGAAAGTCAGGGACCGAAAGTGTTTGGCTCTTTTTTTGATTTCACATTTGCGTTCTTTTATGTGAATGTTAAATTTTGTTGCTCCATCGAATGTGATGCCCAAATATTTAATAGTAGGTGTTGGGTTAACTGTGGTAAGGCCAACCTTTATGTGCGGAGAGTTATTTGAAATTCGGTGAAAGGGTAGAAGAAGCTGACATTTGGAAGGGTTTGGGCCTAATCTCCATTTGTTGAACCAATCAATTGTTTGATTAGTAAGTATTTGTAAATTTTTTAATTGCTTTAGGAAGAGATTGTGCATGAGATATGAGGGCTGTGTCGTCGGCGTATTGGAGAATGTAGGGATAGTTTATGAGATTGGGAAAGTTGAGGTCTGTATTAAAAATGTCAGAAAGTGTTGTAAAGTATGGGTGATAATGGTGAACCTTGTGGTACACATTGGCGAGGGGTAAATAAGTTAGAGTGAGCGTCGTTGACTTTAATGCATACGTTTCTGTCATAAAGGAAGTCTTTTAACATAAAAAGAAGATAAGAGGGGATGTTTAAATTGTGTAATTTGAAAAGCAGTCCGTCGTGCCAAACTGTGTCAAAGGCTTTATTTATGTCAAGAAAAAGAGCGGCAGAGTGTTGATTAAGAAGGTGGGAGGTTTGTATATTGTTTGTGAGGATGATAAGTGGATGTTTAGTAGAATGTGAAGGTTTAAAACCAAATTGGAAGCAGGGGATCTGATTTTCCAAACTGGTCCAAATACGGGCTTTTAGAATTTGTTCCAAGTTTTTACCTAAAACTGGAAGTAGGGTAATTGGTCTATAACATTTTGTAAGTGTCTTGTCCTGGCCTGGTTTTAATAGAGTGATGATTGTGCCGGATTTCCAAGAAGGGGGAAACACGCTGTGTAATAGGCAAAAATTGTATAATTTAATTATATGCTTGTGAATTTGGTCGTTCAGCTGTCTGATAAGTAGTTTGGAGATGTTGTCCCTGCCAGGAGCGCTGTTTTTACCCAACGCAATGATTGAAAAGTACAGAAGACCCACTCCTCCAACATTCATTATACCCAACCATCCCGACTCTACTCCTGACATATTTCTTCACACCTCTAACCTCTCACACTACGTCAACGACATTCAACTTACAGCGGACCTTGGATCCGATCACTTGGCAATAAAATTCTCTATCCTAACCACTCTTCCTGCAAACACATCTTCTTGTAAACCGAGACCTGTAAATCGTCGTCTGTGGTTTCAACAGGGGCCTGAAAATTGTTGTTTTTTTTTAAGTATTGGACCAGTTGGATACTAAGTTAAAATTTTCGTCATCAAAGTCGGAATTATGAGTGGGTGTGAACGCTTTTTCGAAGTGTTTTGGGAAAAGGGAGGCTTTTTTCGAGGTCTGAAGGAGTGGAGAGAGGAAATTTGGAGTCTATGATTTGTGGCGATTGAATCTGGTTTATGTATTCACTTAATTTTTTAATTTTGTCCCAATAAGTTTTACCGTAATCCCGTTCAATCTCCTTGCAGACATTAAGCCAGGAATGACTACTATATTGGAATATGTGAACTTTAATTTGTTTATTAACTTTGTTGAATATTTTTTTCAGGTCAGGTTCGTCTGGTGTAGATATTCCCTGTATATCTGTCTTTTGTATTTGATGAGTCTGATTATGAAAGGGGGGAGACTTAGTGTGTGGTGTTTGGGTGTTAGAGGAGGTGAGTGAAGGGTAATAAGGTTTGAAAGATGTGTTTGGAAATCCTCAATATGTTGAATCGAAATGTCTTTGTCGTTTATTGAATTTAGGTAATATGTCATGTCATCTGAATTTACATTGTCAATATTTGTTTTTTTGATGTTAGCTCTCGGTTTACAAGGAGATGTGTTTGCAGGAAGAGTGGTTAGGATAGAGAATTTTATTGCTAAGTGATCGGATCCAAGGTCCGGTGTAAGTTGAATATCGTTGATGTAGTGTGAGAGGTTAGAGGTGTGAAGAAATATGTCAGGAGTAGAGTCGGGATTGTTGGGTATAATGAATGTTGGACTGGGTCTTCTGATGAAATTTGAATTTTTGAATGGTTGAGAAGTTTAGTTTTAGAAGTATTGATGTTTAAGTCACCGATAATAATTGAATAGGTATAACAAGGAGGCTTTGACGAAGATATTTTGCACAATACTGGAAATATAATATTATTTAAATTAATATTAGATAAAATTCAATAATATTAAATAAAAATATTTTTAGTTTTTAATCGTTCAAGAAACGGTTGTGAACTGACCCACCTGCATACATATGACTAAATTAAAGGACGAGTAAACACGAGAGTGTACACGTGATACTCTCCCTTCCTCGTACTCGCGCCTCGTGTCCCTTTGACTCGGCCACGAAAAACCGCTTCTGGAGCGAAGTTGGCCAAGGCGAGGCGAGGAAGCACAAGGCGGATCGAGTAACCTGAATACGCTCTCGTTCCTCGTTCAATTCCGTGCTACTTCGCGAGAATGTAGAACGGGTATCACATACTTCATAGTCATACCGTGATATGTTCCTTTGGTATCAATCTCGAACCTTTCCGCCTCTTCTTTTTTCCTAATAAATCTTTCTTGGTTGTAACGATTGTAGGTACACAGCAGGTTGACCGGTCAGTCTTATAGGGGTTTGTCAGGGCGTTACAGCAGGTGGTTGTTGCATTGGTCTCTGTATACCTTCTTCTCGTGCCTTTATGCTATGCAACATCGCCAGAATATTCTTTGCAAATGTTTTTCTGTTGGATTGTAAGATGCCTTTCTCTGCTAATGATTCGTGATTTAGACGTAGATAAATCTAAGATAGCTCTGATATCGTATTTTCGCCCAATATCATCATTGCTCTTGATTGTTGTCCTCTTCTTGGCCAAAGGTTTTGCTTTGATTGCAGCGATTTTCTCTACTGACATAGCCTCGGATAAAGTCTTAATGTTGTCCACTGTGACGGAAGCTTCTTTGGGAGCGTCAAGTAGCGCAGCAAGTTGTTCTCGCACTTTCTGGATGTGGAAGTCCTCAAATCGGGGCTTTATCGCTGTGTTATCGGAGCCATCGAGATCTGCAGATCTTTTCACTAGTTAGTTTTTTCTAGATGTAAGAACAATTTATTTGCATAAGACCATGTACGTGGTATGTTGAAAAGTATCCTACCTTTAGCCGGTAAAAAAAAACTGGTATACCTGGAGCGTTGGAAACCTAATCACCCTCAAAGTAGTCTCCTTGGGACTCCACACACTTTTCCCAGCGGTGCCGCCATTGTTGGAAGCATTCCGAAATAGCCTCTTTCGGAATCGACTTTAGCTCGGTTGTCGTTGCAGCAATATTGTTTTCTCTTGTCTGAAATCGCGTTCCTTTCAATGGCCTCTTGACTTTGGGGAATAGCCAGAAGTCGCAGGAGGGCATATCAGAAGAGTAAGGAGCCTGTCGAACCAGAGGAGTGATTTTTCGCCAAAAAATTGTGAACCAAGTGCGAATATTGTGCTGGAGCATCTTCCAAATGGTTTCCACCTGGTTGTTGCCCAGTTTCTGTAAAAATTTCATGGAATAGCGCTGCTCCAGTCGTTCTGTCATTTTACTTGCATTGAAAAACCGACGAGAGCACTACACACTACGTCACTAGACCACTGCTCGCCAGCAACTGACGCTATCTACAGGCAGGAAAAAATTCACGCATGCACACGAAGGTTCAAGGTCGGCTTGCAAGCGCGCTTGATTCAAATCCATCAGGTTTTCAAAATAAAAATAAGGTCGGATACTTTTCTATCAGACCACTATAAGATTACATTTGCTTTGATTTCGTTTTCCACTAGTGAATCCTCCGATATTATAATCTTCATCAGCTCTACTATCTCTCTCTATCTTATACAGCAATTACACAGCATTATAATACATGGTACAGTGTTTTTGTCCGATAAAGTCAACCAAGTCTACTATGTACAGCGAAAATAGAACCGAGCCCAGAACACTTCCTTGGGGAACATCGATTTTTAGCACTGTGGTAGATGACATTTCAGTCCTTTCGTTATTTTCCATTTTAACTTATTTTCGTCTGTTGCTCAAGTAAGATATGAACCACCGCCCAGTTTTTCCTCTAATTCCATATAAGTATAATTTGTTTAAGAGTATGTCGTGTAAGACACAGTTAAAGGCCCAATTCACCTCGTTGATGATTTTAATCTATTCTGTCTAGTCTTGTCCGTCCATCCTTTTCTGTCTAGTCTTGTCTGTCAAGTGTTGTCGGTCCATTCTTGTCTCACTAGTCTAGGTTTAGCAAGCCATCGTACATAATGCTCCACACAAGAATGGTGCCAGGAGGGACCCTTGTGGGACACACGCCGTTACCTCATACTCAACTGCATCTTCGTCCGTGTGGTATATCAACCGTTGGTCGCTCCAGTATCGCATCTATCTGTCTGCCTAGTTTTGTCTGTCTGCCATTCTTCAATTAGTTGTTTTCTGGCTGATTTTTTTTAATGTTTGTTGCGACCTGTTTCCTGCAGCTTTCTTTGCTCTTCCACCAGAAAATCAATTGGCGGAAAACCTGCGATGGTCAAGACTGTATCACTTGATATGACGTGGTAAGCGCTAAAGATTCGTAGTGTCATTTTTCTTTGTACTTCAAGGAGTTTTTGAGTATTGCACTGTTTTTCCAGTGCTCTGGCCCATATTGGTGCTCCGTAGATCATAGTGGCCTGTACTGCGTATCTGAGCTGTCGGCGTTTACTGCTCCTGGGACTTCCAATGTTGGGCATTAATAGCTGTCATTGTCCTCATCCTCTTTGCTGCAGCTTCTGCTATGTGCGGTGTGAAGGATAATGTCCAGGTATTTTATTTGATGCTTTGGGATTATCGACAGTTTCTCAATTATACATTTTATTATTTGGACCCTTTTTTTTGTCGTATGAGAAGGACCGCCTCAGTTTTTTCTGGCGCTAGATTGAGGCTTTTAGATTTCGTCCATTTAATGGACGTGGTGACGCTCTATGGAGTGGTTTGCCGTCTGCATCAATCCTTCTGTTCTGGCTGTTACCACTAGAGCCAAGTCGTCTGCAAAGCCAATCACTGTCGCCCCCAATTGCAGTCTTAATCTCAGCACATCGTCATATAGGACATTCCACAAGGTTGGGCCTAATGTCGATCCTTGTGGAACACAGCTGCTGAAGCTTCTCTCTTCCATGTTAGGCCTTTCATGATCTGCTTCTAGCTAGTGCTGTTAAACATCGAAGCAGATATACGATAGCAGCGCACAGTTTTGTTGTTCTTTGCGTGCCAGACTTCGCGTTTTCGGCAAAGACAAACAAGACTAGACAGACTAGACAGCTTATTTGTATATTTAATATTTAATATACAAATTGTATCAGAAATATAAAGCAGCACTCTATGCAATCTGTGTGAAGTGAAAAATATTGTAAAAAGTGGCCAGCATAGTGGCCAGTTTTTACAATATTTTTCACTTCACACAGATTTTCAATTTAGGTCATGGTCTAGTTTTTTTAATTGCTTGACATTATTGTCGAAAATCAAACACCTTTTTCTCAATAATCCTTGTCGTCTTCATTTTTCGGCCAAATACATCCTGATCGCTTCATAGCATTTTTAATTTTTAATCTCCACTGGTCAGAATATTTGCAATTGAATAACACATGTGCAGCAGTGTCTTCTTGTCCACATGTGCAAGTAGGTGACTCTCGTTTTCCAAATCTATGTAAATATGCTTGTAAATTCCCATGTCCAATAATAAGTTGGACAGCATGGTTTGATTGTTAGATGCATATCCATCTTATTCCATATTCCAACGTTTGGGATGAAGTGTTTTGTCCATCTACCTGTTTTAGCCTCTTCCCAGCGAGATTGTCATATTTTTTTAAAATAATCTGTCTAGTTTTCTATGCTTAGACAAGTCTTTCTTCTTTCTTTCCTAGTCTATATATGTGAGTAAATTTGTTATTAATTATGAAATACTAATAAGATTTGTAAATTATAGTCCTTGAATTGTTTAGCTTGCATGCAATAGGTTACCATGAAATATATCTATATCTTTGTTGTCTAAATAAATATCGTATACTAGATCTAAATAAACTATCACAACTAGGCTAGATTGATGATACTACAAGACGATAAAATTAGATAAACTCTGGGGACTAGATTAGTTATATAAGAATAGTTGCTGGTGAGACTAGATATACAAGAGTATATATGTTACGGTAAAAGTACGTAGTTTGGTAAATGTTCACATTTACCGGTCTATGTACACATTTACTTTCTTGGTTGGTAAATGTGAGTTCAACTTACATTTACCAATTATTTCCGGCAAATGTGTACTTATGCATAATGCTGTTGGCAATTTTTAGAGGTTTACATACACAACGCATGGGCTGTCCAACAAGACACACGTGATATTGTAACACACAAAAAGTACACATTTTCCGGTAAAAGTAGATATATAAAGCGGATCTCAGATTTAAACTCACATTTACGTATCACATTGGTATATGTATATATCACATTTGCCGATGCAGGTAAATGTTCACATTTGCCGATTTCGTACTTTTACCGTAACATATAGATCCCAAAAACTCCCCCAAATTATTCACCGCAGCCATAGAAAAGGTTTTCAAACAACTAAACTGAGACGAGAAAGGCATGAAGATCGACGGGACATATTTAAGTCACTTAAGATTCGCGGACGACATAATTCTAATAAGCACTAATATCGAAGAATTAAAAACAATGGTAGAAGAACTAAACAACCTGTCCAAGCAAATAGGTTTAAAAATGAATCTAAACAAAACAAAAATTATAACTAGTAGCCCTCAGGAAATGTCGATTGATAACATCATAATAGAAAAAGTAGAGCAATATACATATCTGGGGCATACAATTAAAATTGGCAAAGAAAATCAAACTGCCGAAATCAAACGCAGAATCCAACTGACATGGGCTGCCTTTGGAAAGCTCAGCCATATACTAAAAAACCAAGACGTCTCAATTTACCTAAAACGTAAGGTTTACAACATCTGCATCCTCCCCGTTGCCACCTATTGCCTGGAAACGATGACTATCACTAAAAAATCAGCAGCAAAACTTAGAGTGACTCAAAAAGCAATGAAACGTGCGATGCTGGGAATCACTCTAAGAGACAAAATGCGCAACACAGATATCAGGACAAAAACAAAAATAATAGATGTCATGGAGAGAACAGCGGATCTCAAATGGCAATGGGCAGGACACGTGGCCAGAAAGAATACAGAAGAATGGAGCCACAAGATTACCTTCTGGAGACCCCGGGAAACAAAAAGAAACACGAGAAGGCCCCAAACAAGATGGATAGATGACATAAAGACGATAGCAGGAAAACAGTGGATGAGAACAGCAAATGACAAAGAAGCATGGAAAAAATTGAAAGAGGCCTATATCCAACAATGGAAGTATGAAGGCTAATAAGAAGAAGAAGAAGAATATAGATTAGACTTCTCTCTACTGAGAAAAGGGGACAATAATTGGAAGAACCATCGTCATACCGACCGATATGCCTCCTGGACAACATAGGGAAACTTCTTGAAAGACTATTACTTTCGAGACTTACATCGGAAACAACGGAGAACTGTCCTAATGGCAGTATGGTTTTCGGAAACGTCCATCAACTGTGGACACTATTGCTGAAGTAATAAAGGCAGCAGAAAAATCAAAACTGGTACACCGCAATCGAAAGGTTACTTTGCATTAGTGATCCTTGACGTAAGAAGCCTTTAACTCAGTCAGGTGAGATGTAATCATGAAGGCATTAACATCAAGACAGACATCAGAATACTTGAGAAAGATGATAGACAGCTACTTGAGCGACCGACGGTTGATATACCACACGGACTAAGATGCAGTTGAGTATGAGGTAAAGGCGGGTGTCCCACAAGAATCGGTCCTGGCACCATGGTTGTGGAACATTATGTACGATGGCTTGCTAAACCTAGACTTGCCTAGAACAGCGAGAATAGTTGGGTTCGCAGATGACGCCACAGTGGTGGTGACTGCAAAGCACATTGGAACTAGCAACTAACGAAACCCTCCAGCTGGAAAATAATTGGTTAAAAGAGCAGGGTCTAACAATGGCAGTTCATTAAACAGAAGCGATACTTATCACGGACAAGAGGCTATTCGCACCACCGAAACTCGTTCTGGAAGGGCAAAATATCCTCTTATCGAAATCATTGAGGTACCTTGGCGACAACTCGACGGTACGCGGTAGGCAGACCATATAGCCAAAACAGCGAAAAAGGCAGCGTTTATAATAACAGCTCCGGTACGGTTGATGCCGAACATTGGAGAGCCGAGGGAATTGAAACGGAAACTTCTCAACAATGCGGTACACTCAAAAATTCTCCACGCGGCGGAAATATAGGCCGACGTAACGTAAAAGGTAGGAACGAGAAAACAACTTGCAGGAGTACAGAGAAAGAGTGCACTCAGAGTAATTTCTGCCTACAGAACGGTTACCCGCGGCGCTGGTACTTGCGGCACGCCTCCAATAGACTTACTGATTCGCCAGAAACAAGAAGTCCACGAAGAGCTGCAACAGAACAGAGCGAAAAACGAAGTACCTAAAGCATGAGATGGCGGACGCCAAGAATACAGCGCGTAAGAGACTCATGGACCGATGGCAGACAAGATGGCATAGCGACACTAGTGGACACACAACCTTATCCCTAACGTGACAACATGGTACGACAGGTCACACGGACATATGAGTTACCATCTTACACAGGCGCTCACTGGCCATGCGTGCTTCAACGCATACCTTGTACGGTTCAAAAAAAGCGACACTGCGGAACAAATTGCATTAGTGTTTATTTTTTCGTTCTGTCGCTGTCTCATCCCTCTCGAACTTTTCGTGAAGTGATGGAGAAAATATGTAAACATCGGCGGATGTTTACTCCATTTCAATTAGTTCGTCGAGCGCCGCGACTTTCCCGACTTAATCTAATCGGAGTCCAATTAGTCCACTACATCCACGCAGATATCCATTTAGACTATTTACTTTTACTCGCTGCGAAATTAAATCGCGTTAAATTAAATTTCCAAGTGAGAGGGAAAACTCGAGGCGAGTGCGCTCGGTATTAATCACTTATTAATTCGCATGCGCTGATTATTCTACTTTTGATGTTTAGATATAAATATTGGTTAATTTTGAATGCGGGATTGTAAATTTATCGGTGGAATTTGCCGCCCCCGCAGGTGTATTACAGTGTAGGTTGGACTAAATAGACGTGGAATGAAACTGTGTGGGGTAGAGGTGTTTTTTTTTTCTCCGGCCGTTTTTCTTTTATATCTGCCGCCTCCGTTTATGAATTGGGGTCAGTGGGGCGGCGGTGCACGCGACGCTCTGGGTCACGCTAATCGATGCACGCAAAAAGAGATTTTCACGCGGAACCGAAACACTGTGTCGATTATAAAATGATGATCGCTTGTTTTTTCGGGGGGCGGCGGTTTTTTCGAAAACAAAGCGACGACTGCGGGCCGTGTTTCCGTATCGATTCGCAAGCGGCTGCCCCATATCCCAACCCGCTTTCCCAATCCCTCCGTTTTGCCGCCCCCGCCGGAAAAAAGCTGTAATTATACACATATAGTTTCTGATGAACTATGCGCCCCTCAAAAACTAAATTTATCTACTCACACATTAATAAATACATTATTGTATGTGAAGGATGCCATTATTATAATCGTGTGTAAAAGTATCGAAATCGTGCGTAAAAGTCCAATGTAAATTAAATGGAGTTTCATTATTAAACGATTTCTGTTTTAAACTTGCGTCACTAAACAAAAAACATAGACGTAGTGAAAATAAATTGTTTGACGTTTATTAAAATTGAATTATTTTTTCTTATTTTGAATCAAGTATCAATATTTTCTCGGCGTCTCAGTCTGGATTTATCTGGCTCTTATATAACAACCTAACTATAACCTAATCTAGATTAAATCTAGGTTAACCTAGGTTACATCGACAACGACCAAATAGTGATCCCTTAAGGTAGACTTCCGAGCAAAGCGGCTTTGGCGTCACTAACGCGGGGCCAAAGCCACCGCGACATAGCGATAGTATTATGCACTATGGAAATGTATGAGGCCCAATTCGAGCGCAGCGACATTGACGCGCTCAGCGTCAGTGTGGTTGCGCTCGAATAGCGCCTCATACATTTTCATAGTGCATAATACTATCGCTATGTCGCCGCGTCAGTATCGCTGCGTTAGTGACGCCAGAGCTGCTTTGTTCGTAAGTCTACCTTTAACTGTGCGTTTGTTGTATGAGGTTAGTTAAGCGCCTCCGTGGAAAAAATTGCTAACTAGTAATAGTTAGCAATTTTTTCCACGGAGGCGCTGAACGTTCTAACCTCATTGTGTCAGTTGTTCGTTGTCAGTTGTATGTTGTCCGTCAAAATTACAATTTTTACAATATTATCGGCAAGCAACAATTATTATTTGTAGATTCATCAATGTCTTAACATGTTTCGTAGATAAAATAATGTATGACACATGTGTGTGGAAGGCTTTTGTGGATGAGTTGCGTAGTTTAAAGCACGAGGCGAAGGCGAAGGCGATTGGATTAATCGCAATGAGTGCTTGACCACAAAAGTGACAACAAACAGAAATCGTTTAATAATGAAACTTAATTCGGTTTACATTGAACTTTTACGCACTTGTATCATAAACTACTATTTTGTATGTATTTATATTTTATACTCTGTCTTATCTATATTTTGCATTATTCTAGATCAATTGTTTTTTTTCTGTCTTTATGACTTGTCAAATATGTAATGTATTTACATCTGGAGATGAAAAAGAAATAAAATTTTGAATTTTGATTTGAATAGACAGACAAAGCTTATTAGACAAGACTTTATCAATGATAGCAAATGAGTAAAAGAAGAGGACTTTATAGATAATAGCAAATGAGTAAAAGGACTAAAATGAGGACTAAAAATGAGGCAGTAAATAATCGGTAATTGTGTTTGTTTTCTTAATTATCTATCCATTTGCAATTATAAATAATTTGGTGGAGGATTCGTTGAAAAGAAAGCAGAGGTAAATAGTTAATAAAGTGACGGTGGTTGAACAGCTGTTTGGTTACCGCTGCGGATCAATAGCCGCCGCGCCCTCTCCAAGACTTCTCACATCTACAGACATTCGGAGAGACAGACAGGGAACAGACATGCACACACTCACGACACATTCCCCAATTAGCACTCACATACACGCACTATTCAACGAACATTAATTATGTCTAGCAGAGCTGAATAAAAGAAAAGTTAAATACCGAAATTAGTTCAAATAAGCGAAAATGGAGAATACTCAATGTTAGATTATTTATTTAGTCGAGGTTTCAGCGAATTCAGAACCAGCTCAGTTTTCTTAACTGGGCAATTTGATCATTAAATAGCTGTAACCTACTGACCCAGTTTTAAAATTTTCGCTCAAATTTAAGGCAAAGTTAAGATTGCAAAAACTCCAATCTAAACTTGGTGTATTTGCGTTTGTGTTGCACAAAGGGGCGTGTCTAGCTAATGCTAAGTTTTAATTTTTGTAATAGCTAATTGTTTGGTTGGTTAAGCAATACAAAAAGGGGTGTGTCTGATCAAGCTAAATTAAACTTAGACGAGTATAGTTAAGATTGCTTCAAATGTCAGCTTCGTAAAAGTGGGCGTGCCTTGTTATATCACAAATGCCCGAATATATCACAAATTTCAAAATATATGACAAGTCTAGGCTAGTCTAGTCTGGTCTGTCTAGTCTTGTCTGACTAGTCTTGTCTGTCTAGTCTTGTCTGTCTAGTCTTGTCTGTCTAGTCTTGTCTGTCTAGTCTTGTCTGTCTAGTCTTGTCTGTCTAGTCTTGACTGTCTAGTCTTGTCTGTCTAGTCTTGTCTGTCTAGTCTTGTCTGTCTAGTCTTGTCTGTCTAGTCTTGTCTGTCTAGTCTTGTCTGTCTAGTCTTGTCTGTCTAGTCTTGTCTGTCTAGTCTTGTCTGTCTAGTCTTGTCTGTCTAGTCTTGTCTGTCTAGTCTTGTCTGTCTAGACTTGTCTGTTTAGTCTTGTCTGTCTAGTCTTGTCTGTTTAGTCTTGTCTGTCTAGTCTTGTCTGTCAAGTCTTGTCTGTCTAGTCTTGTCTGTCTAGTCTTGTCTGTCTAGTCTTGTCTGTCTAGTCTTGTCTGTCAAGTCTTGTCTGTCTAGTCTTGTCTGTCTAGTCTTGTCTGTCTAGTCTTGTCTGTCTAGTCTTGTCTGTCTAGTCTTGTCTGTCTAGTCTTGTCTGTCAAGTCTTGTCTGTCTAGTCTTGTCTGTCTAGCCTTGTCTGTCTAGTCTTGTCTGTCTAGTCTTGTCTGTCTAGTCTTGTCTGTCTAGTCTTGTCTGTCTAGACTTGTCTGTCTAGTCTTGTCTGTTTAGTCTTGTCTGTTTAGTCTTGTCTGTCTAGTCTTGTCTGTCTAGTCTTGTCTGTCTAGTCTTGTCTGTCTAGTCTTGTCTGTCTAGTCTTGTCTGTCTAGTCTTGTCTGTCTAGTCTTGTCTGTCTAGTCTTGTCTGTCTAGTCTTGTCTGTCTAGTCTTGTCTGTCTAGTCTTGTCTGTCTAGTCTTGTCTGTCTAGTCTTGTCTGTCTAGTCTTGTCTGTCTAGTCTTGTCTGTCTAGTCTTGTCTGTCTAGTCTTGTCTGTCTAGTCTTGTCTGTCTAGTCTTGTCTGTCTAGTCTTGTCTGTCTAGTCTTGTCTGTCTAGTCTTGTCTGTCTAGTCTTGTCTGTCTAGTCTTGTCTGTCTAGTCTTGTCTGTCTAGTCTTGTCTGTCTAGTCTTGTCTGTCTAGTCTTGTCTGTCTAGTCTTGTCTGTCTAGTCTTGTCTGTCTAGTCTTGTCTGTCTAGTCTTGTCTGTCTAGTCTTGTCTGTCTAGTCTTGTCTGTCTAGTCTTGTCTGTCTAGTCTTGTCTGTCTAGTCTTGTCTGTCTAGTCTTGTCTGTCTAGTCTTGTCTGTCTAGTCTTGTCTGTCTAGTCTTGTCTGTCTAGTCTTGTCTGTCTAGTCTTGTCTGTCTAGTCTTGTCTGTCTAGTCTTGTCTGTCTAGTCTTGTCTGTCTAGTCTTGTCTGTCTAGTCTTGTCTGTCTAGTCTTGTCTGTCTAGTCTTGTCTGTCTAGTCTTGTCTGTCTAGTCTTGTCTGTCTAGTCTTGTCTGTCTAGTCTTGTCTGTCTAGTCTTGTCTGTCTAGTCTTGTCTGTCTAGTCTTGTCTGTCTAGTCTTGTCTGTCTAGTCTTGTCTGTCTAGTCTTGTCTGTCTAGTCTTGTCTGTCTAGTCTTGTCTGTCTAGTCTTGTCTGTCTAGTCTTGTCTGTCTAGTCTTGTCTGTCTAGTCTTGTCTGTCTAGTCTTGTCTGTCTAGTCTTGTCTGTCTAGTCTTGTCTGTCTAGTCTTGTCTGTCTAGTCTTGTCTGTCTAGTCTTGTCTGTCTAGTCTTGTCTGTCTAGTCTTGTCTGTCTAGTCTTGTCTGTCTAGTCTTGTCTGTCTAGTCTTGTCTGTCTAGTCTTGTCTGTCTAGTCTTGTCTGTCTAGTCTTGTCTGTCTAGTCTTGTCTGTCTAGTCTTGTCTGTCTAGTCTTGTCTGTCTAGTCTTGTCTGTCTAGTCTTGTCTGTCTAGTCTTGTCTGTCTAGTCTTGTCTGTCTAGTCTTGTCTGTCTAGTCTTGTCTGTCTAGTCTTGTCTGTCTAGTCTTGTCTGTCTAGTCTTGTCTGTCTAGTCTTGTCTGTCTAGTCTTGTCTGTCTAGTCTTGTCTGTCTAGTCTTGTCTGTCTAGTCTTGTCTGTCTAGTCTTGTCTGTCTAGTCTTGTCTGTCTAGTCTTGTCTGTCTAGTCTTGTCTGTCTAGTCTTGTCTGTCTAGTCTTGTCTGTCTAGTCTTGTCTGTCTAGTCTTGTCTGTCTAGTCTTGTCTGTCTAGTCTTGTCTGTCTAGTCTTGTCTGTCTAGTCTTGTCTGTCTAGTCTTGTCTGTCTAGTCTTGTCTGTCTAGTCTTGTCTGTCTAGTCTTGTCTGTCTAGTCTTGTCTGTCTAGTCTTGTCTGTCTAGTCTTGTCTGTCTAGTCTTGTCTGTCTAGTCTTGTCTGTCTAGTCTTGTCTGTCTAGTCTTGTCTGTCTAGTCTTGTCTGTCTAGTCTTGTCTGTCTAGTCTTGTCTGTCTAGTCTTGTCTGTCTAGTCTTGTCTGTCTAGTCTTGTCTGTCTAGTCTTGTCTGTCTAGTCTTGTCTGTCTAGTCTTGTCTGTCTAGTCTTGTCTGTCTAGTCTTGTCTGTCTAGTCTTGTCTGTCTAGTCTTGTCTGTCTAGTCTTGTCTGTCTAGTCTTGTCTGTCTAGTCTTGTCTGTCTAGTCTTGTCTGTCTAGTCTTGTCTGTCTAGTCTTGTCTGTCTAGTCTTGTCTGTCTAGTCTTGTCTGTCTAGTCTTGTCTGTCTAGTCTTGTCTGTCTAGTCTTGTCTGTCTAGTCTTGTCTGTCTAGTCTTGTCTGTCTAGTCTTGTCTGTCTAGTCTTGTCTGTCTAGTCTTGTCTGTCTAGTCTTGTCTGTCTAGTCTTGTCTGTCTAGTCTTGTCTGTCTAGTCTTGTCTGTCTAGTCTTGTCTGTCTAGTCTTGTCTGTCTAGTCTTGTCTGTCTAGTCTTGTCTGTCTAGTCTTGTCTGTCTAGTCTTGTCTGTCTAGTCTTGTCTGTCTAGTCTTGTCTGTCTAGTCTTGTCTGTCTAGTCTTGTCTGTCTAGTCTTGTCTGTCTAGTCTTGTCTGTCTAGTCTTGTCTGTCTAGTCTTGTCTGTCTAGTCTTGTCTGTCTAGTCTTGTCTGTCTAGTCTTGTCTGTCTAGTCTTGTCTGTCTAGTCTTGTCTGTCTAGTCTTGTCTGTCTAGTCTTGTCTGTCTAGTCTTGTCTGTCTAGTCTTGTCTGTCTAGTCTTGTCTGTCTAGTCTTGTCTGTCTAGTCTTGTCTGTCTAGTCTTGTCTGTCTAGTCTTGTCTGTCTAGTCTTGTCTGTCTAGTCTTGTCTGTCTAGTCTTGTCTGTCTAGTCTTGTCTGTCTAGTCTTGTCTGTCTAGTCTTGTCTGTCTAGTCTTGTCTGTCTAGTCTTGTCTGTCTAGTCTTGTCTGTCTAGTCTTGTCTGTCTAGTCTTGTCTGTCTAGTCTTGTCTGTCTAGTCTTGTCTGTCTAGTCTTGTCTGTCTAGTCTTGTCTGTCTAGTCTTGTCTGTCTAGTCTTGTCTGTCTAGTCTTGTCTGTCTAGTCTTGTCTGTCTAGTCTTGTCTGTCTAGTCTTGTCTGTCTAGTCTTGTCTGTCTAGTCTTGTCTGTCTAGTCTTGTCTGTCTAGTCTTGTCTGTCTAGTCTTGTCTGTCTAGTCTTGTCTGTCTAGTCTTGTCTGTCTAGTCTTGTCTGTCTAGTCTTGTCTGTCTAGTCTTGTCTGTCTAGTCTTGTCTGTCTAGTCTTGTCTGTCTAGTCTTGTCTGTCTAGTCTTGTCTGTCTAGTCTTGTCTGTCTAGTCTTGTCTGTCTAGTCTTGTCTGTCTAGTCTTGTCTGTCTAGTCTTGTCTGTCTAGTCTTGTCTGTCTAGTCTTGTCTGTCTAGTCTTGTCTGTCTAGTCTTGTCTATCACGTCTTATTTTTTATATGTGGTTTGGGAGAAGCTCTACCAGCCTGTGTGTGAGGCTCTCACTCACTAAACCCCTTCTTCCACTTGGCTTAAAAGTACGCCACCCCGGGGTATCGCTTGCGCATTCCTTCAGGGTGGGCAGCCCGGACGGATTTTTTCCGCCCTAGTTTTTCTGTTTTCTCCTTGTATTTTGGTCTTGGTGCAATTAAATATTTGCTCATGTCTGTAGCTGCGCCTCTCGGAGTTTTTTCTCTCGTCTAACTCTGTAGTATGTCTCTCGTCTTTTTCTTTTTGTGTCAAAATATCCGAAAACATTTTGCTTAGAGTGTCCCAGTTATTTACGTTTTCTAGCATGAAATCTACTAGTTTTCGGGGTTCCATAGTAGCGTCTCTCAGAGCTGTAGTTCTTTCCTTTTCCCATCTTTCACAATCTAGTATAGTGTGCACAACACTGTCGTCCTGTCCACAGTAGTCGCACTGTCCGTCTGATGCTCTTCTAATATTATGTAGATAGTCTTTGAAGCATCCGTGTCCTGTCAAAACTTGCGTCAAGTGGTAGTTTAATTCCCCGTGTTTTCTGTTTATCCATTTAGGTATATCCGGAATTAGCAATCTCGTCCATTGTCCTTTTTCCGTATTCTGCCAATTTCTTTGCCAGTCCTCTATAGTTGTTTGTCTTGCAATGTGTCGGTGTTCTCTTGAAGGCGCTTTATAGCATATTTTCCTTTCACTAGCTGTGTATTCTATTGGGGGGATTCCAGCAATTTCCAAGGCCGCTTCCCTTGATACAGTCCTATATGCACTGCATATTCTTACAGCCGCTTTCCTTTGGACGCTTGCAAGAACTTGTTTGTTTTTTGTCTGGATTTTGTTTGGCGTTTATCTGGCGTTTGCCCACACAGGAGCTCCGTATAACATGGCCGAGTGGACTACCGAGCTGAGCAGTTTTCTTTTGCTGCTCTTTGGTCCTCCGACGTTAGGCATTATTTTTTCCAGTGCGGCTACTGTTTTTAGTCCTTTTTACGCAGCTCTCGCATTCTGTGCCTCAAAGTTTGTTTGCCTATCGATTATTATGCCTAGATACTTTACCCATTCCTTGGGTTTAATTACTACATTTTGTATTTTGAAGCACATTGGTAGTAGCACTTTTCTTCTTCCAGTCAAGAGAACGGCTTCTGATTTTTCCGGTGCCAGTAGCAGGTTCTTGCTGGCCATCCAGTTGATTATGCGGTTTATGGCTGCGTTTGCTTTTTCCATGAAAGCCTGTTCAGATTTCGCTGTAACGACAAGCGCCAGATCGTCCGCAAAACCTATAGTTGTTACACCTGCCGCTTGAGCCAGTCTAAGCACCCCGTCGTTGACGATGTTCCAGAGTGTGGGTCCTAGTACAGATCCTTGTGGGACACCACTGTTAACAGTATGCTCTCTAGGCTTCCCATTTCCAACATAGATGATTTTGCGGTCACTGAGATAACTCCTTATAATCCGTAAGAGATAGGGTAGCATGTCTTTTTTTGTCATTTCATCCATAATGTGTTGCCAAGATGGGGAATTGTATGCGTTTCGAAGATCCAGCATTAAAAGAACACACATTCGCCGAGTTCGCCGTGTGCCGTTTCTTGCCTGTGCTCCTATATCCATAACTGCCTGTACGGCGTCACAAGTTAATCTACCTTCTTTGAACCCGAATTGCCGTTCAGAGAGTTCCTTGCCGGCTGTATTTAAATGCTTCTTTATTCGGCCCAGTATCATATGCTCTAATAGTTTTCCATTGTATCTAGAAGGCATATTAGCCTGTAAGATCCCGGATCTTGGGTTTGCTTGTCCCATTTTTTTAGCAGCACTTTCTTCCACAATTTGGGGAAGGTTCCAGTCATGAGGCAACTGTTCATAATTTTTAGGATGTATTGCGGATGTAGTTGGATTGTCCTTTTTATTATCTCAGCGAGTAATCCGTCAGGTCCTGGTGCTTTATCGATGCGGAGATGGTTGCAAGCATTTCTCATTTCCGATTCTGAGAATTGTTTTACATCTGTTACAGCCGGTTGTTTCCACCTCACTTGGTCATGGATCGGGAAGAGCGCGTTTATAATCTCCTGTGCTTTGTCTGCCTGGAGTTGGAGGTTTGGCTGGTGGATTTTTAGTTTTCTGATGGAAATCCTGTACGCATCTCCCCACACATCCTCGTCAATCTCTTTGCATAGTTTTACCCAATGTTCCTTTTTTCAATTGAAGATTTCCTTTTTGAGTTCTCTTTTGGCGGTTGTGTACTTGAGCTTCTCTTGTATTGAGAATTTTTCTTCGCCAGGTCTCTTCCTTTGCCGTTGATAATTTCTCCTAGCTGCAATACACTTTGCTCTGCTATTTGCGATATCATTATTCCACCAATACATTTGTTTGCGATTTTTGTGCGGGTTTTTCTTTGGCGATGAAACGTTGCTAGCCCTCTTCAAATTTTCAATGAACGCTTCTGCTGTGTCAGCTCTTCTGTTGTTGATGTCGTCCGTCAGTTGTTTATTGAATTTTTCCTCATCTATTTTCTTGATGTTCCATCTCTTAGCCTGATTTGTTTTATTGGACACCTTGCTCTTCAGGGAGTATGTAATATATTTGTGATCACTAAGGGTTTCGTGGTCGAGAACTTTCCAGATGGTGATTTCGCTCGATATGTTATGCGTAGAGAAGGTGAGATCTATTATAGAGCCCGTTTTTCCTCTTTCAAAAGTGTTTTTTGGCCTATGTTTTGAACGTAGGTATATGTCAGTCTCGGCAGTCCAATCGGTTACTATATTTCCTCTATGATCTGTTTTGTGGGATCCCCTGTATTTGGCATTGAAGTCACCCGCAACGATTTTTTCTTTGGGAGAGTTTCTTATATCGCTACTGAGGGCGGCAAGGCACGATGTTAGTTGCTCGGGTGTGTTATTTGGTGAAAAATAGCAACTGTAAAGCTTAAATTGCTGCATTTCCACCCATACAAAGCCCAGTCCACTACCCGAGTCTATCACTATCATTGTTTTATTTGTGATTTTCATAGCTGCGTCCTTTTTCTCATCGGTGAACCATTCCGAATTGCTCACGATGTTTTTATTTGGTTCACATAGAACCAGTAAATCAACTTTTAATTCTAATGTCGCTGCATTTAGCAGATCGTGGGCTGCGCGGCACCTGTTCATGTTTGTTTGGAGTAGCTTGGTCATTTTTAGTTGTTTCTCTTCGTACTGGCCTCCGAGAGTGCCTTTTTATATTCCGGGCATTGTCGAGTGTCTGCTCGGGACCTTTTTCGTTACAGATCGGGCAGAATGGATCATTTTGACATTGGAATGCCTTGTGACCTTCTTCTCCGCACTTCAGGCAGAGCTCTTGCCTATTCGGTCCTTGACAATTTACAGCCTTGTGTCCTGCGAGCCAGCATCTGTGGCACCTATTTAGGTTAATCCTATCTTTGACCCTGCATTTTATCCAGCCAATCTTTATTTTTCCTAATTCTAGGAGTTTTTGGGCCTCCATTTTTGGTAGCACTATTGTCGCGATTTGATTTTACCCGAATGCCGGTCTTAGATTTTTGATTACAACTTTGTTTGTATCTTCTATCTGAATTTGGTTTTCAATGGCACGTTTAATTTCTTCCACTGTAGCGGTGGCATCCAGGTCTCTTATACTCAATGTCATGTCTGTGTTATTAGCTCGTACATCAACATCTGCCATTCGTTTGGGTATTTCATCTCTTAGTAGCTTTGCTTTACCTGCGTCTACTTCCAGTAATACTTCTCCCGATTTTGTTTTTCTTATGCCTTCAATGTTTGCTCCTATAGCATCGATGTTTATCCCTGTTTTAACTTTCATTAGCAGTTCTACGTAGGTCTTATTGTTGTCTTTTATGAAGACCGCCTCCGTTTCTCTCGTACCTTGCTTTCGCATGTACTGCGTTGTCTGCTTTTTGGGAGTCGATCCCGCAGTCGCTTTATCCTTCGGTATGAATACCCTTATTTCTATTTCGGAGTCTGCGAAGGTAAACTCCATTGCCTTCTTTATGGTCGCCCACTCCGCTCCTATGGATCTTGGAACAACTATTTTTTCCTATTATGTTTAATTAGCAGGTTTATTAGTTCGTGGAGGCTGTCGTAAATCGTTTGGATATTAAGACTATCTGAGTCGAGTTTTCCTAGAATAAGGTGGTACACGTAGCGGAATATATCTTTTGTATCGCCACTCTCAGTAGGTATTCCAATCGTTGGTCTTAGACTTACTTTACCAGGTTTTTTATTTTGCATTCCAAGCTCTATAGGCCTGGTATAGACATCGCTAAGTGCTGTCTATCACGTCTTGTCTGTCTAGTCTTGTCTGTCTAGTCGTGTCTGTCTAGCCTGTCTAGTCTTGTCTGTCTTTGCAGAAAACGGGAAGTCTGGCATGCAAAGAACAACGAAACTTTGTGCGCTGCTATCGTATATCTGCTTCGATGTTAGAAACGCATTTAAAAGCACTAGCTGGATGCAGATCATGGAAGGCCTAACATCAAGAAGTATATCACAGTATCTACTACGCATGTTGAGGAGCTACCTTGGCGATAGAAAGATAATCCTTAAAGGTGCTCGAAAAACGGAAGAGAAAAGCATCAGCAGCGGTGTTCCACAAGGATCGACATTAGGCCATCATTTTTATTCCAACCTTGTGGAATGTCCTATATGACGATGTGCTGAGATTAGGACTGCCATTGGGGGCGACAGTGATTGGCTTGGCAGACGACTTGCCTCTAGTGGTAATAGCCAGAACAGCCATTGATGCAGACGGCAAACCACGCCAAAGAGCAAATCATTAAATCGACGAGATCTAAAAGCCTCAATCTAGCGCCAGAAAAAAAACTGAGGCGGTCCTTCTCATATGTCAAAAAAGGTCCAAACATTAAAATTTATAATTGAAAAACTGTCGATAATCAAAAAGTACCAAATAAAATACCTGGGCATTATCTTTCACACCGCACATAGCAGAAGCTGCAGCAAAGGGGTTGATGACAATGGCAGCAATACAGCAACTAATGCCCAACATTGGAGGTCCCAGGAGCAGTAAACGCCTTCTGCTCAGCTACGTAGTACAGGCCACTTTGATGTACGGAGCACCAATATGGGCCAGAGCATAAAAATCGCCCAGGAAACAACTAAATGAATGGTTGTTGCCATTCTTTAATTAGTTGTTTCCTGGCCGATTTTTTTTAAGTTTGTTGCGACCTATCTCCTGCAGTTTTCGGCATTTTCCGGCATAAAAGGAGAGTTGACCAGACTTCTTATCCCTGAACTTGAACCCTGGATAGACAGAGAACATGGGGAAAATAGCTACCATCTCACCCAAGTATTCTCCGGCTACGGCTATTTCAAGGACTACCTGCATCAAATTGCCGGAGCGGCAGACGACCAGTGCATATACTGCAGGGAGACCGATACCGTGAGCCATACAATCTTGAACTGTTCTCGATGGGAAATGGAAAGACATAAAATTGAAACCAATTTAGAAGTAACCTCAACCCCAGAACGATGTTCAGTACATATCGCACCTCCAACAGAAAAGTGACACAAGTGCGAAATCGCCAAGTTAAACTGAAAATTGGGTATCTAGGATGTTGTTTTTAGTATTATGAAGTTTCAATTATTGTCCGTCGGAAAGCGGAAGTGTCTTTTTTCATCTGAGCAGATTTTCAACAGAAAGATGGCAGATTTGCTCATTTGCTCATTTCTCGATGGCAGACCATGAAAACCATTTGGACCATTTGATCAGAGCAGAGTTGCTCTCAAAACTTAAAATTGCAATTTTGGGAAATAAGTAATTCGCACTTTTCTGTTGGATGTGCGATATGCTTAAAGCAAAAGAAAACTAGATTAGACAAAAAGACACAACAATATATTCATTATATTATGGAATCCAAAATAACCGATGAAGTGAAGGAACAAAAGATAAAGTGAAATTATATTTAAATAATTCACCCGTAACTCCGAGGCCATGCTACCAGCAGTACTAGAGTTCACGTTTGTGTTTCCAGCGGGGTCACTTGTCTGCTCTGGTGTATAACCGTCAGTTAGATCCCTCAAAAAAGACAAAACAGGATATTGGCACATTGCCATTTTTTTGCGTAGAAATGGGACACAATTTAAATGATGGGACCGATTCAAGACGATACGTATGGTTTCTACGTATGGATCCAGAAAATGGGACAGAAATGAAAATGAGTGGGATAACAACTTCAACGAACATCGTCCAAATAACGCTATTTGTGAACTGCCTATCTATAGATAAGTAATAGTCTAGACCAGTGTTTCCCAAACCTTCGATCCATATGTACCCCTTCCAAATATTTTTTAACACGTATCCCATAGTTGAAAGTTCTTGGAATATACGATTCCAGAGACAACAACTGTAATCATATTTTATCATTAATATACAGTCCACGGTTTGGTTTTTAAAAGATAATAACATTTTTATTATAAATTTTAGGAAAAATCATGAAGAACAAATTCGTCATGAGTTCTCTTTAAAAGAGTTTCTATTTGTCTTTAAATACGTAAAAAGGAGTTCAAAATCAATTATTGATTATTTAAAAATTATACAAGAGATAATAACAAAATACTTTAAAAAGAGAATGTATCACAAGTGAGTTTTGATTTGGATTATATTAATCAACCGTCAAAGATTCACTTGCTTATTAATTCAAACATTTTATAAAAAGTAATATTTGCTGCATCATCTTTAATGTTATTTAAAAAAATGTTTTTCTTTTAATGCTTGCTTTGGCATACACACACTTTGACTTTGGAATTTTGTAGATAATCTCTTCGTACCCCTTTCAAACCCTTCTCGTACCCCTTGGAGTACGCGTACCACACTTTGGGAAACACTGGTCTAGACCAGTGGTCGGTAACCTAAATACTCTAATATGCAACATATTTTGTTTTTCTACGCGTGTCACTGAAATCGAATTTATGAAGCATATTACAGGTTAGGTTAGGCATATTACAGGTTACCGACTACACGTCTAGACTAAAATTTATCTATAAATAATACTTTAAACGGAACAGCTTCCGTTGTAACTGTCCCGTTTATTGCACATTTGTCTCATTTTTGTAGTGAGTTATATATGTTTCTCACTCATTCCGTTGGCTTCTTTGGGACGTGACGATCCCGTGCCGTTCTCACTATCTGTCTCCATTCCTTCCTATCCAGCGCCGCATTCTCCCATCCAGTGACGCCCATCTGTCTGCAGTCAGATGTCACCTCATCTTGCCATCTACTTCTCGGTCTGCCAGGTGGTCTTGAGCCTTCCATCTTCTTCATATAGATCTGGCGAACTATTCTGTGAGCATCCATTCTGATCACATGTCCTGCCCATTGCAGCCGTCTCGCTTTCATGATGCTCACTACCCTGGGTTGATTGTCTAACTTGTACAGCTCATGGTTTGATCTGAGAACCCATCTTTGAGTTTCCTGGTCAAAAGTGGGTCTAAAAATTTACCTGTACACCATGTTGTCGAAGACTGTAAGCTTCTTACATTGTTCCTCACGCCATTTTTTCAGGATAAGCTGATGCAGTTTCTTATGGAGCTTCTCAGCCCCATATTTCAGTAATTCAACTGGCATACCATCAGAATCAGCAGCTTTGTGGTTTTTCAGTTTCTTCAGACTGCTGGTTACCTCTTCATATGAGGGACCATTGATGAAAGGTTCTACTGTTGAACGGATGTATTTCTCCAGCTTGTTCTCTGGTTCAGGGCAGTTCAGTAAGTTATCAAAACCGTGCCTTTAAAATGTGGGTTGTTCCTGTGATGATGTTACAATTGTTGTCGTGAAGAACTGATGATCGCGGTTGATATCCTTTCCTAATGGTATTTACTTTTCCGTATACTTTCCGGATGTTATTCTATTTCTGATCATACTCAATGCTCTCCAATGTGTGTTTAAGGTAGAGTTTCTTCTCTTTTCGTAAGGTTCTACTTGTTTCTTTTTGTGTATCCCTGTAGTGCTATTCTAATTCTTCATTTTTCCTGTCCTGTTGCCATGCTTTCCTTGATGTGATGCTAGCTACTACTGCTGTTCTACATGTGTCGTTGAACCATTTCTTCTTCTTTCATTCCACTTTTGGTATTGTGGTTTTAGATGATTTTTGAATCACCTCCTTGATACCCTTCCACAGTATATCAAGATATGTAGTTTGTGTAGTTGAACCATTTCTTCTTCTTTCATTAGTGGAATGAAAGAAGAAGCTAAAACCACAATACCAAAAGTGGTTTGGTATTGTGGTTTTAGCTGATTTTTGAATCATCTCCTTGATATCCTTCCACAATCTATCAATCTATGTAGTTTCACCTTCATCACTTCTCCCGCTTCATCAAGTACGTCAAATCGGTTGCTCACTTCCACTTGATATTGACGAACTTTCAGGATTTTCCTTTAATGCTTGTAGATCATACTGTATTGCGTGCCCTTGTTGTTGTTGTTTTTGGTGTGTTTTCAGTTTCACATCCGTGGATGCAACCACCAAATTGTGATGAGAGCCTATGTCAGCAATTTCTAAGTAACTGACGTAACATTAGTACAAGTTTTGAACAGGTTTTTGCAAAACGGAACAGTCTTTAAACTTTTTAACTAATATAGGTCGTCAAACTTAACCTTGGTGGCGCCCTCGTAGTCAAGGTGGCAGATTACTAAGTCCTGTCTCCAAATCCCGCAGCAATAGAATAAAAACCAACCACTGTACTCCTGTACAT
This sequence comes from Phosphuga atrata, assembly GCA_944588485.1. Classification (NCBI taxonomy): domain Eukaryota; kingdom Metazoa; phylum Arthropoda; class Insecta; order Coleoptera; family Silphidae; genus Phosphuga; species Phosphuga atrata. The sequence continues at coordinate 69,407,033 of OX155895.1, forward strand.
GGCTCTGTCAAAGCCATCACAATAATTGCCACAAAACCTCCCCTCAATAATGGCTCCCCAAGGCCCCCTTTACTTGTGTCTAAAATCTAGACACTAAGCACAAGTGTAGGCAGATCCACCGGAATACGAAGCACTAGTCTAGTTTACGTATCAAATGATTTAATCCTTCGACTTTAACAACTAACTTCTATCTAACATTTTTTAGCAAATTTAGATAAATATTATTGTTCTTTGAGATTTCCTGCAGTTGGAGCTTTTCCTCCTGTTGTGGGGTTGATCATATCTTGGATCTCGGTGAAGCTCTTGCCTTTGAACTGGATCAACAGGGCCCCGATCAAGCAGCACGCGGCGTAGATCCAGAAGATGGTGAAGACACCCCAAGCTTCGTAAGCGGGGTCAAAGGTTTTCGCTACAAGGAAGTTCAAGGATGTGCCATAGAGGGTGAAGAGCGGAACCGCGGTGGAAAGATTTCGCCTATCAGCATGATGATGTTAGCATTGCGGTGCATCTTTCCATCAAACATCAAAAGCACCGCGGTTCCGCTCTTCGCCCTCTATGGCAAATCCTTGAGCTTCCTTGTAGCGAAAACCTTTGCCCCCGCTTACGAAGCTTGGGGTTTCTTCACCATGTTCTGGATCTACGCCGCGTTCTGCTTGATCGGGGCCCTGTTGGCCCAGCTCACCGTCCCTGAGATCAAAGGCAAGAGCTTCACCGAGATCCAAGATATGATCAACCCCGCAACAGGAGGAAAAGCTCCAACTGCATGAAATCTCAAAGAAAAATAATATTGATCTGAATTTGCTAAAATGCTAATGCAAGTGATGAAGGTGACATATTGCAGGTACGAATATCAGTGATGGCACTTTTGTGTCGGTTTGACATTAGTACGAGGTCAATTTGGTTTGCCATGTTTCTTTGTGTACATCTTTGTATGGGAAAGCCGTACTCATGACATTCGTGCTTTCTTATTCTGAGAATGAGATCATTCTAAGCCCATTCTCAGAGGTTTATGAAGGCTTTCATTACCTATCGTCGGTTGCAGGTGTTTCTTTGACATTAAAGTCTCCTAGTACAATCGTCATGTTATGGAAGGCTTTCATAGAAGCTGTCTTTCACAGAGTCCATCATTTGTAGGTACATGTACATTGATAATGCATATATTAAACCATCGACATTTCACTCGTATCACTCTCATCCTTTCATTGATTGCTTCAAATCTCATTACCGTCTCAACACATTCCTTTGATATGAGGAATGCTGTTCAGAATTCATGCTTTCCAGATTTAGTTCCACTGGTGAACATAGTCTACTTTTCGATGTTCTGCATGTCTTCTCCTGGAAATCTTATTTCTGTAGTGTAATCTGAATTATTGTTCGTTTGTCCTCCTCCAGAGTATATTGTATTTTAAGAGATAACAGTCGTCAGGTGGTCGCAGACGAGACTTCGCTCTCTGTGCTCTCACCCTTCAAAGTGCCAAGACTGTACACAACCTTGTAAAGTACACAAGGACTTAGTCCTGTTAATATATATGTTGTTAAACCTATATAGTTGTTTTATATACCTATCCACTGGACATTCACTTGACCACTTCAATACATATTAGTTTCTTGAATAGCAGCATCTGTAATCTTTGAATGTGTCCAGGCTTATAAAGACTCCGTGCATTCCATGTACCAATTCGTAAGTCCATATTTCGTTTGTCATGTCGTCGTAGGGTATCAATTCTTAAATCGTTCCGTGGCTTAAGTGAGAGATTCGTAACAATTGTTTTTTTTTTAAGTGAGAGGGTTTTTAACCCTAAGCACAACCCAAAACCTCGAGGATCAGGATCAAATCCCGAAACACTTTTGACTAATCTACAAACTGTAATCCACAAATAATAAATTGATAAATGTTTATCTGTGAAATTGATAAGACTATAAACTGAAAACCCAGACAGATTTTAAATTGTCCAACTTGACCATAAGTTTAACATATATATTTTAAACATTAATATATTTTATTTTTTGATTTTAGTCAAAATTTTGACTTTTATGTATAATCATCAAAAATTAATATCAAATTTAAAGCGAAAAATCAAAATTTCAAATTTGGATATCCGTTATTTGTATAATAATCATAAAAAAATAATATCAAATTTAAAGCGAAAAATCAAAATTTCAAATTTGGACATTCTTTATTTGTATAAGAATCATTAAATTTAAACGGAAAAATCAAAATTTGAAACTTGGACATCCATCATTTGTTTAATAATCATCAAAAATTAATATCAATTTTAAAGCGAAAAATCAAAATTTGAAATTCGGACATCCATTATATTTTTATAATAATCAGCAAACATTAATATCAAATTTAAAGCGAAAAATCGAAATTTCAAATTTGGACACCCGTTATTTATATGAATAAAACAGTCAGACTTTGACAAATCCACAAACTATAATCCACAAATAGTAATTGGACAAATGTTTATCTGTGAAAATTGATGAGTAAAAACTGCAAACCCAGACAGTTTTTAATTTGTCCAACATAACCATAAGTTTCTAGTTAGTTATTGTGTTTCTAGTGTTTTAAATGTTCTAGTGTCTAAATTAGTCTAGAAACATAGACAATAGTAAGAAGACTGACTCATTAGTACAGACTTATTTGTCTTTTGTTTGGTAACAGAAAAAGGCGTGTCTACTACGACTACCAAACCCACAATGACGAACTTACATTAAATTTACTAAGCAACGCAAGGCACAATAGTTAGTGAGTTCATATATAACATTCTGAACGGGACAGTTTTCGTTGTTTGTCTGTCCCGTTTATTGCACATTTCTCTAATTTTTTTAGAAAGTTATATCTGTTTCTAGTGTTTAAAATTTTTCTAAATTAGTCAAAAAACATAAGCAAAAGTAAGTAGACTGACAAAATAGTACAGACTGATTTGTCTTTTGATTGGTTACAGAAAAAGGCGTGTCTACTACGACTACCTAACCCACAATGACGAACTTTAAATTTACTAGGCAAAGCAAGGAAAAATAAACAACAAATTAGCCTAAAGCAAATACTAAATCTAAAATGTTGTCTAATAAAACAAAAGTTGAATCTAGTTTGAATATATTATCTATATCAAACATATTCTACAATAATTAGTCTATGTGGTATAAAGAAAAAAGGATGTTATGTAAGAGTTGTGATGTAATTGACTGTAGCATTTATAATAGATTATTTTTTTTAATGTATTCAAGCTATTAACGAAGTTATTACCAAGTCCTTAAAAATCCTTTCTTGAATTTGTATTTCGATAAACTGAATTTTTATGTCCGAACTAGCAACTGCACTATTTATTAAAACAAAATTTAGGTGGCGGAGCCGGGTTCAACAATTCGGCAAAACGTAGCAACTTTCAGTTTTTGTTTGGATAGGTTTTTGGGGCGTTTGCCTCGGGAGGCGGCGCGATGCCCAAACCCGAATAAAAAAGGAAAATTTCCGCAATAAATAAAAAGCAAAATGTGTTTGGGAATCGGTGGGAAAACAGCGATGAAGGTTTGTGATGGAACTGAAGGAACCGAGTCGAGGACGTAAGTCGCGAATAAAACCACGCCCCTTCCTCCTAGAAGAACTTAAACAAACTTGAAGACCTTCCAAAATGTAAACATAATAATCAATAATTTCGTGTAAAGCAAAAATTTTATTTAGTTTATTTGGTTTGTGGGATAGTCTGAGTAGTATTAGGAATTAAGGAAAATAGAAGGAAAAAAGGGGGATGGGTTATTTTTGTGTGTTTTTTTTGTTAAAGAAACTATGTTTTTTTTTAAGTGAGTGTTTTTTTAGTTTAAGTATTTTTTGTTTTTTTTTTTGGGGGGTGGTTGTTTTTTGTGTTGTGGGGGGTGTTTTTGATAATAGACTTACCCTTGAGCGGCGGGCGCCGTGTCGGCAGCCATCTTATCCATTGGCAAAGGACACAAGAGCAGCGATTTAGCAGTCGACGGCTTTCTGTTTGAAAAGTCACTTTAGTCAGCAGGACACACATAACAGCACGACACAGGATAGCACAGTCCTGGTGTCAGGACACCCGACGGGTGACGGCCCGCCCCGCCCAGTCCCGTGACATCGCTAGACGGCCGCCCGGTCTCGTGCGACATGCAGCCGTCCCAACGCGCACCGACGGAATGGGAGCGGTCGCGACGCTCGCCAGGGCGGAGGCGGCGCGCGTCGCCTCCGCAGAAGTGGTGGCGGCGCCGGACACGATTACTAAAACACGATTTTATACGAATCTCCCAATTGTTATATAAACAGCACCCTCAAAATACTAAACTAATACTATTCAACCCTCTCATTACTATTTCTCCCATTACTGATTTCTTCCATCCCTTATTTTCCCTTTGATGTTTTTTTTCTTTTAAACACTTTCTCTACATTCTACTTCAAGCTCTTGTTGTTGTCTGACGTTACTTAGGGCTTGTTTTGACAGCCTCTACATTTGACAGTTTTTTGACAACGCGAATCTGAAATTTTAGCTAAACCTCTGAACCCTTACCAACCAAAAATCAAATTCTCTTACAAAATCTACTATTAGGCCTATACGAAGCATTTTGAAGAATCCTATCGGTTCTAGTTATTTGCTATGTTTGTTTGTTCATTCGTAAATAAAAAACTTAGAATTTGATTTAAATAGTAGTTTATGATACAAGTGTGTGAAGAAAGGCTTTTGTGCATAAGTTGCGAAGTTTAAAGACTATAAACTCTTGAACATTTATTTTTGGCCTCCTGAATTACTAGAAATGAGAAACTGAACTGAAACTAGATTTTCACACACAATGTTGCAAAGTACGGTTACGATGCGGTAAAGTGACCAGTACATTTTAACCTTTTAAGGATTACAAAATAAATTAAGTATAAGACAATAAAATCTAATTTAGAAAACGCTACTTTACCCCATATTTCTCTGGGGCTTCTATGGGGCTCGTTTCCCAAACGAGCTGTGGCGCTGTAAAATCAACGTTTCCGCGCTCTAATGTAAATAACTATTCCACTACATCTGTTTTTTTTTGTTTAGTGACGCGTTGTTGCCACAGTAACAACAAACAGAAATCGTTTAATTATGAAACTCCATTTAATTTACATTGGCCTTTTACGCATTATTTTGATACTTTTAGACACGATTGTAATAATGGCATCCTTCACATACAATAATTTAAATATTAATGTGTTCATTTTGGTGTGCGGGTAGATAAGAGTAGTTTATGATACAAGTGTGTGAAGACAGGCTTTTGTGTATAAGTTGCGAAGTTCGAAGACAATAAAATCAGAAAATTTATTTCCAATACGTTTTTTGTTTAGTGACGCAAGTTGTTGTCATAGTAAGAACAAACAGAATTCGTTAAATGAAACTCCATTTGATTTACATTGAACTTTTACGCACGATTAAAATAACATCCTTCACATACAATAATTTACTTATAGTTCATTTTGGTGTGCGAGAAATTTTAAGGGAATTGAGAAAATAATAGTGCGAGTAGATAATACTAGCTGTGATACAAGTGTGTGAAGAAAAGCTTTTGTGCATCAGTTGCTAAATTTGAAGACTATAAACTCGATCTGTTGCCATAGTAACAACAAACAGAAATCTTTTAATAATGAAACTAGATTTGATTTGCATTGGACTTTTACGCACGATTTGGATAATTTCACACGATTATAATAATGGCATCCTTCACATAACATAATTTGCTTATTAATGTGTTTTGGTGTGCGAGTAGATACTAGTAAACAAAAAGAAAAGTTTATGATACAAGTGTGTGAAGAAATGCTTTTGTATAAGTTGCGAAGTTTAAGATTATAAACAGAAAATTTATTTCCACTACATCTGTTTTTTTTGTTTAGTGACACGAGTTGTTGTCATAGTAACAACAAACAGAATTTGATTTACATTGAACTTTTACGCACGATATAAATACTTTTACACACGATTATAATGGCATCCTTCACATACAATCATTTACTTATTGTTTTTTATTTTGGTGTGCGGGGGATTTTAAAGGAATTAGGAAAATTAAAGTGCGTGTAGATAATAGTAGTTTATGATAAGTGTGTGAAGAAAGGCTTTTGTGCATAAGTTGCCAAGTTTGAAGACAATAAAATCAGAAAATTTATTTCCACTACATATGTTTTTTGTTTAGTGACTCGAGTTGTTCTCATAGTAACAAACAAATCGTTTAATGAAACTCCTACTACTAGAAACTGCTACTTGTAGACACGATTATAATAATGGCATCCTTCACATACAATTATTTATTTATTAACGTATTCATTTTGGTGTGCGAGTAGATAATAGTAGTTTTTGATACAAGTGTGTGAAGAAAGGCTTTTGTGCATAAGTTGCGAAGTTTTAGACTATAAACTCGGAAAATTTATTTCAACTACATCTGTTTTTGGTTTAGTGACGCGAGTTGTTGCCATAGCAACAACAAGCAGAAATCGTTTAATAATGAAACTCCATTTGATAAACATTGGACTTTTACGCATGATTTTGATACTTTTAGACACGATTATAATAATGGCATCCTTCACATATCAATCTATTTATTAATGTGTTCATTTTGGTGTGCGAGTAGATAATAGTAGTTTATGATACAAGTGTCTGAAGAAATGCTTTTGTGCATAAGTTGCGAAGTTTAAGACTATAAACTCGAGCTGTTTCCATAGTAACAACCAACAGAAATCGTTTAATAATGACATGAGTTTCCACTACATCTGTTTTTTGTTTAGTGTCGCGAGTTGCTGCCATAGTAACAACAAACAGAAATCGTTTAATAATGAAACTCCATTTGATTCACATTGACCTTTTACGCACGATGTTGTTACTTTTAGACACGATTATAATAATGGCATCCTTCACATACAATAATTTGCTTATTAATGTGTTCATTATGGTGTGCGAGTAGACAATAGTAGTTTATGATACGAGTGCGTAAAGAAAGGATTTTGTGCATAAGTTGCGAAGTTTAAGACTATGAATGAATTCAGAAAACGTACTACATCTGTTTTTTTGTTGTTTAGTGCCGCGAGTTGTTGCCATAGTAACAAGAAACAGAAATTGTTTAATAATGAAACTCCATTTGATTTACACTGGACTTTTACGCACGATTTGGATACTTTTATATAATAATAGCCCCTTTCTCCTAGCATTTCCATGCCATAGGGGTATAGCTAAGCAAGGGTAGCTATTTTTACTGCCTCGGCTTTTTTTTTGTTGGAGATATATTATTACGCCAGGTTTAACCCCAAATTCTCATTTTTCAAAGACTGAGTGAACCTTGGCCGGAAAATTGCCAGATAATTTGGCTTGGTGTGGGGATCGGACACACAACCGCTGGATTTGGATACTTTTACATACAATAATTTACTTATTGTGTTGATTTTGGTGTGCGAGTAGATTTTAAGGAAAAGGAAAATAAAATAAAAAATTCTAGTATTCAAATGTAATACACATACAACTGTTTTTTCTTTTTATTGAGACATATATATCATCTGTAAATATATATTTAATATATAAATCAGTCCAATCTCATCAGAATGATTATAACAAATCCAATCGAAGCGTTTTAATTTTCAGTGGCTTCGTTCAGAGACAGACAGATAGAGACAGACGGCCGGTTGTGTTTGCAGAGTGTTATTTACTATTTATATTAACAGTTTTAAATATGTAAAATGAGATTAAAAAAATGTTTTCTTTTATATAATTAGCTACATGATCATCAATCACACTAAAATAAGGGGCAAAAATTGTTACAGATAAATAATAATAAAAATTGTATTTGTTGGGACTAATTGTCAGGGTGAAGCAAAAGCAATTAAAAATAATAATATTAATCGATAATTATTGTGATTAGACAGAGAATAGTTACCATATTATAATTAATTAATAGAAAAAAAATTGCAAATAATGAGTGTTTTTTAGCTGTAATAAAATTAAAATCCTGTGGTTTTTTTTTTTGTTGGAGTTTAGAGTTACAAAATAATTGTTTTAAAGTTGAAACGATTTCTCTCTTTCTCTCTCTTAAAATTTCTTTTTTTTTAGTTTTTTTTCGATTTGATAAAATTTTAAAATATTTTCTTCTTTTTTTTTGTTTGTTTTTTTATGTAAAAAATAGCTTTTCTACCAAAAAAAAAACAGAAGTATGCAACTCCTTAGATTACCGCTAAAATACATCACAATGCAAAATGCATTTGCAGGAATAAAATATAATATTTATATTATACATATAATAAAAAAAATCACTCGTTCCATGAGCAAAGGTCTTTTCTAGATCTTAGGACGATCCCGCTTTGAATCGAGTGCAAAGTCCCTAACTCAGCGGGCAAAATGGAGACAAAGCTCAAATATAGTACAACTAGCTGAGTAAACGCTGGAAATAATTTTAGAACATTTTTTCTATCCTTTTTTTGCTTTATCTCCGTTCTTCCGCTCCGTGTCAACCCACCAGCTGCAGTGACACTTAACCAGGGTGAAAAAAACACAATTAAAATAACATACCATCGAGACTATAACGTGGCGCAGGCGCAGCGCCCCTGCGATTTAGTCTCCAGAACTAAGGGGCGCAGTGCTCGTCATTTAACAATATATAAAAAACAAACAAATATACTAATCAATAATAACTTATACAATTTAATTTGCGTTTTTTCTATAAAAAAAATTTTAACTTTTTTTTTTGAAATAGAAATTAGAAAAAAAATTGATAATATAATTAAACAATTACAATTTAAAATAATAATTTAGAAAACCCAACGCTTACATATATAATATACGAGGCAAATGAAATATGAATGAGAAATTCAAAAAAGTATTTAACAAGTACAAATAGAAAAGAAAAAAAAAACTAATTATGCAGAAAGGTATGGGGACACCATCAGCTGATATACACATGGGTTCCACTTTTTGGGGCGGGACGTTCGCACAACGAACGACCAACAACCACGCCCAGACGCAGGGCCACACATACAGTCCCACCGTGGGTACACTGTTTACACAAATACTTAACTCCAAGGTTGATACGAGTCTTGATACCACTGCTCTCCGTTTGCTGCACCCAAAGGCTGCTGCGCCAGGGGTTGACTACCCCAGTTACTCTGGTACCTGCGTTTTGACTCCCCCTGGTTCTGGTGACCCCCGTCGAACTTCCGCTTACCTGCTAAAAAACCATAAAATTAGAACACAGCTCAATCCAAAATCTAAACAAGCAACACGGGAATACTTCCAAAAAAATTATAATGCAAAATATAGTTTTTTAAATTTCATCCTAGCTGTTTTGCCAGCAATCGCCCCCGTGTTGCTTGCCACGAGTCCTGGGACATATTTGATGGGATTAAGAAGGGAATTAAAGGGAATACATACAGGCAAGAGGAACTCCAAAATCAAAATTATGCTGTAGCTAACAAAACAGCTGAAATGAAACAAAATACATTACATTTCTTTTTTCCATAACCAAAATTGCTCCCAAACAAATACTAAGCAAAATAATAATATCAATTAATTTTAAACAAAACGTTGATATTTCCTTCGTAGGAAGAGTTGCAAAATTATTAATTAGGGCGGGGATGGCTAAAACCTTTTTCCGGCCGCTTGCCATTTTTTTAACCCCTTGGCATAGGAATAAAATGCGCGTTGACGTGTCATATACATGTTATCACATATAGGTACATGACGTCTTAGAGACGTCATTGTATGTCATGGGGTTAAATTCTCTCATTTTGAAATGTTGACGTGCTAGGTAACTTTTACAATGAATGAATATTTCTGATTGTGAAAATCAGTTACCGTATTAGCCTGAATATAACATGTCTTATATTTTACACCTTTGATGTTGCATAAAATTAGATTGAGAAACTTAAATATTTCTTTTAGAAATGAGAAGGTTTAAGTTTAAGAAGTTTAGAAGGCACGCGTGAGAAATAGTTCGCGTGCCAATACAATTTTCCTAAGTGTCCGTTGTGACACGCGTGCGATAGGTTCGCCACCACTGACTTAGGGAATAGTATCATCAAGTTGGTGCATATAAAAATTTTGATTACTTTTCTTTAATTTCGATTACCTTTGAACAAAAATCATTGGATCTGATGGGACGTATGGGTCGTATTCCCAATTCAGGTATTTCACAAGAACTTGTAACCTTAATTTTGGTTGCTATTTTTTAAAAACCCTGGAGTATAAATAAAGCAGTTGGTCCTATGACCAAACACTATATGGTTGGGGTAATTTACAAACCTTCCTGTTATTGAAAATTGGAAAACCTTTTATTAGCCCCTTATTAACCCTTTAAACCATTAATTTTGATTCCTCTTTTAACTACTAACGTAAAATCTAAAGTGTAATCAAAAATCCTGAAGAATACGGCATTTGACAAGCACCAACAAATACAATATAATCTTGATAATTCGACAGTTGATTAATCCGGCACGTTCCGTAATCCGGCGCTCTGGGGAAACACGTATTTTCTTTAAGCTGCCCCGAGCCGGATATAAACCTCGCGCACAGAAAATGAAAGTAAAAAAAAACGGCCAAGTGCGAGTTGTGACTTGCGTACCGAGGGTTCCGTACAAACTTGTAAGTAAGGTATCTTTAGGAGGACTTAACTATATGCAACCCATATGCTTATGGTGCCTGACAATACCACGCAGAACATTAGTGTATTTTCATAAGTTTCTAATAGTAAATTCGCATTTTTCTTGTAATTAAACTACATATTTACGGTATTTTTCCCTTAATATGTGCTGTAAGACACCGCTTCTTGCCAAATTTCATGATTCTAGGTCAACGGGCAACGGGAAGTACCCTATAGGTTTAGATTCCCTTGTGAAATCGCAAAATATGCGACATAAACGGTCATATCTTTTGATCGCGTTGACTTGCAAGTTTGATTTTTTCACAGCTGAAAGAGACCGCAGACCCGAGTATTTGATACAAATTTCAACTTGTTACCTCTACGCGTTCCTGAGAAAAATGGTCTTGACAGACAGACAGACAGACGGACAACAAAGTGATCCTATAAGGGTTCCGGTTTTCGGTACGGAACCCTAAAAACAACCCCATCCAGTGTTCTTGAAAAAAGGTCTGACCAACACACCCTGCTTTTCACCCTGCTGAAAACTTAATTGACGATTCTGACCAAGCTAACTCCACTCTACAATTGTCTTACTATCTGTTCTAAGTTTGTACATACAAGGTGGGCCATTGGAAACGAAACAGAGGGATTTTCGGATAATTAAAGCTGGTTTCTCAAAAATCGCACGTCAATTTTGTTTGTGAGGGGGACAACTTTTACAAGAAAATTTGTAGCCAAATCACTTAACTCCTTCGCACTGGGACAACAACCTCTAAAATTTTAAATGGCACGGTGGGGTTTACCCACCTTATACCCATACTTATTTAGTCATACCTCACTAGAAATCCCGTTTAGCCCTGAATACTACTAAACGGCTAACATTTTCTATAGTCATTTTTTTTATAAATGTAGTACAGGGAAGATAGGGCGGCTTATTTGACCTTGTTGTCTGATTGGCTTAAATCGAGAAGTTCACACCGACGATATTTACTTCTCCATCTCAACCTCTTTTCTCTCTTTGATTTACATACATTTACAGCCGTTAGTTGTCAATGGCTGCCGTGTCAATTCACAATTATCATCTGATCTGTTTGTATCATTAAGATTTTTTGCGTTTTTCTCCATTTATTTGTTTGTATTTTATTACTATTGTTGCCATTTGATATTCAATTAGATATTCAATGAAACCATTAATAAATTACCAATTTTATATTCAAGTAACTATATTTGAATTTAGCGCCAAATTTTGTAACTAGATTGAACATTTGTCACGGTGTAAATCAGGTTTCTAGTTACCGCATTCTTAAAAAAAAGGACTATAAATCTATCGACTTGTTTTCAGTTATAATATCACAAGAGCATCGAAGAAAATAATCGATTATTTTACGAGTCACGAGACGTAATCTGCGAAAACCCACGAGAGCGTAGCTCGTGGTTTTTTAAGGATTATGTCGAGTTAGGAATGAACAATAATCGATTATTTTCGATTGCTCGAGTGGTATTCGTTGCGATTATATAACGATTAAAAATAAACGATAATAATAAACTAAGCGATTTATAACGAAATTGACATTTGTTAGTAAATACAAAACTTCTTGTCATGACAATTATTAAATCATGGCTCTAGATTTACATTATTATTCCATGTTTTGCTTTGTTGGACCCACCGAATACCCGGTGATTATACCGCGTCGTCAAGGGTATATCCGTTTATCAATACCCGGTAACTAAGTAAAATTCTCAATTGCTATTGGCCAATTTTATGATGAGTTATAAAATCGAGATTATTTAATTTAAAGTTATGAACGTTTAAGTTTATGTCGTTGAAAGAAAATGGTGATCGTTAATTAGTACACCATTTGACTTTTCAACAAGATGGAGCGCCACCACATTACACGCAGGCTGTTCGGTAGTTTCTGGACAGAGTTTTCCCGGGACAATGGAATGGACGAAGAGGTGCTATGGAATGGCCGCCCGTCACCTGATTCAAGTCCTCTGGCCTTTTTCTTGTGGGGTCATCTAAAGAGTAGAATTTATGCAAAAGAACCAGTCTCTGGAAGAGTTACGTCGACGCATTATTGGAGAATGCTGTCAAATTACGCCACAGATCCTCCAAAATGTAAGAGAACGTTTCGAGCGGAATTTGTATTTCTTCTTATACTTCGAGAAGACCTTGAGGTCTGTTTATTGCCAAGGCTCAATTCGGTTGGTTATCCTGTGAGGCGGAGCTCCAACTATCCTTCCATCTCTTAGGTGGTCTCCCTGGCGGGCGTCGGCCACCTGGTTTTCCATCTCTGGCGATGTATGCGTTGTATCTCTCTTGGTTCATTCTGTCTATGTGGTCACGCCAATATCTTCTCCTTTCCCTTCCCCATCTCACTATGTCCTCCACCCTGCAAGCCACTCTTATGTCGATGTTTCTCACCCTATCTCTAAGTGTCTTCCCTGCGATGGTTCTTAATGTTTTCATCTCTGCTGTTCTGAGGATGCTTTTTGTCTTATTCGTGTCAGCTCTCGTTTCAATACCATAGGTTAGCACCGGATATTTGTATTTTTGTATGGAATTTGGTGGCGCACAATTTGAGCATTTGTTAAACTAAAAATCTTTTCCGACTTGAATTTTGTTTTTTTTTTCGCTGCAGTTTTTGTAAGAACAGATTGAACAATTGGACTTTAAACAAGGGGCGCGTTCATTTGAAATTAAATAAACTCGACAATAAATGGATAAATTCGGAAAATGTTAACCGTTTAGTATTCAGGGTAAAAGGGGCTTTCAAATGAAGTATCACTTAGCCCACCATACCATTTAAAATTTTTGGAGTTGTGGTCCCAGCGCCAAGGGGTAAGTGGATTTGGCTACAAATTTTCTTGTAAAAGGTGTGTCTCACAAACGAAGTTCACGTGTGCGAGTGTTTTTTGAAAATTAATCTTTAACTATCCGAAAATCCCTCTGTTTCGTTTTCAATGACCCACCTAGTATGTTTTCGTATGTACTGTACACGTTTACCTATTTAGATACATATTTTATTCTTTCTGAAATACAATTGCACATAACATATGTAAAATTGTTATTGTTTTGTTTTAATCCTGATAATCCGGCGGTTGTCTGGTCCCATATGTGTCGAATTATCAAGATTATACTGTAGTATTAATAGTAAGTAAACTGGCGTGCATAGAAATCGGCCATGTGTAAACTTTTGACTAACTATTTCTTTAGAAACTATAAGATGAAATAAAAGATTTAAATTTATCAAGAATCTTGTTCTTAAGGTGCCGTACTCTTTGAGAGGTTAGCCAACCTCTCGTGCATACTTGTTGAACGAACCATCCACTAATATACGGGACCTAGTAGTTTATCGCCGGTTCTGACTAGTAGAGAGGTTTACAAACTGAAATATATACTACCTGGAACGAGCGCTGGCCTCTTGGCTTGTGCGGGCCGAGAGAGAACATCACAAGGTGTGTCGCGTATCGCTCTGACTTCGTCTAGTACAGTCCAAAAGGAAAACTAAATGTGTGTCCGACGTCCATTTTTCCTTGCAAATACAACAGTATTTTACCATTGTCTTTTTGAACTTTCATTAAAATATATAAACTTCGGTTTATAATAAATATGCTCACCGATTGAACGATCTCACTCTCTTAATACAACTCAATATAACTAGCTTTTCGCTCTGACTGTATCACATCCTCCCACTCTCGACTACACTGTTGGATATATCAGCGGTCGGGGAACCGGGGTAAATTACCCCAAATGGGGTAAAATGAAATTTTTTGGGGTAATAATAATAAGAAAATATTTAGCAAATTACTATTTTTTAAACGTGTAATTTAATGTGTTTTTCAACCACTGGTTCTGTTACCCATCAGATTCCTTAATTAGAATAACATTAGCCTAACACACTAAGAATTCCTTAATTACGGCTTTACACAATAGAAAAAAAAAGGTATAATGAATCCACAGTGTGTTGTATGTTTGAATGGACTTCTTTACAGAATCTTAAAAAGTCAATTGAAGAAACATTTGGATAATTTGCATTGAAATTTGTTTTCCAAACCGCGAGAATACTTTGTAAATTTAGAAATGTGTGTTAACGTGTTAACCTCCAGGTTTGACAGAGGCAATTTTTGAACTTCGATCAAACTGAATAGATACTGAAGCAGTTATTCAATTTATGAGCAAAACAAATATGTCGTCTTTTTGTATGTCAAAAGTTGCACAGACTTTCAAAATTGCACATGAGGAGGGGGTAAAAAAGTTGCTGCCATTTGCAACAACCTACCTTTGAAAAGAAGGCTTTTCTACTCTAATGAACATAAAAACGAAGAACAGAGACAGAACACCGAAGACTGTATTCAAATTGCTCTTACATCGAAAAGCCTTAATTTTGTAGTTATTGTATCAAACATGAAGCAACATTTCTCCAAAACCCGAAGGTGGAAAGTTTTCAATTAATTTTTGTTTATTCCAATATGAGAATTTTATTTTGATCTCTATTACATATTTACAATTTTCATGCAACTTTTTTTTTGTAATGTTTATTACAAAATGTTTATTATAATTTTCCATGTAAATTAATTCAATAAAAAACGTTTAATTTAAATTTACATTGATTCTCTCATTTTCAAAATGAGGGGGTAATATCGACTTACGCAAATATATTTTGGGGTAATGGTTAAAAAAGTTCCCCGAACGTTGGGCTATATAGATGAAGGGAGGTCCTTGGGACCTCTCTCGGTCCGTACAAGCCAAGAGGCCAGCGCTCGTTCCAGTTAGACATAGTATATATAGATATAGTTCCAGTATAGATTTCAGTAGGTTTACTAGGCAGAATTAATTGTGGTAGTTTGCCCTTGCTTTCCACTAGATGGCCACAGCATAGTTCCGTGAAAAAAATTTCACGGTTTATCAAGTATACTTATCATTTTTCTTTATAAAGAATACTTATCATTTATCTCATAACTAGTTTCTAAGTTTAGAAAGTTTATTTCAGTAAAAAACTTCATTTGGGTTAACCTAACCTGCCTAGGTTAAACCTGATAAAAGAATTATGCAATTTTCCAAGAATCGTTTACGTTTATATTATCACCCACCCATCCCTATCCCAAACGAAAATGAAAAGCAAAATTTATGAAAAGCAAAAGCAAAATTTGGAAAAAACAACATAATTTTGTAATTACTCTGAATAGAACATTTCATAAATTTTTGGAGATGTTATTCGAGCACTTTTTGCCGTATAACCTGTGAAAATAACAAAATGTCCCCGAAACTTTCATATTCCCGCATTTTAAACATGACGGACGTTTATGCGCAACTAACCGTAAAAAGGTCTAATAGACCTTCAGAAAAATTCACTGTTTTTTGTCGTAAATGTTGTGAAAATATTATACAGTGTGAAAACATTAACTGTAATAAAACTCGTAACTTCTATATAGGTGATTTAAAAAAAAAAAACCCGAAACACGTTACGTATTGTTATTTCTTGCCCTCATTTCTATGTATATGGTCTAGGTCGCACTACGGCTATACCGCCGCGGTTTTTAATCGCGTGATTTTCTCACACAAGTAAACGAATATAAGAGGCCTCACTTGCGGTTTTTTCCCGCGACTGGTTTTTCACATAGCGTGTGTTTCTCAAACGGTTTTTGCGGAAAAAAAACCGTAGTGCGGCCTCGGCCTATGCTGTGTGCTCCCGGAAGTGCCCAGCCACCTCCGACATTATTTTTCAAATGGAAAGGTATGTCCAGTGACACTTCGTTTGAAAGATCTCTTCGCAAGGAATACAACACACTATTTTTTTAATATTTTCAAAGCACTCGTGGTAAAAAAAGAAAATAAATTTTATAACTTGAATACTATTAAGGCCTACGCCGCACTACGCCTAAACCGTCGCGGTTTTTAATAGCGTGATTTTGTGACTCAAGTAAGCTAATACAAGCGGCCTCACTTGCGGTTTTTTCCCGCGACTGATTTTTCCCAAAACGTACTGTGTTTTTCGAGCGGTTTCGCGGTTATAGCGGTTACTGCTCGCTGGAAAAAACCGTAGTGCGGCCTCGGCCTATAATGCGACAAATGTTCAAAATGGGCACAGTTTCTTTCTTGGCAAAGTGTCGAAGATAACATGCATCTCTAATGTTTTGTAACATTTCTGGGGTGACTTGCCATATACTTCATGCCTAATACGTTGCTTAAGGTCCTCAATGTCGTTCGGTTTTGTTACACAGATCTTCCTCTTGAGATATCACCACAAAAAAGAGTCAAGGGGACTAAAATCCGGAGATCTCGCCGGCCATTAAATGTGATCTTTTCTTCCAATCCATATATTGGGAAAAACTTAAATATCTACGAACGACCACAGCATAATGGAGTGGAGCTCCGTCCTGTTGATACCATAATCGTTCATCAGGTAAATCCGGATCTAACGGATTTGGAAATAAAGTGGGCTAACGCTGGCATGAGGTCGTCTTGAAGAAACGGCGAAATGGCTCCTCTACACTATGGCCCATCTTGAGCCACTGTGAGCCATCACCATTGTGTAGAGGGGTAGATGGCCTGTAGTGGCCTAAGTAGTGGATGATGGAGATGGGGTTGGCCATAGATGGCGTTGGGAGCGGTCCGACTACACACATCAAAAGAGGCCAGCATGCGCAAGTAAGCTGCGCAGTGGCTTAAGTGGCATGTCCACCCCATGGGCCATCATTATTTCCTTTATCGCACGCTTATCAGTGCCTGCTGATTGTAATGATTATAATAATTTTATTAATTATTATTATTTAATTATAACGAAATATTTAGTTTATTGAGATATTAGTTTATTGAAATATTAGTTTTTTTTTAAATAATTAGTTTTCTATAACAAGAAATTAATTTTTATCAACAATGTATGGCCCTGTAAGTAAGCTAATACAAGCGGCCTCACTTGCGTTTTTTTCCCGCGACTGATTTTTCCCAAAGCGTACTGTGTGTTTTTCGAGCGGTTTCGCGGTTATAGCGGTTACTGCTCGCTGGAAAAAACCGTAGTGCGGCCTCGGCCTATAATGCGACAAATGTTCAAAATGGGCACAGTTTCTTTCTTGGCAAAGTGTCGAAGATAACATGCATCTCTAATGTTTTGTAACATTTTTGGGGTGACTTGCCATATACTTCATGCCTAATACGTTGCTTAAGGTCCTCAATGTCGTTCGGTTTTGTTACATAGATCTTCCTCTTGAGATATCACCACAAACAAAAGTCAAGGGGACTAAAATCCGGAGATCTCGGCCATTAAATGTGATCTTTTCTTCCAATCCATCTATTGGGAAAAACTTAAATATCTACGAACGACCACAGCATAATGGAGTGGAGCTCCGTCCTGTTGATACCATAATCGTTCATCAGGTAAATCCGGATCTAACGGATTTGGAAATAAAGTGGGCTAACGCTGGCATGAGGTCGTCTTGAAGAAACGGCGAAATGGCACATCTAGAATGTGCAATTCATGCACATCTAGAATGGTCCATCGAGGTGCACCACTGTGTGCATGCGTCCATTCAGGCCATCATAATGGGCCAGGATAATGGTGACCATAATGATGGCCCACAATGAGCCATAGTGTAGAGGAGCCATAAGATATGTTGCTCCACCAAGATTACCATCGAAGAATACTGGTCCTACAATCTGATCACCTATTATTCCCGCCCATACATTAACTTTTTACAGGAACTGAGTATGAGTTTCTCGCATTAAATGAGGGTTATGGTCAGCCCAATAACGACAATTTTGACGATTAACGTTACCATGGAAGTAAAAGTACTTTCGTCGGAATTTCGTTATTGTCGATAAATTTCATAATTTGCTTGCAAAATTCGATTCGGCGGTCGGGGTCATCCTCCTTTAATTCTTGGAGTGCCTGCAACTTGTAAGGATGCAGTTTTGGCTGATCTAAGTATTTTCAGGACAATAGTATGACTAATCTCTGTCACAGGCTAGTTGCCTGGCTGGAGTCACCGGATTATCTTGAAGAGTTAATAATACGTTTAGCCTAATATCTGTATGTATATACATATAATACATATGGGTTCTTTAAAGTGAGTGAAGTAAATTTTCAAAATCTTGATAGTTATGTATACATGTAGAGACAAGTATTTCTATAAGTTTTCTTCTAAATTGTTTGTAGGACTTCTCTTCGGTGAGACTGGTTGGGAGTTTATTGTAGAGCATTCCATTAATATTTGGGCCCTTGCTGCATAACGTCAGTCTACATCTAGGAGTGCACAGTTTATTGTGTCCTGGTGGGATAGTTATGTTTCTCCATATTTTTGGCCAGGGTATGTTTGATTTTATGGATGTGACTGCTTGTTTCCATAATGTATAGGCCAAGGACAGTTAATACTGCTTGCATGAGACACATGTTGGGAGGTTTAAGAGTAACTGAATTATCCTCTTTTGTGTTTTTAAGATCCTTTCCAATTCCGGTGATGTACCCCACACTATTATTCCATAGCTTAGTTTAGATTGAATTTCTGCGTAATAATAGTTTATTAGATCGGGGATGTCAAGAAATTTTCTCAGCTGGCGAAGGCAGTATGATTTTTTATTTAGAGACTTGCATAACTCTTCGATTTGATTGTGCCATGATAAGTGTTCTTGTACGTTTAGCCCAAGAAATTTAGTGTATCTTGCTCTTTTAAAGGCATATTATTAAATCTTAATGATTTATCCTCTATATACTTAGCTCCGTGTGGTTGGAATACAACAAATTCAGTTTTCTCCAAGTTGAGGAATACTTTATTAGCTGAGAACCAAGAGTTTAAAGATTTCAGGAGGTTATTTGCCTCTTGTTGGCTAGCTATCAAGTTGCATTCAGATATAAGAAAGCTAGAATAGTCATCCGCATACAGGGTGCAGAAATCGCCATAGATGTATGGAACTAGATCTGCTAAGTAAAGTAGAAACAGGGTCAGAAAAAGCACACTTCCTTGAGGAACATCTGTTTTCAAATGTAATTTAGGTGAGATGCTAGATTTAAGGTTTGAAGATATCTTTACATATTGGGTTCCGTCTTTCAAGAAATACTGTAGCCAATTTCCAGCCTTTTTCCCCTTATACCATATCTATAGATCTTGTTAATTAATAGAGCATGATTTATACAATCAAAGGCCTTGCTCAGATCCCAGAAGATGCCTTTTGGGAATTTGCCCTTGTCAATTTCTGCTAATATTTTATTATATAGCTCAAGAATGAAAAATCTGCTATAATAGTGGGATTTCTCTATCTGTGCACAACCCTGACATGACCCAAATTGTTGTATTGTGTCTCAATTTTGCTTATGGTACCTAGGCTAATGGGTGGTATATCCGGTTGCTGTTCTCGAACTGAACAACCTCAAGCTGACTTCGTCTTTTGTTACCATAACCGATCATCAGAATCTCAATAAGGAGATTTTTGGTTAAATACTGCATTTTACAAACTACTTTAACAACTTGAAGAACGTATGTGAGTATTATTATTATTACTAGTAACTAAGCAATGTGGTTCCAAAGCATCAAAACATATGTCAAAAACATACAAGTTTACGCCGAAACGTACGTGTTCAACGTAAAAGGTTGAACACGTGGTTTTTTTTGGATCACGTGGGCTTTGAAAATATTCAAGAAATAAATGGTGTGTTGTATGCCTTGCGAAGAGATCTTTCAAACGAGATGCCACTTGACATACCTTTCCATTTGAAAAAAAGGTCGGAGGTGGCCGGGCATTTCTGGTAACAGATAAACAGCATATACATAGAAATGAAGGCAAGCAAAAACAATACGTAACGTGTTTCGGGATTTTTTTTGCAAAAATCGCCTATATCCAAGTTATGAATTTTATTCCAGTTAAAGTTTCCACACTATTAACTTCTGATGTTATATAAATCTACACACTTTACACGTCTCGTATTTCGACTGTTGAAGGTTATTTTCAAGTCAAATTTTTTAGTGATTGGAAGGAAATTTTACACGACTCTTATTTCAACTGTTGAAGGTTATTTTTAAGTCTATTTTTTAATGATTGGAAGGTATTAACTTGTGATTAAATAAATTGTGATAAATCGAATAAATTTGTGATAAATAATTCGAAATAAATTTGTGATAATAAATTATTCTTTAATATTTACCTGGTAAACTTCCCTTGGCGCGGGCCCCCCCACGAGCGGCTTGGCGTGGCGCTCCACGCCCCCCTGCTGCTCCTGCCCGGCCCGCTCTGTTGGCCGCTGCCCCACGGGCTGGGGGGCCACCGGCCCGGCCACGTGCCACCACCCCACGCCCACGGCCAGCCTGCATATGGAAACATTAAACAAAATATTATTATTCGTCCCCCCCGCAAAGGAATATTAAAAAAATTGTAAACAAAACTTGAAATAATAAAGTTAAAAACCAAAACCACAAAAAAATGTTAATTGTTTTTAGTCTTTTAAAAATAGTTTTCTTGTTAAATTTTGTGGTGTTGGTTTTTGGGGGCACACAAGAAACACAGCCGTATAAAAAACACATCAACTACATCAATCGCTGCTCTACCCTTTCTACTTGAGACATTTTTTGGAATGTGTTACTCGGAAATAAAAAAGAAAGTGACGAAAAATGATAATTGGAAAAAAAACTTTACTTCAAATTATAAGTGAATTGAAACAGACAGTGAAACCAAGGCGAGTAACACAAGGGATAGAGAAGGGATTTTCGTTTTGGGTCGGAAGGTTTCATTTCACGAAAAATGAACGATACTGAAATCATAAAAACAAAGGAAACGTTTTGATGAAATTAAAAATGTTTGTGAAATAAAAAAAATGCCACCAATGCAAAACTATAAAAAAAAATGTTTTAGTAGAAATAAAATGAAGCACACTTGAAGCATTTTTTATAAATTTTGTTTTTAAAGAATCAATTCATTTTTTTTACAAAAAAATAATGAGATGAAAATCAAAACAAAAAATAATGACAAAGGATGTTCATGAATCGGAAACAATGTTTTTCTCTTTTTGTTTTCAGTTTATATATAGGTTAGTAGAAAGGGCTGGAACAAACCTGTGTCCCACTGTTCACTTCGTAGTACACACTGGTAGAGTTCAATGTATTCGTTTCATCCAGTTCCTAAGTGTCAACATAAAATCATATCAGTAAAGATAACAGTGTCTTATGAAAACACTTGGCACTGGGCTTATCAACTTATCATTAACATACACACGGGGAGGCTGATATCAACAAAAAAATATATTTAAATTATTTTTTGTAATATTCGGGAGAAAATCAAAAACTGATTTCAATTAACAACTCTGTATCTATGACTAATGAATATTTCTAATAATTTTGAATGTTGTTAAAATTTGTTAGTTTCTAAGTTCTAGGCCGCACTAGGGCTTAATCGCCGCGGTTGTTAATCGTGTGATTTTGAGAGTAAAGTGAACTAATACGATTTTTTCCGTGTGCTTCTCGAGCGGTTTCGCAGTTACGGGACAAACCGCTCGCTGGAAAAAACCGTAGTGCGGCCTCGGCTTTAAATGTTTTTTTTTTTACATTCAAAACAGTGATAATAAACAGTGTAAAGTTGATATTGTCACTAATAAACATTAATTTGTATTAGAAAATGACAACAATGGGTTAGATATATCAATAATATAACAGTAGGGGTCGTACATTAATCACGTGATGTTTTTCAGCATCTTTTTAAGCGCCCCTCCCCCTTCCCCGGTGAAACGTGGCGAGGGTTTAGGTTCAACCCCCTCCCCTACTCAAAATCACTTGTATTTTTTTTGGTACAAATCGCACACCGCTTTTCGGTTTAAAAATCGCACGTTCAACGAAAACATAAATACACGTGATAATCTCACTACAAGCCACCCCTCCCCTCCCCCTTGTGATTTCGTGATTCTTCACCCCCCCCCCATCCTTCGAGCCTCACGTCAAGGGAGGATGCAGCGAGGGACAGCCTACCCCCCTAGAACCCACCCCGCCGCACAGAAATATCTATAACATTATTAAAACCTCGCCCTGACGTTCTTAAATTGTACGACAGATGGATACTTCATTTCATAACGCATATTTCATTTCATAATCCTCGAAACAAATATGAGATGCCCATCCCCCCACCCCCCAGGTTCATATCCTGGATCCGTTCTTGCCTCACGTGATTAATGGATGATCCCTAATGTATAGCACGATTTATAACACGATGTTTTTGAAAGTTTTCAAAATTTTGAAAAATTTCGTTTATAAGTCATTAAGTATTGGAATAGAACTAAATCAACTAAATCTCAAAAAGATACTATAAATACTTCTAAAAGCCATAGACACACAGTTGCTGTTGTATATATTTTAAAACTTAAATTAAAAAATGAAACCAAGAAAACGTGAACATTTTTGGGAATGGATTTTCATGTGTTCTTGGTTTATATTTTTTGGGTGTAGCTTTGGATAAAAACTAAATTTGAGTTTTGGATTTAAAATTTTTCTCAAATGTAGTTTCTGGTGCCAATAGTGAACCCTGATCTAAGAGTTTCCTCCGTTTTTGGCTTTTTTTGGGAAAAGCTAAAAAGGGATGAACCTCTGATGTTGTTTGGTTTCTTTAAATACTATCGAATGCGGAAGCTCTAGAAAAGGGTTATCCAAAAAAATAAATTAATTAATTAAGGGCGCTTGGCACTACACAGCTAAATATATTTTTTGGCTGTCTACGGCCAAGCACAAAAGCGAAAAAGCAAAGCTTCTAAAAAAGCACAAAAGCAGTAAAAATAAAAGCGAAAGGTAAGAAACAAAAAAAAAACAAGAAAGCGGTGGTGGCGACGACCAAAATAATTTCGATCGTCCAAAATAAAAAAAAATGTATAAATTAAAAAAATAATGATATTGTAAATTTTGTGGCAGTGAGAGACACGGACGAACAATAAGCGGGCAGCAGTTCTTCTAAAAAAAATATAATGAAACACACTGCGAAAAAAAATTAAGCGGAAATTGTTAGTGTATTTGAAATGAAACGGCGTGGCGGCGGCGGCCTCTTGTCCCTTGCCCCCACTGTCTTTTGGATAACCCTGCAACTAAGAGCACATCATATCTGAGCCAAGCGGCTCCAACTCGCTGGCATCGCGGACTCTTCCCGGCAACAACAATTTTGACCAAAAGATAAAAAAGGAAAACAGCGTCGGTGGTGGCCGACTAGCTCAGATATGATATTTGATTGTGGCAAGTGTCCAAGAATTTTTGTTAATATTTCATTCTTTTGTTTTTTGTCTCTGTATTTTGGGTTTAAGTTGCTTTAAGACCATGCAAGCAGTCCGGGCTGTTAGACACAAAGAATTAAAAAAAACTGGGTGGGTGTTGCCTTTTCTTAAAATTATTTTCTGTTTTGATGGGGTTAGAGCTTTTTTGTTAGTGGCAGCTGCCGACACTGTGCCACAGTCAAACTGTACCGCATATCATAAAATAAAATATAATTAAAATTAAGAATAAATAAATTAAAATAGAAATATATATATGGGGCGTATTTTTTTTTAATGGGCCACCCACCGGTTGTGGCTGTCTGCCTCTCCCTCGAGCCTGCGGTGGTGCCGGCGGGTAATCATAATAGTACTCTTCATACCGGTAATAGTCATCGTAATAAGGATCACTGTAGCCGCCTCGATAATCCCCGTAACCGTAATAGTCGTAATCATAATCTATAAAACACACAATAATAGTCCCAATTTTAGCCAATTTCTTTCCCAAAATAATCATTAAAATAATAAAAATCTTAAATATTAAAATCCCATATTTCTTTTTTTATCAATTTCTCCAAAAATTTCTCATTGTTTTGGTTTTAGCCTCCATACTACAAATTTTCTATAGCATGCCGGGAAAAGAGTCAAGTAACGATTCTCGCCAGTGGTCCGTCCCTACTGACAACTTTCTCATACAAAAATTAAACAATTATGTATAAAAAAACAAACTAATAATAATTATAAATACCCCACACCACAGCACAGTACTTACCCGCTCCTGCAAGCGACAACACAGAAAAGACAAGACACATGCAGTTAGATTAAAAAAAAAAGAATAAATTCGGAGCGCGTGCAATTGCAAAAAATCTTTGATTTTAAACTCTCTTTTCTTGCAAAGATCTTTTTTTTAGTTCTGCGGTGCCCCAGGCAGCCGCATGCCAAGAAAATTCTACTCTCACACAAACCATGTACACTCATTATTAGTGATTGTTAATTTTGTTTAAGATATCTGCCAGACCTGTAATGAAACATCTTTACAAATCATTAATTAAGCGTTTTTGTTCAACTCCTTCACACACCACAACAAACATCTCTTTCACACAACAAAATCATCCAAGATGTTAATCGTGGTGCGTTAAAATAAATAGATTAGCTAAAAATAAAAGAAACAAAAAAAAAAACACAAATTATTAGTCTTTTGTAATCGAAACTGATTTTATGCGTTAGCCAAAAACTTCTTAAAGAATGCATTACCGGCTTTTTAAAATTAAATTTCATCCATTCAAAAATGCTGTAAGAAATTTTTTTGATTAGTCCCAACACCTACTAATTAATTCAAATCCTACTTAAAATGTGAATATGAGCAGTTTGCGCATAAAAAGTAATTTGCAGCATTAATTTTTATTAATCACGCAAGTCACACACAAACCTGTTCCTATACATTTCCTTGTTCATTTAAAAAGAGGAAATTAACTGGAAGCAGCAATAGCAACCCTTAATTGAAATAAATTAATTAATTAAAAGCTAATTAACATATTGCAATAGCATTAGTTTATTTTTCTTCGCACATTCTTGTTATCCCACAGCCTTAAATTATTTATTAGTCATCAGCAGCATAAATTATATACAGAATGTTTGTGTTATTTAATTTCAATGATCACTCTGTATATTCCAAGCAAAGTTTTACATAAAATGTTCATTTCCTTCTTTTGAATGAACAATTCCAGTTTTGTGTGCAACCTTGCGCAAAAAACATCCCGCAACCCATAGATACAACCCTTAAACAAATCTACAAACGAATTAGTTATTGTGTCATTAATGTTTTAGCAGACATTCAATGTAATGCATCCTTTAAAAAAATATTTTCAATTTTGATTTGGTTTTTTTTTAGCACAACAGAATAGTTACTTGACTAACAAGCAGACTAAGGATTGTGTTGCTTATTAGGTTACATGGATTCCCATTGGTTATACCAGTGGGTTTTAAGTCGATATCTTTCCCGTGCTTACCGTAATCTCCGCGGCCCATCGGACCTCTCATACCGGTACCAGTTCTTTGTCCTTGTCCAGGTGGACCTCTCATTGGTATACTAGAAGGCACCATTCTGCAAGTACAAATAAAGTTAGTGTTGGGTAACTAAAAAAGGTGGATTTTTAATATTCCATGTGTTAGTGGTTAATATAAAAAGAGAAAATTTTAAAGGGGTTAGGGTACTTACCCTCCCCGGACTTGCATCATTTGCATCATTCTTCTCTCTCTTGCACGTAGAATCTCTTCTTTCTTCTTTTTATCGGACGGAGGTTTGGCTAAAGAGACTTCTATATTCGATCCACCCATTTCTTTACCATCTAGTTCTTCCATTGCCTATGGATTAAAGAAAATTTTAGATTGTTTAGTTAAGAAAAATTTGAGATGCAGTCCGACTGATTTCTGAAAGCGTTTACATTGTGAAAGTAGAATTGGCATAGTCTGACTTGCTCATGTAAGCAGTTTGCAACACTCGTGCAACTAGGGCGGTAAGTTCTCAATTGCTCACGAGAGCGAAATTGGACGCATTCACTCGAGACGACAATTGACAATACCGCACGAATTGAAAATAATATTTTTTATTACTCATGCAAGGGGGCGTATCTTACAAGTTTGAGGTCCAGTGGCTATCCAAAAAAAATAGAAACAAAAATGAAGAATTTGCTTTTTCAATTGTCTCCGGTGGTGTGTCATTCGTCATAAGAACTCTCATTAGTCTCTGGTATCACCATAGAATATTACATTCATTTTAAAACTTTTTCTTTAATTTTTATTTTCAAATGAAAATCACTTTCACGTCACTTTTTTGGCTACACTTTTCCGACTACAAACCTGTGCATGAAATGTGCATGAATGAGCCATATGGCTAATCTACACTATGTCCCATTGTGGGCCATCATGATGGTCACCATTATCATGGCCTATTATGATGGCCTGAGTGCATGAATGAGCCATCCATATATTGTTGATAAAAATTATTTTCAAATTTTGAATTGAAATTATAAAGTTAATATTCAAATTTAATACAGTTGAAATTTATAATTTCTTAGATTTTGCCATGATTAATAATAAACCGCTATTTATTTTTATAGAAAATAATTATTTCAAAAAACTAATATTTCAATAAACTAATATCTTAATAAACTAAATATTTCGTTTTAATTAAATAATAATTACTAAAATCAGTGTTATATTAACAACAAGCAGCAGGCACTGATAAGCGTGCTATAAAGGAAATAATGATCGCCCATGGTGTGGACGGACATGCCGCTTTAGCCACTGCGCAGCTTACTTGTGCATGCTGGCCTCCTTTGATGTGTGTAGTCGGACCGCTCCCAACGCCATCTATGGTCATTACCATCTCCATCACCCACTACTTAGGCCACTACAGGCCATCTACCCCTCTACACAATGGTGATGGCTCACAGTGGCTCAAGATGAGCCATAGTGTAGAGGAGCCATTAATATTGAGATTTTCATGGTGTTTCTTTTATTTATTTAATTGTTTTTTTTTTAATGTAACAGCGATTTTTATTGAATATTTGCCTGCGTTACCCAAGTTATGTGGTAATATAGCTAAAAACAGCCATTTGTCGCACTAAAAAACGGCCGCCAAGATAGTACTTATCCCGCATGAGTAATAGAAATAGCAAAATGTACCCGAAATTTTCATATTCCTGCCTTTTAACCATGGCGGACGCGCATGCGCTTAGTTAAATGTACCCGAAATTTTCATATTCCTGCCTTTTAACCATGGCGGACGTGCATGCGCTTACCTAACCGTAAAAAGGTCCACAGAGTGAATAGGATGGTTGCGACTGTTACTACGTGGTAATTCATACTTACATTGAATTAAAAAATCACTAAATTTTGAATTGGTAAAACCATACAACATTATAGATAATCAGATAAACTTAATAAAGACGGAACAAAGCTTGAATATATAAATATACTCAACCTTTCCGGAACTCTATAATACTAATGAGTCTTTTTAGGAGTACCAAAAACAAATCTCTTATGAAATTTGTCAGTTATTCTATAGCTTTCAGTCCACCTTCGTGGCACTCAACAAAAACCATAAAAATAACATTGAGTTTTAAGATCATGTCTTTCCGATACCTTGAGTGGATAGCCATCTGTGGACGCGTTTCGAGATCTATCTCTCATCAGCACAGATGCTGAATGAGATGCTGAATGAAAGATGCTGAATGAAAAAAGAAGACATGATCTTAAAACTCAATGTTATTTTTATGGTTTTTGTTGAGTGCCACGAAGGTGGACTGAAAGCTATAGAATAACTGACAAATTTCATAAGAGATTTGTTTTTGGTAGTCCTAAAAAGACTCATTAGTATTATGGAGTTCCGGAAAGGTTGAGTATATTTATATATTCAAGCTTTGTTCCTTCTTTATTAAGTTTATTAAGTTTATTTAAAAAATCACTATGTTTTTACTGTCACTGTGTTTTTCACCACACTTATAATATGTACAAATGTTATATAACTTATTATTCAGTTACATAATTTTCTAGACATATCACGACTCGAGTTTCGACTGTTAAAGATCGTTTTCAAGTGACCTTTAACAGTCGAAAGCCGAGTCGTGATATGTGTAGAAATTTATATAACTGTGAATAATAAGTTATATAACATTTGTAAATAGTATAAGTGTGGTAAAAACATAGTGACTTTTTCAATTCAATGTAAGTATGAATTACCACATAGTAACAGTCGCAACCATCCTTTTCACTCTGTAACCTTTTTACGGTTAGTTAAGCGCATGCGCGTCCACCATGTTTAAAAGGCATGAATATGAAAGGTTACATTTTGCTATTTTTTTTACTCATGCGGGATAACTACTATCTTGGCGCCCGTTTTTTAGTGCGACAAATGGCTGTTTCTGGCTGCATTACCACATAACTTGGGTAACGCAAGCAAATATTCAACAAAAATCGCTAAGTTACATTAAAAAATTGAACAAATAAAATAAACACAATCAAAACCTCAATATTACAAAAGTGACCATAATCCCTTGACATACAATGACGTCTCTGAGACGTCATGTATATGTGATAAGATCACATGTATATGGACACGACAACGTTACTTTATTCGTATATCAAGGGGTTAAAGTGACAGAAATTTATTTTCATTGGAAAATTAATTAAAATTTCATTGTTAATTAATTACAAAAGAAAAAGTTTTAAAATGAATGTAAATTCTATTGCGATACCAAAGACTGATGAGAGTTCCACACCACCAGAGACAATTGAAAAAGGAAATTCTTCATTTTTGATTCTATTTTTTTTTGGATGGCCCTTGGACCTCAAACTTGTAAGATACGTCCCCTCGCATGAGTAATAAAAAAGAGTATTTGCAACTCGTGCGGTATTGTCAATTGCCATCTCGAGTAGGGATTGCAATCCGGAAATCCAGATCCTTAATTCGGCGGATCCGGCATCACTAAACGTTTACCGGATCCGCTACCAATATACTGGATCCGGTGATGCTAATTTTTGGTAAAATAATCGCGCAGTTACATGAGTACGTACTTTAAACGCACGGCGCCACATGATTTTTTCAAAACCAAAATTGATTTTGTGATAAAAAATGTATACTTAAAATAATTACCATATTTGCTGATATAGAAAGCGCACCTTTTTTCCAAAAAAAATTGCCTCTAAAACATAGGTCCACGTTATAGACGCACAAAAAGCATGTTAAATTTTAGGATGCGCCTTATACACCAGCAAATACGGTATTTATAGTAAGTTGAGTAAACTAAATAGTTATAAACTCATGATTGTGATAATTGTACCATTCACAAGACAGATTCATCATGATGTCTAGTTACTGTACTAGATTTTTAATTGTTTGTCTAATACTAAATATGTGTGTGTAAACTACCTATATAATACACTCAGTTGATTAGCCCAGAAACAGTCCATTTTGGACTGGGGAAAATTATCCTGATGGGATAAACTGAATTTGATCCGAACTTCCATCCGGCCGGATATGGCCGGATCCGGCCGGAAATATGGCCGGATCCGACCGGATTGAAAATGACACGGTATTGCAATCCCTACTCTCGAGTGAATGGGCGCACGAACTAAGGAGTGCGCTCATTTCGCTCCTACCGCCCTAGTTGCACAATATACTATTTCACTGGTTATACATCAAAAAGTGCCCGAAAACATGGTGGAAATTGAGGCATGCGCACAAAATAAAAATGTAAACTATGAAAAGGTCTATTGCATAGTCTGACTGCACCTTTGGAAAAAAATGTGTTAATTATTAAATTACTTTGACTGCATTGTCCCGGTCTTCGAAATGAATAAAGGCATAGTCCTTAATTTTTTTAACGCGTTCGACTTTGCCAAAGGCCTCGAATGATTCCTTGAGTTTCTCTTCGGAAATGTCCTGGGTGAGATTGCGTACGTAGAGAACTTTGACCTTGGACATGGTCTGTTCGTCGGGTTCTTCTTGAGGGTCGGCCCAGTCGACGATGATGTCGCAGCCCCAGACCTTGATGCGTCCAGTGCCGAGTCTTCTTTTTGCAAGGGAGGCAGCCTTGTGGGATTCATATTCGAGAAAGCAAAAACCGCGATTCTTCTTCTTGTCGTCGGGTGAACTGTATATGATGACTTCCATCAGGCCCGCTGTAGGATTACGATGGAAGATTTTAGTTAGATTTTTATGTAGGGGGAGAAGAGTTTTTGCTTTTATGGAGAGGCACCAAAGTCCACTGCTCTAAGTTTTGTAAGATGGGAGAATTTTTGTAGTTGAAAGCGCTACTCGCATTGGACCTTGCTACCCTTCCCATGCTCGTAGCGGCCCTGCCCTACCCATTGCTCAGGCGCAGACTAACGCATTCCAGGGATATTTTATAGGGTGGTTTCTTTCAACTTACGTGCGTGTTTGGTAAATTCTTCGAAGAGATCATCTCTATCCCGGTTCTTTGGAATATAGCCGACAAATAATCGGTGATTGTTATAAGATATGGTAACGCCAATCTTTTTGCCTTTCCGTATCTCATAATCATTGAGCTGCAAGAACAGTGGAAGGGTAGCCAATTTTTGCCTGGGGCAAGGGGAAGGACTGGGCAGGAATGAAATAAAAGGACTGAGCCCGGCAGCCGGCCGCCACTAGCTACTGATGCACTTTACCTGTTAATTTACCAAACTCGTCCAGTATCTCCTCTTTGCCTTTAGACTTTGGTATGTTGCCCACAAATAGCCGAAGGTTCGGAACGCTAACGTTAATTTTCAGTGTCTTGCCGGGTTTGATTTCGTGATTATCGAGCTGTGGGTCAAGAAACAGAAACATGCCAGAATTTGGTAAAGCCACATCAAAAAAGAAATTATTAAAAATTTGTTTTTGAAATACCCAGATGGTATTTGTATTTAGAAAATAGAAAAAAATAATAATAAAAAAATAAAAAAACAATCATAAAAAAATTTAGTGGTTTCAAATTGTTTTAAAATTTTGCTGCAACCAACTACTCTGAACGGGCATGCTCATCTAATTGGATTTTGATAACCCGTGCACTGGAACAAACCGCCAACCCCTGGATCCGCACTTCCGCATCCCCAACACCTATGGAATTTCTAAAAGGAATTTCGAAAAATATTTTGTTTCTCGATACTTTATGCGTCTTATAATTTTGCCCCTTTGTGTTTGTGCAAAGAGGAGACCTGCAAAACAAATATTTGAAATCCAACCAAACACACCAGTATTAAATCCCGAAACGACTAGAGCCAATTCATTCGTCACGTAATTTCTGTGACGAGTATTAAAATTTGGTAAAGGGCTCTCATCAAGGACAAAGCTATGGGGAGATAGAATATATGCTCCGTGGTCAGAGCCGCTGCAACAAAAGGCAACTCTCAATTGCCGGCTGTGACTACAGTAGGCACACATCATCACTATAATAGAGAATGCCAATTAGAGTGCAAGGACAGTGGATTCGGCGAGACTCTGAAAAACTCTCGACAACAAATAACAGGAAGTAAAAACACCCATCGAAAAGCAACAAAATCTCACCGCTCCACCGACAGCCCAAACAGCAAACAGTTCAAAATCAAAACTACTTATAAAACGCGAACGCACAACTAAAGCGTTTTCTTTTCAAATTCACACTACTGAACTGTCTCTGGATAGACCAACAAAGATCAAATTTCACAAATCATTTCCAAAAAAATGGAAAATATTTAAATTTTCCTAAATAAATTTCAAAAAAAAAAACAATCAAGGAAAAAATAAACTTAAAAAAACTACAGTGGGAACCTTAACAATCACACCACATAAAGTGCTACATCTACTTAATTAAAAAAAAAATGGTTTCAAAAACTACAAATTAAAAAAAAACCCATACTAAATAATTTCCTTGACCATTGATTAAAAAAAAAAAAAGATTTATGGACAATTCCTCCATAAACTCTTAAAAGAAAATTTTAAAATACAAATTCTATCCACTTAATTCGGTTCCCACCACCGTCTTACCTTCTGCACGGCGATTTGCGCGGCGTCGCGATTCGTGAACGTAACAAACGCGTATCCGCGATTTGTACCAGTCATCGGATCCATCATCAAGCGCAGATCCCAGATCGTTCCGCACTCCTCAAACAACGGGATCAGCTCATCCTCGTACATATCCTTCGGGATCTTCCCGCAGAACACCTCGCAACCAGCACCAGGAGTTGAACCGTCCCATCCAGGAGGAGGACCACCATATTTTCGTTGTCCTACAAAAACATCAAAAGTGAACATCAAAATAAATAGACATCATAAAAAATAAACAACAAAATAAAAGTGAATAGAATAGTCAACATATAATCAGTATAAAACTATAAACTATATACAGTGTGGAAACTTTAAAGCCCGCCATTCACGATCAGTTTAAACTGATCAGTTGAACCGACGTTTAGAACTGATCAATTATAACTGATCAGTTCAAAATGATTTCCCGACTCACTGGCTTAAAACCGGCCTTCACTTCTCGATTGTCGCGTGCTGTATCTGGCTAGCAAATTTATCACCGCGTAACTCAAAAATATTGATTCGGATTCTGAAAGTTATTCTACATATGACGGCTGCTGCTTGAAGCCGTTTAATCAAAAACCGGCCAAGTGCGAGTTGTGACTCTCGCACCGAGGGTTCCGTACAAACTTGTAAGTAAGGTATCTTTTTTTAAACTTATAAAAAGAAAACTTTATTTTAGTATTACACTTATTCACTAACTTATATTTAGATCTAACTATTTAGAAATAGTTATATTATATTAATAGTTATATTAGATCTAATATAAACTAATATATTTCGATACTTTTAACATTCAGTGGTTCAATTGACTGCTTTTGGGCAATTGACTACCAAAAAATATAGGGCGTACGTGATTTAAGTTGAAAGATTATAAACAAAAATTAGACGAAATATAATATATGCGGGATGTTACGGGACTTGAGTATGTCGCATGTCGGTTATAAACAAGCAAAATTTAGACATAATATACCCTGTATATATTATGTATATAGAGCGTAAGTGATGAAATGCATAACGAATATAAACAAAGAAAATTCAGAATGAACAGCTTGGTGCCGACACATACTTTTTAACCTTCGGACCTAACTGTATGCAACCCATATGCTTCTGGTGCCTGACAATACCACGCAACACATTAGTGTATTTTCATAAGTTTCTAATAGTAAATTCGCATTTTTCTTGTAATTAAACTACATATTTACGATTTTCAATTTTTCCCTTTACATGTGCTGTAAGACACCGCTTCTTGCCAAATTTCATGATTCTAGGTCAATGGGAAGTACCCTATAGGTTTTGATTCCCTTGTGAAATCGCATAATATGCGATATAAACGGTCATATCTTTTGATCGCGTTGACTTACAAGTTTTGATTTCACAGCTGAAAGAGACCGCAGACCCGAGTATTTGATACAAATTTCAACTTGTTACCTCTTGCCCTCATTTCTACGTATATGCTGTTTGTTTATCTGTTCCGGGAAATGCCCAGCCACCTCCGAAACTTTTTGAAATGGAAAGGTTTGACAAGTGACACCTCGTTTGAAAGATCTCTTCGCAAGGAATACAACGCACTATTTATTTCTTGAATATTTTCAAAGCCCAAGTGATAAAAAAAGAAAACCAATTTTCAACTTGAATACTATTTGATGCAAAAAAAAATTGGGGCACTGAAGTGCAAATCGAAGGTAACCTCTAATGTTTTGTAACATTTCTGGTGAACTTTTCGTATTTCATGTCTAATACGTTGCTGAAGTCGAAAAAAACCGGCCAAGTGCGAGTTGTGACTCGCGCACCGAGGGTTCCGTACAAACTTGTAAGTAAGGTATCCTTTTTTTGTGGAGGACACATAACCGAGGAGGACCTAACTGTATGCAACCCATATGCTTCTGGTGCCTGACAATACCACGCAACACATTAGTGTATTTTCATAAGTTTCTAATAGTAAATTCGCATTTTTCTTGTAATTAAACTACATATTTACGGTTTTCAGATTTTTCCCTTTACATGTGCTGTAAGACACCGCTTCTTGCCAAATTTCATGATTCTAGGTCAACGGGAAGTACCCTATAGGTTTTGATTCCCTTGTGAAATCGCAAAATATGCGACATAAACGGTTATATCTTTTGATCGCGTTGACTTACAGGTTTTATTTTCTCACAGCTGAGAGAGACCGCAGACCCGAGTATTTGATACAAATTTCAACTTGTTACCTAGAGGTAAACGCGTTCCCGAGAAAAATGGTCTTGACAGACAGACAGACAGACTGACAACAAAGTGATCTTATAAGGGTTCCGTTTTCGGTACGGAACCCTAAAAATGATGAGGGTGAGACTCTTGATTCAAAATATGAAAAATTAATTCAATGTTAATATACGTGAGAAAATTTATTTCCACTACGTCTATGTTTTTTGCTTATTGACGCGAGTTGTTCCCATAGTAACAACAAACAGAAATCGTTTAATAGTGAAACTTCATTTGATTTACATTGGACTTTTACGCACGATTTGGATAATTATACACACGATTATAATAATGGCATAATTTACTTATTGTGTTCATTTTGGTATGTGAGTAGATAAAATATTTTAAGTGAAATGGGAATAAAAGGGAAAAGGGAGTAAAGAATTGTTCAAGCAATAAAATTGATGAAACATTTAACACGATTGAAAAGTTTTAATAACATCCACTTTGGGACAGCTTTACTAATTAATTGTATATATAATAGAGTAGGCATTGTCTATGTGACTGTTATAAATAGTTATCAATTTAACACGATGTTTATTGTGTCTCCATTGTTGCATTGGAACGAGAATGAAAAATAAACGTTTAAAATACATTTCGTGCATTTCGCAATCTCTATATTTGTGCAGTAGGAGGCAAAACAATAAAATATGTTTATTTCGCTTCAACAATAACTGTTCGACTCGCGCAAGGTCAATAAATATTAAATTGTCTCAAGGTCGCGATTTGTTTAACAAAATATTTACTTTAAATAAACAAATACTTTAAATGAACAAAATACATTTTTTCTTTTAAAAACCCATCAAAATTCACATACTAGCATTTCCTACTTTATTTAAAGTTTTTCATACCTCAACTGAAAATATAATTTTTAAAAAGTTGGCTTTATCAAATGTTGATTATATCGAAAGTGAGTAGACTAAACTAAAAAAATATAATTTTAAATAATTAAAGATAAATATTTGGACTATCTCTTTTCAATTTCACGTAAAATATTTAATTTTTATTACTCATGCACAATAGTACAATCTTGGTACACGTTTTTAAGTGTGATAAATTGTCAATATTAGTTGTATTTTACAGAACTTGAATAACGCACGCAAATATTCAATATCGATAGGTTACATTAAATTAAACAAAAATAAAATGAATACAATCAAGACCTCGGTATTAAAGTGACGTGAAGTGTCTTTTTGTGAAGTGAAATGTCGTAAGTGAATTTTTTTTCATAACAAAATTAAAATTAAAGAAAACGTTTTAAAGTGAGTGTAAATTCTATGGTGATACCGAAGACAGAGGAGGAACTTCCCAAACTTGTAAGATACCTCCCCTCGCATGGGTGGTAAAAAATATTGTTTGTAACACGGGTGAAATTGTCAATTTCACTTTCGAGCGAATTTTACGAGCGAACCTTGTTGAAAGTAAAAATGTTAAAGCAAAAATTGAAGAAAATAGTAGATTTTGTAACTAGGGCGAAAGGTTGTCAATATTACTCGAGAGCGAAAATGTGCGCACGAAGTGAGGACTTCGTTCGTGCGCAAATTTTCGCTCTCGAGTAATATTTACGCATATTTTCGCTCTCGAGTAATATTGACAACCTTTCGCCCTAGTTGTAAAATCTACTACTTTCTTCAATTTTTGCTTGAACATTTTTACTTTCAACAAGGTTCAAATTTTTACTCCATCGGATTACCGATAACAATGACTACACTTCAAATGATGATGACTACACCATCAAAACGTTTCTTTTTTTTAACCAATTGATATACGAATAAAATGCGCGTTGACGTGTCCATATACATGTGATCTTATCACAGATACATAACGTCTTAGAGACGTCATAGTATGTCAAGGTGTTAATAAAGGTTACCATATTGAAAGAAAGAAAACTAAAATGGTTTACAATATCAAGTACTTATACCAAAAGTTTCTTTTATAATGGGTGACTATATCATTGACTGTATTAACTAGTTGGAAACGTTAATGTAAATTTAAAAAAATGGTATTTCTTGTTGGATTTATAATAAAATGAAATGTTCTAATAAGAATATTTTATATTTACCAGTAGTAACATCTAATGTATAACCAGTCCTATCCAAAATAAGTTTAATCTTTTCCTCATCGGGTCCTTTGACGGCAGCAGGGGCAGGAGTGGCACTTCCCTGACTAGAGCCGGCTCTGCTCTTCTGCCGGTAAGTCTTCATAACCCCGCAAAGGTACGCAGACTTGTTGGAAACATGCTCAAGATTGGAGTCGAGGAATTGGCCGAGCACATTCAGCGCGCCATCGACCGGGAACTCCTTCAGGGCGTCTAGCGCCCTCTCATCCAAGTCGATGTGGGCCAGCTTGCCAGTCTTGTAGATCTCGTCCAGTTTCCCGGCCACTTTCTCGTCCAATCCATATTCAATCAGCTTTTGGTAGTCTTCAGTACGTTCGGTGTCCAATTCAATCCTCATTGATTCGTCTTGTAATAATTCACCATTACCTTCTGCCATAGCTACGCAAAAGAAAAACAATCATTTAATGTGTGTTTAAAAAATTACTAAAACTTAAAAATATTAATTTCAAAATATAAATACAGAATTAATTTCAAAATATAATCATAGCATTTCTCTAAAAATTATTATGAATTGCATTTTGGGTTCTATTTCGTGTTTTCATTATTGAATGAGTAGCTGCATGTTCTATTATGCGATGTGCCACAAACTTTTAGGAGATTAATATCCAAGTTTTAGAAGATGAACCTCCCAACTTTTTTAGGATATGAACCTACAACTTTTAGGAGATCGACTTCCAACTATTAGGAAATAGGCCTCCAACTTTTAGGAAATTCAAAATTGTTATGATGAATTGCATTTTGAGTTCTATTTAGTGTTTTCATTATTGAATGAGCAACTGCATGTTCTATTAGGAGATGTGCCACAAACTTTTAGGAGATGAATCTCCGAGTTTTAGAAGATGAACCTCCAACTTTAATGAGGTGGACCTTTTTAGAAGATGAACCTTCAACTTTTAGGAGATCGACTTCCAACTTTTGGAAATAGGCCTCCAACTTTTAGGAAATTCAAAATTGCTATGATGAATTGCATTTTGAGTTCTATTTAGAGTTTTTATTAATCAATGAGCAACTGCATGTTCTATTAGGAGATCTGCCACAAACTTGTAGGAGATGAATCTCCGAGTTTTAGAAGATGAACCTCCAACTTTAATGAGGTTAACCTTTCTAGGAGATGAACCTCCAACTTTTAGGAGTTCCAGATCCAACTTTTAGGAAATAGGTCTCCAACTTTTAGAAAATTCAAAATTGTTATGATGAATTGCATTTTGAGTTCTATTTAGTGTTTTCGTTATTGAATCAGTAACTGCATGTTCTATTAGGAGAAGTGCCACAAACTTTTAGGAAATGAATTTCCAAGTTTTAGAAGATCTGAATCCAACTTTTAGGAAATCGGCTACTAAGTTTTAGGAAATTCCTCCAATTCTCCTCCAATTTTAATGAGATGGAACATTTTAGGAGATGAACCTCCTCCTTGGGTCACGAGAAGGCACGGAGAAGATAGAGAAGAGAAGGTCCACCTCATTAAAGTTGGAGGTTCAACTTTAATGAGGTGGACCTTTAGAAGAGGTGAGGTGGACCTTTAAAAGATCCAACTTTTAGGAGATCTAAATCCAACTTTTAGGAAAAACTTTTAAATCGGCTACTAACTTTCAGGAAATCCCTCCAATTTTCCTCGAATTTTAATGAGATGGACCTCCTCGAAGGTACGGAAAAGTTACCTAGTACCTGACGCAGGCACTGAGCGGCCACGGGTGCTTCAAGGACTACCTGCACAGTATCGGGCGGATACTGAGATAGTGTGTATCACACAATCTTCGAATGCCCCAGGTGGTCTTTAGAGAGCAAATGGACTTCAAAAACAAAATTATTCTAGAAACTAGCACACTCACGGAGACAATGCTTAGGAGTGAAGAAGCCTACAACAGAAATCGTGAAAAAGGACATACTAAGCATGAAAGAACAGAATGAACGGACAAAATAACATAAACAACGAAAACTGAAAACAACCTCAACCCCTAATCACCATCCGTGGATGGAGGACGTAAGGACATCAAGTAAAGTCAAAACCAACGCCATCTTGAAGATATGCGAAAAGCGGTTCCAAGGTGCCAGTGTGTTTCCAGGGGGAGGACTCTCAGGACAGGGGCACTTTTCAAGTTAACTGAATGTGCTTGCTACGTCCCCATAAAAAAAGGAGATGAAGCCCCAACTTTTAGGAAATCGACATTAAACTTTTAGGAAATCGACCTCCAACTTTTAGGAGATTCACCTCAAACTTTAAGAAGATGAACCTCCAACTTTTAGGAGACCTCCAGTTTTTAGGACATTGACCTCCATCTTTCAGAAGATGAACTTCCAACTTTTAACCCTTTCGCTGCTATGGACTGCTATAGCAGTTCAATTGTTTTGACGCCCAGGTGCTATTGACTGTTATAGTAGTCCAATTGATTTGGCGCCCAGATGCTATGAACTGCTATAGCAGTCTACCGATTTCATGAAATCATGAATTATACCAGACAAGGATAGGCAAGACTAGGACATACAAGACTACGACAGACAAGACTAGGACAAAGAAGACTGGGTCAGACAAGACTAGGACATACAAGACTAGGGCAGACAAGACTAGGACATACAAGACAAGGATAGACAAGACTGGGACATACAAGACTAGGACAGGCAAGAGTAGGACATACAAGGGATCCGATGTTACTGGAGTAATATCCATTAATTTGAAGTGATTTGAAACGGCATAGTTATAATTGACGATTTCGCATACTGGAATCTGAATAGGACATACAAGACTATTACAGACAAGACTAAGACAGACAAGACTAAGGAAGGCAAGGACAGACAAGATGGCAACATACAAGACTAGGACATGCAAGATTAGGACAGACAAGAATAGGACATACAAGACTAGGATATACAAGACTACGACCGACAAACTAAGACAGACAAGAC
This sequence comes from Phosphuga atrata, assembly GCA_944588485.1. Taxonomy (NCBI): domain Eukaryota; kingdom Metazoa; phylum Arthropoda; class Insecta; order Coleoptera; family Silphidae; genus Phosphuga; species Phosphuga atrata. Next base: position 69,446,649 of record OX155895.1, read on the forward strand.
TAGGGCAGACAAGACAAGGGCAGACAAGACTAGGGCAGACAAGGCATGGACAGACAAGACTGGGACATACAAGACTAGGACAGACAAGACTAGGATAAATAAGATTAAGACAAATAAGACTAGGACTTACAAGACTAAACAGACAAGAATATGACAGACAAGGACTAGACAGACTAAACTAGATAGACAAGACTAGACAGACAAGACTAGACAGACAAGACTAGACAGACAAGACTAGACAGACAAGATTAGACAGACAAGACTAGACAGACAAGACTAGACAGACAAGACTAGACAGACTAGACTGGACAGACAAGACTAGACAGACAAGACTAGACAGACAAGACTAGACAGACAAGACTAGACAGACAAGACTAGACAGACTAGACTAGACAGACAAGACTAGACAGACAAGACTAGACAGACAAGACTAGACAGACAAGACTAGACAGACAAGACTAGACAGACAAGACTAGACAGACAAGACTAGACAGACAAGACTAGACAGACAAGACTAGACAGACAAGACTAGACAGACAAGACTAGACAGACAAGACTAGACAGACAAGACTAGACAGACAAGACTAGACAGACAAGACTAGACAGACAAGACTAGACAGACAAGACTAGACAGACAAGGCTAGATGGACAAAAATACGCAGGCAGGAATAGACAGATAAGAATAGTTTTGCAATTTTTTTCGTTTTCGTTCAATTGTAACATAAAACAAAAGAATTTGGCACTCAAATCAACAAAAAAACAAAATTTGTTTCAAATAAAGATTTTGGTTTTTGAAAATTTGGAAACTTTTGCAAATTATTTTGACGTTTTCGTCCAATTTTGACATGAAACAAAAATATTTCGCAGTATGTCTACTCAAAACAACAAAAATACAAAATTTGCTTCGAATAGAGATTTTGGTTTTTTAAAATTTGGCAATTTTTACAAATTATTTTGACGTTTTCGTCCAATTTTGACATGAAACAAAAATATTTCGCAGTGTGTTCACTCAAAAGAACAAAAATAGAAATCTGCTTCAATTACAGATTTTGGTTTTTGAAAATTTGGCAATTTTTGCAAATTATTTTGACGTTATCGTACAAATTTGACATGAAACCAAAATATTTCGCAAAGTGTGTCCACTCAAAACAACAAAAATAAAAATTTGCTTCGAATAGAGATTTTGGTTTTTGAAAATTTTGTAATTTTTGCAAATTATTTTCACGATTTCGTCCAATTTTGACAAGAAACAAAAATATTTCGCAAAGTGTGTCGACTCAAAACAACAAAAATAAAAATTTGCTTCGAATAGAGATTTTGGTTTTTGAAAATTTTGTAATTTTTGCAAATTATTTTGACGTTTTCGTCCAATTTTCACATAAAACAAAAGTGTTTGGCAAAGCTTGTCCACTCAAATCAACATATAATAAACAAAATTTGATTAGAATAAAGATTTTGATTTTTGGAATTCGCAGCGAAAGGGTTAAGAGATGGAACTCCAACCTCCAACTCCTCCAGAACCTCCAACTTTTAGGAGATGAACCTCCAACTTTTAGAAGACGGGTGTCCGATTTTTAAGAGATGGTCCTCCAATTCTTAGGAGATTTCATTTTGACAACACCAAATTCTCGTGTCATTCTATCTGTTATTTATTGACGCGTTTCATTCAAATTTTATGAATTTATTGCCGTTGGTTAAAATAAATGTTTGTTGATATTTGAAACTGTAAATGTTAATGGGTAAACTGTAAATGGGAATCTCGAGAATCTTGGAAGTCTATTAAATTAGAAAATAAATTGTAAAAAAAAAGATAAAAAATCGTTGATAATTATAATTTTAAAAGTTTCTTAAGTGATTCTTGTTAACAAAAAACACGTTAAAACATTCCTTCGCTTCCAATTTAAATGGGCCGTAATTAGAGCTTCATACGAGAGTCTCGTTTCTGATCTCGTTCCGGGCAGCCGTAACATTTTCCTCACAAATTTGAACCCGAGCAACCCGAACTTGCCCGAGCCCAGAACTGGCATAACATTTTCTTCATAAATTTGAACCGAACAACGACGAGATCAGAAACGAGACTCTCGTGTGAAGCCCATCATCAGTGTATTTAACAACTTTACAGGTTTTTTTAAATGCTTTTCCAATTGAATCTACAACCGATTTTAGAAATCTGTCGATCACAGTCACAAGGGTGTTCCACATAATGTTAAAATGCAATCTACAACCACAAAACTTAACACCATTGCTTTTTCTTACTTTTTTAAATTTTTTAATACTTTCTCTCATTTTCTGCAGAATTTTGTAATAGCTTATATTTTTGGTATATTTCACACTTTGCAAGCGATAAATTTATTGTTTTTTCTCAAGTAGCATCGGACCTCAAAAGGCCAAAGTCACTACAAACAGTACAAGTTTGTTGCAGTTTTTTGTAATAGCTTATATTTTGGGATTTTTTATTATATTTTCTGCAAAATTTGTCAAATTTTGACTAAAATTATATACATTTCATAAATTATATACATTTAGGCTAATACCACACACAGGATATTGAATTATATAACAGACATTTGCATGTTATTACTAGTCCCAATATATTTCCATGTCACTAATAAGCCCTAGACAAATAACATAGTTCTTTAAGATCATATATTTCTATTTAAATTAAGTGAATAAAGCCATCTGCAGATTCATTTCGAAATTTATCTTTCATCAGTGCAGCTCTGCTATTGTTCTCTAGGAAAGATATAGAAAGATATACTGTTAAAGACAAATATTACTACTACCTAAATGTATATAACCTAAATGTATATAAGAGCTATTATAAACAAAAACCAAAATACAAACTTATTAAAGACGAAATATATCTTATATATATAAATATATATAAATATATTAAAATATTATATATATAAATATATATAAATATATTCAACCTGTTCCTAGCTCTATAATATTAAGTCTTATTAAGACTATGAACAAATCTCATGTTGAGACAACTACTTCTTAACTAATACCACACAGGATATTGAATTATATAACAGACACTTGCATGTTATTACTAGTCCCAATATATTTCCATGTCACTAACAAGCCTTACACAAATAACATTGTTTTTAAGATCATTTCTTTGTATTTAAATTAAGTGAATAGCCATCTGCAGATTCGTTTCGAAATTTATCTTTCATCAGTGCAGCTTTGCTGTTGAATTTGTTGAATGATTTTGCTATGAATTACAAATTGGAATACACTTACATGAACTTGGACACTTATTTGAATCTACATTTCTACCTTTTTTTAATTGATAAACACGAATTTCCCACATTTTTTTTAGAAAGCTTTTAAAATTTTTTTGTTTTTAAGAAATTTCTAATTTTTTATGATTGCTTTTATTTTTGATTGGTTTTAAAAAGAACTGAACAAATTTAGTTCTAGTAATAACCACACTTTAGTTTTAATAATAACCACAAATTCAAATTGCAATTACTTTAATATCACAATTGAAGAGCCAAGGTGTTATATCACAGCTTAAATTGTTCCTTTGGTATGTTCTTTCCCCAAGAAAGCAACAATGAACCATGTACATAACATCTCCTCCCAAACAGTTTATTACTCCCAGCAAGGTTTATTGTAAATATAAAAATTTGCAGAAAGAAGTGCTAACTACTAACGTAAAACTACTAACCTAACATATTCTTTCACACTAAAATTTCCATTAAGTAAAATGTCACTTAACACCTTCATTCACTTATCTCTTCAATTGATTGTAAGATTAATCAAAATTATTTTAAATGATAAAAACCACTGTAAATAACTAAAGCAATTGTACAAGTAAAACAAAATTAATTTATGTTTTATAGCGTTAAATAATTCAAAATTTTGTTTGGATATATACATATTGAAACATTTGTTTTTGTTGTTGTTAATATTTTTAAATTTCCCGCCATTTGGGATAGGTGCGGGTTTCGCGGCCATGTTTAAGCCGGCATTTCACGTAAAAGACAAGTTATAACGATTACCACTCAATCTACACAACAAAGTCAATGCAATTATCTGATATGAATTAGGTTTGGGTTTGTTTTCGGGGGTTGTTAAGGTTGAGGGCGAGTATTTGCGTAGTTTTTTTGGTGGCGATGTTGGCGGCGTCATAGATGCAACAAAACAAGCCGATAACAAACGCGGAGAATGTTGATTTGTTGGCGGTTTTTGGGGTTGGTAGTTGGTTTTGGGGGTTTGTTGTTGGCGGTGGTTGCATTTGCGGCGGTAGACAAAGGTGTACATACCTGATAAACAGTTAAAATTTGTAATTGAACATTAAAAATGGCGGCAGTAGCACCGAACTAACGTCAACGTGACCGCTGGCTGTCGGGGTTCTCAGAGTAACGCGCAAGGGTTTAGCCTTGGACTAGTCGCGCATACCAAACTGACGCCGACAAAGATGGGAAATATGAACTGACTCACGATGGAAATTGAATTCTCAGTTGCCGGGATAACAAACAATCTTTCTGATAAATTCAGGTAAGAAACAACAGTTTCACGATTTATTTAAAAATATTTTATTAAATATATAATAATTATATAATAAATATAAATTTAGTTAATAAAAATGATCATGTTGTTCGCGTTACATTTTTAGGGAATTCCCCCTGGATTATAATCAGGTGTAAAAACATAAATTTAGTCCTGTTAGTTGGCTATCGGATTTACAAAAATTTTATATTTCATCAAAATTCCTGGTAGATATGAAATAGTTCTTTCTAGAGTACTTTGTGCAAAATTTCAATAGTTCAGTAGAATTTCGCGAAAAAAAATAGAAAATACTAATTCTGAATTGTAAAATTCAGTGTTTTAACCACACATAATCTTAAGTTAAAATGTTATGTGTGGTTAAAACATAGTGAATTTTTCAATTCAATGTAAGTATGAATTACTACGTACTCGCAACCATCCTATTGCAAAAATACTAATGCTGAGCTTAGCAAGTAGCAACCACTTTTGAGTAAAACTGTGCATTTTTGACATATTTCAGCACCTCGGTTCAGCACCATAGTTCTTTCTTGACCAATTTTGCAAAAAAAAAGTGCAAAAATCGAGATTTCGCAAAAAAAAATTGAAACTTTTAAATTTTGTATTTAACTGTAAATACCATTTCCCGGTAAAACGCTGGGCGCTGTTTTTGTTATGATTGATAGAAAAATTTGGTTAATAGGGTACTAAAGATTGACAAGTTCTATTCGCAGGCCTGAATAACATCTATCTATTTCTATAAAAGATCGCTTTGATATTTTTTGAACAAAACTTTAGTCACAAATATTTGCAATTAAAAGGGACCCATTGTTTTGAATGCAAATTTTTAAAAATCGCGCAACAGTTCCGTTTGCATTTGCCGGTAATCAGAGTTTTACCGGCAAATGCAAACGGAACTGTTACGCGACTTTTTAAAATTTGCAATCAAAACAACAAGGGTCCCTTTTAATTGCAAATATTTTGAAATAAAATTTTGATCAAAAAATATCAAAGCGATCTTTTATAGAAATAGATAGATGTTCTTCAGGCGCTGTTTTTGTTATCATTCAAAATTTTTGTTAATACGTACTAAAGAATGAGTAGAGAAACTTTTCCGTTAAGTTTGAAATGTAAAATATACTGAGCGAAGCAAAAAGCGTGTTTATTTGAACTGTTTATAACGATTTATTATTGTTTACTTCTAAGATTTTCAATAAATTTGCATTTTTTTTTAATTTGCAAAAACTTAAACTAGATTTTTAATAATGTCATAAATGTCCAATAATGGGTTGTATTTTTGTTAAGTTTGGTCCAATGAGGATACCGGGTTAGTTACCGGGTAATTACCCTTCAAACACTGCGACCAAGTGCCTTTTGAATTTTGCCCACATTTTTCACTTCATAGGCCCAGAGCATATGGAGCTAAAAAAGAAGAAAACGAAAAGACGATAGAACAGGTCATGAAATTCAACTATCTAGGGTCGCAAATATCGAGCAGCAGATACCTGATCGAGGAAGTAAGAGCGAACTATATCAAAGAATCATTTATTTCCGGTAGCCTAAGAGACCTAATATGGAAAAACAAATATATAACGGCAGAATGCAAGATAAGGATATATAAAACCTGTGACCTATCCTAACATACGCTGCCGAGACCCGAGCCGAAACAACAAAAACTAAGAAACTCTTGAGAAGCACCGAAATGAAAACGCTGAGAGCAATAAAAGGCGTAACACTACGGGATCAAATTAGATGCAGCGCCATAAGAGACGAATTAAAAACGGAAGATGTTGTCAGATGGGTCAGATCCCGGAGAAGGCACTGGAGAGACCATGTAGACAAGATGGACCAGGATAGAATTGCCAAGTGGGCAAAATACGGAAGGCCACAAAGCAGAAGACGCCCAGGCCGCCCGCCCAAGAGATGGAAGGAGTCCTGGACGTCCGGATCGCAAGAGGGGTAGACAGCAGTACAGAACAATAGTCCTAAATTAAAAAGAATAAGTTTGATGAGCCATCTACTAGAAATATTTTAGGAAATCATTCACAAAAAATCTACAAAGTTTGTGAAGAGCAAATGTCACCAGAGCCGTCCTTAGACCGTGGCGAGCGGGGCCCAGGCCCTGGGCCCCGCGCTTTGAGGACCCCGCAGCCTTATGCGAACCAACATTACATTTTACATTGTTTTTCATTATTTTTTTTTGCTTTACTACTAAGTAAAGATAGATGTTTATTTACCTTTTTTTAATTTTTCTTGGGCAAAACAAATAAACAGTAGTAGTATTTATTATTCTTGTTTTGTCATTACAATTAAATTTCTAAATCCAATATTATTTTGTAGATTTTAAATTATAAAAAAAATTGTCTAAGGGGGCCCCAAAATTATTTTTTGCCCTGGGCCCCGCACTTGCTAGGGACGGCCCTGGTTTGCTTCGAATTGGTTTTATTAAATTCGAATTATGGATTCTGCAACCGAATATCAGTAGAAAAAATTGCATTTACTACTCAAGATGAAAGCGTTTTTTTTTTTTTTTGGTTCGGTGTGATTGCTAACTCGCTTGCGCTCGTGACCAAACTCTCACCTCACCAAAAAAACGCCGCCTTCATCTCTCGTAAAATATACTATTTTAAAGTACTTTGTGCAAAATTTCAATTGTTCTGTAGAATTTCGCGAAAATGAAAGGGAAAATACTATTGCTGAATTGAAAAATTCACTATGTTTTAACCACACTTAATCTTAAGTTAAAATATTAAGTGTGATTAAAACCTCAGTCAATTTTTCAATTTAGTGTAAGTATGAATTACCACGTAGTAACGTTTGCAACCATCCTATAAATGCTAATGATGAGCATATCAACCACTTTTCAGAAAAACGCTGCGTTTTTTGACATATTTCTGCAAAAAGTTCTGGAGTTCTTGACAAATTTTGCAAAAAGAACGGCAAAAATTAAGATTTCGCAGAAAAATTTGAATTTTGAAACTTCCAAAAACAGTTAGTTCTTTTCGCTGATCTTAAAAATATTAAAGAATCAGCAATATATTAAGATCAGCGAAAAGAACTGTTTTTGGAAGTTTCAAAATACAAATTTTTCTGCGAAATCTTAATTAGTTAGTTTTTGCAGTACTTTTTGCAAAATTTGTCAAGAACTCCAAAATTTTGTACAGAAATATGTCAAAAAACGGCGCTTTTTCTCAAAAGTGGTTGCTACGCTCATCATTCGTATTTTTTTATCTTCGATAGAACTCTTAGCGTAGTTCTATCGAAGATAGAATAAAAAAAAATAATGATGAGCCTATAGAACTACGCTAAGAGTTCTATCAAAGATCGCTTTTCGAATTTTTTTGATCAAAACGTTTGTTCAAAAAATATTTGCAATAATAAGGGAACCCATTGTTTTGAATGAAAATTAAAAAAAAATCGCGTAACAGTTCTGTTTGCATTTACCGGTAGGACTCTGAACTCTGTTTTTATGATTCAAAAATATTGTTAATATCGTAGGTACTAAAGAATGACTAGACAGACGGAAACTTTTCCGTTAAGTTTCAAATATAAAATATACTAAGCGAAGCAAAACGCGCATTTATTTGAACTGTTTATAACGATTTATTATTGTTTACTTTTAAGATTTTCAATAAATTTTTGCATTTTTTTTTTAATTTGCAAATACAAACTAGATTTTTTATTATATCATAAATGTCCAATAATGGGTTGTATTTTTCTTAAGTTTGGTCAAATGAGGATACCGGGTTAGTTACCGGTAGGGATTGCAATCCGGTGTCATTTTCAATCCCTCCGAATCCGGCCGAATTTCCAACGATCCATGGAATTTCCGGATCGATGGAATTAAATCTAACATAATAAACTTTACTTAATCTACTGAGTTCACAACAGTAGGCTAGTTGACTAAATTTGAAAAATTGGTTAATGCTGTACTTTAACACCTCCTTAACACAAAAAACCTTTTATTTTAAAAAAGATCCATCATTTACATTACGAATTTTGCGTTTTAAAAAACAATTTAAAGTTACCTCGAAAACGCTCTGTACTGTCATGACGTCTTGAATGACGTCAGTGGATGCAAAACTAATCAAAACAATGGTTTTGTGTATGACATTAGTTAAGTATTTTTTAATAAAATATTATGTTTAAGTTGAGGTTAAGTTTTTTTTCGATTCTGATTTAATCTTTTTAATCTTGTTTTAGTGTCATATTTAAAGAATTTTGAAAAAAAAAAATTGTGAACCGAACAATGTCCCGCGCATCTACTGACTACTTTAGCCGATAATAGCTACTATATAGTACTGTGAGTAGTGAGTAGAGTAGTATAGTAAATAGCTACTTTAGCCGATTTTATTTTGTAAACATATTAATAATCTTTATTTTTTTTATTAAATAAAGTTGTTTTTGGCGATTTACAAGTAATAATTTATCATTATAAACTGTCATTTGTTCGATTTATTCTTAGTGGACACTACGCTATTAGGTATTTGAGCATGCAAGTCTTATTCTTATATTTATGACAGATATCATGATGAATATGTCTAATGAAATGCAATATCTATTTAAATGTCTATTTAGTTTAATCAACTTACTATAAATACCGTATTTGCCGGTGTAAAAGGCGCACCCTAAAATTCAACCTACTTCTTGTGCGCCTATAACGCGGACCTATGTTTTAGAGGCAATTTTTTTGGAAAAAAGTTGCGCGTTATACACCAACAAATTATACACGCTAATTATTTTAATTATACAGTATTTATAACAAAAGCAATTTTGGTTTTGAAAAAACCATGTGACGCCATGCGCACCACGCATTTAAAGTACCTACTCATGCAACAGAGCGATTATTTTACAAAAATTAGCATCACCGGATTCGGTGATTGGTACCGGATCCGGCAAACGTTTAGTGATGCCGGATCCGCCGGATTACCGGATCCGCTTTTACGGATTGCAATCTCTAGTTTCCGGGTAATTACCCTTACCCAAATACCGAGACAAAGTGGCCTATTGAATTTTGTCAACATTTTTCACTTCATAGGCCGAGAAATCGTGAAAGAAAGTGTTTATATTTAGTGTTTATATTATAGTATTTAAAATTAGCGTTAATTAATTACACATTTATTTTCTGGTACAAATGCAGCCGACACCTGCTCCCGGGATCGAACCCGGGACCTTCAGATTTGTAGTTAACGCTCTAACTCTGTAGACTACGAGGCCGACAGAGGGTTGAAATGTGGAATTAGCTGGTGACGATAGGACAATGAAAGAACAAGCTGTTTAAATTTGTTACTAGCTACTAGTTTCATAGTCTTGTCTGTCTCCTCGTCTACTAGATGGTAATTTCAAAATTATGCTTGTTTTTGAGAATGAAAATGAATGGGCCAAAAATTACAAAAACAAACAAAAATACTTTAAAAAAGGACTTTAAAGTTGTCTTGTAAAATCGGCAGCATTTGTAGATATATACGTTAAGATCAAATAATTAACACCTTCATTCGGATCAAAAGTGAAATGAAGGTTTGATGTGCTACCTGCTAATACCTATGGGTGGCGTGCTACCTGCTAATATACATATTTCTTCTAATACCTTCTTAACCTATGGGTCGCGACCCAAAATTGGTTCGCGATACCAAGAGGTGAACCAGAAAAGCTTTTCCCTAATTTTATGAGAAAAAATAGGTATATGAACTATATAACCACCTATCATTCTTCTTCTTCTTTCAAATAGGCCTACTTTGGACCACGCTTGTTCAACTGTTGGGCCGGAATCATTGCTTCAATATTGTCGCATCTTCTGCCGGTGTAACTCATTTCTCTCTTCTGTCCAGGGGTTACCTTTCCTTCCCAGTTTTTCCTGAAATCCACGGACTTCCTTCAGGGTGCGTCTCACAGACTGTCTGTTTTGAGATATGTTATTACCACTTCTTTTATATCCTTCTCGGTTTCTGTCAAACAAGTGGTACGAACCTTTATATTTTGCCAGAAGGTGAACGAAAGGCTGGTTAGTCGGTTTGGAGGCTATCTTGCAACGTGGCCATAGAAAGCTACCCTTCTTTTCCTTGCACAGTCAGAGAGCCTCTCAATGTGTTCGTAGAGCTTAGAGTAATGTCGCCTTCGGAATTCTCCATCTTCCTTTACTGGGCCTAGGATCCTTCTGAGGATTCTCCTCTCTCTGATTTACAATTTCTCTACCAGACCTCTTCGCTTCAAGGAAAGACACTCTATGGCGTACAGGGCTTCTGGTTGTAAGACTAATGTGTAGTGCTTAAGTTTCAGGTTGCGTGACAGACATTTCTTGTAGGTGTTCTTAGTCAGTCGATAGGCTAGTTCTAACATGCTGACTCTCATGGATAATGATGCTCTTTTTGATATGTTGGGTTCAACCCATTCGCCGAGATACTTAAATTTCTCAGTCCTCTTCATGTTTCCCTGCTCTAGTAACATCTCTCTGTTTGCTTCTTTGATGTTGGTGAAGAATTCTGTTTTCTCCAGCGACACTTGTAGACCCACTTTAGGAGCCTGTTTTTTGTCAATTTACCTGCATTGTTGCCATCTCAAGAGAATCAGCAACCAGTGGCATATCATTTGTAAAGGCCAGGCAATCTACGACCAGTCCATCGTTCTTATGTGCCAGGTAGATACCACTCTGAACAGCCAAGTTGATCACTTCCTTGTGCCATTCTCTCATAACCTTTTCAAGGACACAGTTGAAGAGAAGTGGGGAAAGTCCATCTCCTTGTTTCACTCCAGTTTTTATTTCGAAGCTTTCTGAGATCTCGCCTTTAAATTTAACCCTGAAATGGGTGTTGGTCAGGGTTTCTAGGATGAGTCTGCGGGTTTCGTTGTATCGCCCTAGTTTTTGTAGTACTTATTGTCGTGTAGTACTTGTAGTACGTGTTGTCTCTTTATCAATGGAATCGTAGGCCTTCCTAAAATCCACAAAACTGACGACTACCTTGTGGTTTCTCATCTTGGAGTACGCAAGTACAGTTTTAAGATTGAGGATCGGTTCAACACAATATCGGGTCTTCATGAAGCCTTCCTTCTATTCTGGCAGTTGACTATCCATCTGATTTTCAGCCCTTATTTGTAACGCCTTGGAGAGAATCTTGTATATTACCGGGACGAGAGGAATTCCACGATAGTTGTTTAGATCGGTAAAATCTCCCTTTTTGTGAATCGGATGGATCAGAGCCGATTTCCAATCGGGTGGTAATTTCTCTGTTTCCCAGATGTCCTGGATATTCTCGGTTAGCTTGCGCACGGCATTGCTTCCAGCACCTTTCCACAGTTCAGCAACATTATTATTTATTAGCTTATTCAATTTTCCTTTGATCGAAAAATAGCTTTATATATCGTTCACTCGAAAATGACCTTCAACAGTCGAAACTCGAGTCGTGTAAAGTGTGTAGATTTGTATAACTTCACAAGTTATCTTTAAAAATGACCTAGTCAAAAATTGGCAAAAATGAGTAACTAGACATGGACACTTTTAACTGAAGAGATTTTGATCTAAACGGCTTTATCATTTATGGCCTATGTTAGAAGGTTATGATATACGTAGCTAAACATAACCTTCTAGCATGGGCCTTCTAATACTTGCTTGGACTATTTTTTTCCATAAAGGTAGCAGACGTTAAAACGACTTACGATAGTACGCCTTACTACTTACACATTATGTTGTCCTAATGGACTACTAAAAGTGTACAAAGTTTGAAGAAAATCCGTGATCCAGACGTCCGAAGTTCCCCTAGTTAGGCAGATTATCTCATTTTTGACTTGGTCACTTTTGGCAGTACACCCAAGATATGTGAGTTAAAATGGTCATTATTGTAAAATTAAAGATTTTATTTAAATATTGTGTAAAAAAATCTTTCGTTTGCTTTTTTGGGTCGCGCTATAAACGTATTCCTCAAAATTCAGTCGCGGCTTAAAAAGGTGAAGAACCACTGTGCTAATACACCTTAAAGAGCTGATCTCGAGTAGAGGACCACTCGAGATTCGGCAAATATTCCAATTTTTTGTCCGGATATTATAAATTGTAGTATTGTAGTATAGGTCGTGACTGGTGTAGTATTGGTGATTGGTAGTAATTGTAGTATTGGTAGTGAATTGTACAGCGACTTTTATAGATCTATTATATCCTGTTAGGATATAGCGCCTAATAGTACTAAAAAGTGCGGGTAGACGAGTCGAAATGAGAAAGAAGTCTTCTCTTGTCTGTTTTGTTCTTGAGAAAACATCTTTTAAAATAAAAACACTACAAATGAAACAAAAAATCGTTTCATGCAGCAACATTTCGAATATTTCGATTAGAAAGTACCGTAATATTATAAATTCCCTGAAGAATCTAATCAGGTCCTTCCTAATATGTTTCTTTTTATTAATGTTTGTCAATAATATATTTTGCAACTAGGGCGGTAAGTTGTCAATTGGTCACGAGAGCGAAATTAACGAATTGAGTACGCACATTCGCTCGAGATGGCAATTGACAATACCTCCCGTGTTGCAAATAATATTTTTTATTACTCATGCGAGGGGACGTATCTTACAAGTTTGGGATCCAGGGGCCATAAACAAAAATAGAATTAAAAATTAAGAATTTGCTCTTTCAATTGTCTCCAGTGATGTGGATTCGTCATTAGAACTTTCATCATCTCCAGATCACCATATGATTTACTCATTTTAAAACGTTTTCTTTATTTTTCATTTTGTAATGAAACAAAAATTTTGTCACTTTTTTAATATTGAGGTCTTGATTGTGTTTATTTTTTTTAATGTAACTTAGCGATATTGAATATTTGCGTGCGTTACCCCAGTTATACAAAAAAAGGCATTTTTCGCACTAAAAAACGTGTGCCAAGATAGTACTTTTAACGCATAAGTAATAAAAAATTTGTAGAATATTAAAAATTTCTATTCATTTTTACAGGAATTATTAATTCTATTAATCTATCTGTTTAGTCTTGTCTGTCGAGTATTGTATGTCTAGTCTTGTCTGTCTAGTCTTGTCTGTCTAGTCTTGTCCGTCTAGTCTTGTCTTTCTAGTCTTGTCTGTCTAGTCTTGTCTGTCTAATCATGTCTGTCTAATCTTGTCTGTCTAGTCTTATCTGTCTAGTTTTGTCTGTCTAGTCTTGTCTGCCTACTCTTGTCTGTCTAACTAAACTCCCCACTCCACTTTGACTTTTTAGTATGCGCCAATATGCGCCTCGGTATCGCATATTTCGCATTCATTCAGTGTGCACAGCCCGGACGGAGTGAAAACTTCCCCAGTTGTTGCCTCCCCGACCGGGAATCGAACCCTGGTCTGCCGCTTGCCAAGTCTTCTCTGTCTAGTTTTGTCTGACTAGTCTTGTATGTTCCGTTTTTTCTGTCTAATCTTGTATGTCTAGTCTTGTCTGTTCAATCTTCTTTGTTCAGTTTTTTATGTCTAATCTTGTCTGTCTAGTATTGTCTTGTCTAGTATTGTCTGGCTGTCCTCCTCGGTAGAGTAGTTGGCAACATACCCGCCTTTCAATGCGGGCGACCCGGGTTCGAATCCTGGTAGGGGAGGCAAAAACTAGGGCCGGGGGTGGTGGTGTGGCGCATACTAAAGGCATAAACCGTCGATGTCTGAGTCTTGTACTTCTAGTGTTGTCTGTTTAGTGCTGTTTGTCTAGTCCTGTCTGTCTAATCTTGTCTGTCTAATCTTGTCTGTCTAGTCTGCCTAGTCTTGTCTGTCTAGTCTTGTCTGTCTAGTCCTGTCTGTCTGGTCTGTCTAATTTTGTCTCTTTAGTCTAGTCTGTAAAGTCCTTCTTGTTTAAACTAGTCTGCCTAGTATTGTTTATTTTATCTTCTTTGTCTTGTCTATCTAATCTTGCATATCTACTACTGTCTGTCTAATCCTATCTGTCTGATCCTGTCTGTCTAATCATGTATATATAGTCTTCTCTGTCTAGTTCCGCGAAGGGCAATCTACGGCCCGCGGTCCAACTGCGGCCCGAGAAAGTGCTTAATGCGGCCCTCGACAATCTGTTTTAAATACTTAAGAATTGGCCCCTGCAGATCGCAAAACTCAACTTTTAATTTAGGCATCGATTCTTGAGACAAATTGGCAAATTCTTATAAAATATTCGAAAAAGTTAAAATGTGGGATTTTCAGCACTTTCGGTATTTTAACGACTTTGGGGATTTGTAAAATTTGGACTTTCGTAAAGGGTCGAGGCTTGAGGCAAACACTAATGCGCTCAAACACTTAAATGCGCATGCTTGCATAGTAGGTGCGTGTAGAAAAAAAAATCTGGCCCTCGTCAGCTAGTCTAGTATGAACTAACCTAAAACGATTGCTCACCCCTGATCTAGTCTGTCCCACTGTGCCCTATTTTTAATGTTTTTTTTTACGCTAAATTTAGCGTTATCAATTTTTAACTTATGTTTAAGACTTAAAACATTTGCGTGACCACTGTTATTGCTGTCTAAATAAACAATGCATATTAATGTATAATCCAAGTTTGGTTTAAAAAATTTGATTTTATTTTGTAATCAAGGAGTTATACTCGTGGTAAAACTAACTCTTTCTTTGTTATTACAGATTTAAACATGCGAACTTGATAAACATGATTTGTGGAAAATGTCTTGTATTGCACAAAAACATGTTTTTCTTTCAAAATTTGATTTGAATAAATTGTGCGAAAAATAAGATTATTTTTCAATAGGGAATATACATGATTTTTTTTATATTTTTAATTCACTGTTTACACCGTTATAACATAGTAAAAAATATAAATACTGCTTAAAACTGCTGTAATTAAGGTTAAAAAAATATTTAAAATTGAGAAAAATTTTGAGCTATTTAAACGCCTCTATTTTCGCGCGGTCTGTTGATGACGTCAAAGATCACTGTGCATTGTACTACAGCGGTTTTCATTTTTAACTTGACATTTTTGACATTTATTTTCTAACCAAAAGACTGCAATGACATACAAATGTAAAAAAAACGGACTTGTAATGGGATTTATATGGGATGTTACGTCACTATCGTTTTAACCAATGGTTTTCATTTAAAGCATTTTACAAATTTCCCTCGCTTAATTTTTTAAAAAGATATTAATTACAAAAATAATGGTTTAGTTCATATGTCCGGTCAAATAAAGTTTCGGAAAGAAAATATGTGAACCAAATTTAAAGTTCATGCATCTTCCCTATTCTAACACAATATTTTTTATTCAAAAAACATGCTTTTTTTTTAAATTTTTCCGTTGGAAAATAGTTTAGAAAATTAGTTTCTTTTGTTGTCTACGAGCTAAAGTCGTGGTGCTTACAATTCTAAACGAATTTGTTTTTTTGTTATTTCAGAACTTGATGAACTTGAAACCCAAAAAAACACGTTTTAGTTCAAAAACCAATTCAATGGGGAACTTCTACAAAGATTTCATTGTATTGTTTGTTTTCGCATTTGAATAAATTCTGCAAAACAAGATTTTTTTTAATAAAAAACCTGATTTTTTGTTTGCTTATTTGTTTCTGGAAATATTTGATCATGTTTTCAGATTTGAATAAATTGTTCAAAACAAGATTTTTTTGTAATAAAAAAAAATCTAATTTTTTGTTTGCTTTATTAGTTTCTAGTAATATTTGATCATTTTTTGTCACCCTGCATTGATTCGTTTTATTAAAAAACAAGATTTTATTTTCAATAAACCGGAATGCTTAAACAATGCTTAAAATATAAGGCAATAGCATTGTCCATTCTCCGAAAAATATTACCTTTTTAAAAAAATTGTATACAAAAACATACAAAATGTATACAAAATAATTTAGTTTTAATAGACATTTTAATAGATTTTTTTTAGATAGATTAGCAATTTTGTTGTGTCAATTTCCGCCATGTTATACGCTAAAAATCTGCCCGAACTCTTGGACGTATAACTAAATATGTGCCCGAAACTTTCATATTCCCGCCTTTCAAACTTAGCGAATAACTAACCGTTGGATGCGCTTGGACCGCGGATGCGTTTAACTAACCGTAAAAACGTCTATTAAAAATCCATTTTAATCTTGGTAGCAATTTTATTTGTTTGAGGTATTCAAAAATGAATTGTTTCGCTGGCAGGAAGATTGATATAAACAAAATTTACGCTCCTAAAGGTAGACTTCCGAGCAAAGCGGCTCTGGCGTCACTAACGCAGCGACGTATGAGGCGCAATTCGAATGCAGCGACACTGACGCAGCGCTCAGAGTCACTGCATCATTGTCGCTGCGCTCGAATTGCGCCTCATTCATTTTCATAGTGCATAATACTATCGCTATGTCGCCGCGTCAGTATCGCTGCGTTGGTGACGCCAGAGCCGCTTTGCTCGGAAGTCTCTATCAAAACTTTATCTTATCACAAAAATAGCACGAATTTCTGGAAAAACATGTTTAGACCAATTTATAACAATTAATGGTCTTAATTAAGGTCAATATCCAATTACATTTATCCAAAAAATGTAGGTGGCGTCTGGATCACAAAAAAATAAACTTGGCAAAAATAGCATCAACATTGAACCCGCCGCCAAATTTCCTACCGATTCCACGAAACGTTAATTTAAATTTTGTTTTTATCAATCTTCCTGCCAGCAAAACAATATCATATTTTAAATACCTCAACCATAACCAAAATAAAATTTGTTGATAACAAAACGAACGTTATTATTAACAAGATTAACGGTTGTTAACGGTTAATTAATGCGTTAATAGAAGGGGTGGGAATGTTTAAATTAATTAAGTTACGTTTGGCGTCCATCTGTCCGTCCACACCTAATCGGTTAAAATTGTTTGGTAAACAATTTTTTTTTCGCGGCCATCTGTCCCAACTAAGTTCGAAAGGAACGTTGAATTTGAATTCGCGTCCCAACGGAACTTTACAAAGTTCGGACATGTATTTACAAACCATCTGTCTAGAAAATTTTTAGAAAATAAAAATTTGTTATTAAAAAAAAAACAGGGAAATCGAATGGTAGAATTTAAAAATAAAGAGTTTTTTGGTGGTTTCGCAAAAAAGTTATGGTTAGTTATAGTCGTGGTGCTAAAATAAATTTTGAAAATTTGGTGGAAATAAATTTGAAAATTTTGTCGAAATAAATTTTAAAATTTGGTTGAAATAAATTTGAAAATTGGTTGAAACAAATATGAAAATTGGTTGAAATAAATTTGAAAATTTGGTCGGAATAAATTTGAATATGGGTCGAAATAAATATAAAAATTTAGTCGAAATAAATTTGAAGGTCGAAATAAATATGAAAATTTGGTCGAAATAAATTTGAAAATTGGTCGAAAATTTAAATTAACAAAATAAATATAAAAATTGGTCGAAATAAATATGAAAAATTGGTCAAATAATTTAAAAAATTGGTCGAAACAAATATGAAAAATGGTTGAAATAAATTTGAAAATCGAAATAAAATTACACAAAAATAACATATTTACTACAATTTATATCTCCGACGTGAAATTTTGAAAATTTGGTCGAAAATCGCAATAAAATGGCACACAAAATAACAGATTTACTACAAAATTTATCTTAATTTCTAGTTGGTTTCTAGTAATATTTGATAATTTTCCGCCCCCCTGCAGCATTGATCGTTTTATTGAAAAACAAGATTCTATATTCAATAAACCGGAATTTCCTTATAATTTAAGCATTTTTCATTCTCCCAAAAATATTATAATAAAATTGTATACAAAATGTAAAGAAAATAATTTAGTTTTAATTAAAAATCCATTTTAACCTTAATAGCAATTTTTTTTGGTTTGAGAAATAAAATAAATTTGAAAATGGGTCGAAATAAATAAGAACATTTAGTCGAAATAAATTTGAAAATTAATCGAAATATACATGAAAATTTGGTCGAAAAAAATTTGAAAATTTGCTCGAAATAAATTTGAAAATTGGTCGAAACGAATATTAAAATTGGTTAAAATAAATTTGAAAATTTGGTGGAAAATTTGAAAATTGAAATAAAATTGCACAAAAATAACATATTTACTACAATTTATCTCTCTAACGTGAAATTTTAAAAATTTTGTCGAAAATCGCAATAAAATTTTACAAAAAATAACAGATTTACTACAAAATTTATCTTAATTTCTAGTTGGTTTCTTTCTAGTGATATTTGTTCATATTTTTGTCCCCCTGCATTGATCGTTTTATTGAAAAACGAAAACGAAAAAGATTTTATATTCAATAAACCGGAATTTCCTTATATTTTAAGCTTGTTAATTCTCCAAAAATATGACCGTTTAAAAAAAATTGTATACAAAAACATTCAAAATGTATACAAAATAATTTAGTTTTAATTAAAAATCTATTTTAATCTTAATAGCAATTTTGTTTGTTTGAGAAATAAAATAAATTTGAAAATGGGTCGAAATAAATATAAACATTTATTTAGTCGAAATAAATTTGAAAATTTATTGAAATAAATATGAAAATTTGGTCGAAATAATTTTGAAAAATTGGTGGAAATAAATTTGAAAATTTTGTCGAAATAAATTAGAAAATTTGGTTGAAATAAATTTGAAAATTGGTCGAAACAAATATGAAACTAGGTTGAAATAAATTTGAAAATTTGGTCGAATTAAATATAAAAATTGTTTGAAATAAATATGAACATTTGGTCGAAATAATTTTGAAAATTTGAAAATCGAAATAAAATTGCAAAAAAATAACATATTTACTACAATTTATCTCTTTGACGTGAAATTTTTAAAATTTGTTCGAAAATCGCAAATTTGTTTGGAAAATTTGGTTGAAATAAATTTGAAAATTGGTCGAAACAAATATGAAACTAGGTTGAAATAAATTTGAAAATTTGGTCGAATTAAATATAAAAATTGTTTGAAATAAATATGAACATTTGGTCGAAATAATTTTGAAAATCGAAATAAAATTGCAAAAAAATAACATATTTACTACAATTTATCTCTTTGACGTGAAATTTTGAAAATTTGTTCGAAAATCGCAATAAAATTGCACAAAAAATAACATATTTACAACAAAATGAAATATAGTGGGAAACGTTTCTTGTAATTCTACTAGTTTAGGCTCGTGGTGTTAATGAACAAATTGGTCAAAATAAATTTATGAAAACGGATTAACTGATTGAACATGTTTTAATGTTACTATTTCACCCCTAATGCAGTATGGGGGTTTTTATAACTCCACGAGCTATGATCGTGGTCCTAACTAAATATGTACACTTTATAAAACAAAACATGTTCATAACATTATTATGTTGTTATTTGTGATAAAAAAAATAAATCCAATAACTTTTTTATAAATCCACGAGCTATAGTCGTGGTGTTAATTACATTTGAAAATTTCGCATTTAAAACTAACATAAAAAAAATCAATTAAAAATTCAGGTTTAAAGTTGAATTTTTATTATTTTTAATTATTGTGGTAAAAATTTAAACCTTTTTTGTAGTTCAACGAGCTATAGTCGTGATTTAACAAAGTTTGAAAATTAGTGGTGCTAACTCCACCAGCTATGATCGTGGTCCTAACTAAATATGAAAACAACTTCATAATATTACAATGTTGTTATTTATTATAGAAAATAAATACAATGTGAAACTTTTTAATAAATCCACGAACTGTAGTCGGGGTATTAATTACATTTGGAAATTTGAAACATTGAAACAATCATTGATCAAAAAACATTGATCAATTCCAAATTTTGGTTCAAAGTTGATTTTTTTATTATTTTTAATTATTATGGTAAAAATTTAAACGAGCTATAGTCGTGGTTGTAACTAAATTTGAAAATTAGTGGTGCTAACTCCACGAATGATCGTGGTCCTAACTAAATATGAAAACAATTTCATTACTTATAATGCTGATATTTTTTAAAGAAATGAAATACAATATGAAACTTCTTATAAATAAATCTTACAAAATCACGAGCTGTAGTCGTGGTGTTAATTACAAAGAAATTTGAAACTTGAAATTTGAAAAAAAAACAATTCAAAATTTTGATTCAAATTTGAATTTTTATTATTCTTAATTATTCTGGTAGAAAAAGAAACTTTTTTTTAGTTCTTCGAGCTATAGTCGTGGTTCTAACTAAATTAGTGGTCTAACTGCACGAACTATGATAGCGGTCTTAACTAAATATGAAAACAATTACACAATGTTATAATGCTGTTATTAGTGATAGGAAATAAATACAATATGAAAAAACTTTTTTATAAATCCACGAGCTGTTGTCGTTGTGTTGATTACATTTGGAAATTTGGCATTTGAAACTAACATTTAAAAGAAACCAATTCAAAATTCAAAGTTGAATTATTATTATTTTTAATTATTGTGGTAGAAAATTAAACCTTTCTTCGTAGTTCCACGAGCTATAGTCGTGGTACTAACTAAATTTGAAAATTAGTGCTGCTAACTCCACGAGCTATGATCGTGGTCCGAAACTAAATATGAAAACAATTTCATATTATAATATTGTTATTTGTAATAGAAAATAAATACATTATGAAACTTTTTATAAATCCACGAGCTATAGTCGTGGTGTTAATTACATTTGGAAATTTGACATTTGAAACTAACAAAAAATCAAATCAAAATTTAGATTCAAAGTTGTATTTTTTTATTTTTAATTATTGCTTAATAAAATTAAACCTTTTTTAACGAGTTGTAGTTCAACGAGCTATAATCGTGGTTCTAACTAGATTTCAAAATTACTGGTACTAACTCCACGAGCTATGATCGTGGTCTAAACTAAATATGAAAACAATTTTTAAACATTATACTGTTATTTGTGTTACAAAATAAATACAATATGAAACTTTTTATAAATCCACGAGCTGTAGTCGCGGTGTTGATTACATTTGGAAATTTGGCATCTGCAACTAATATTTAAAAGAAACCAATTCAAAATTCAGATTCAAAGTTGAATTTTTATGGTTTTTAAATATTGTGGTAGAAATTAAACCTTATTTCGTAGTTCCACGAGCTATAGTCGTGGTTCTAACTAAATTTGAAAATTCGTGGTGTTAACTGTAAACAAATGCAACAAAAACATATTCACTTTATTTAATGTTTAAGATTTCTATTTGGTGGTAAACAATAGGTAAATAGATTACAAATTATATATATTATTTTTATTACTCATGCGGGAAGTACAATCTTGGCGTCCGTTTTTTCGTGCGACAAATGGCTGTTTGTCAATTCAATTATTACCACATAACTTGGGTAACGCACGCAAATATTCAATAAAAATGACTTTCTTTTATTTGAAGTTATTTTCAAATGTCAAATTTCCAAATTTAATTAACACCACGACTATAGCTAGTGGATTTATAAAAAGTATCATAATGTTTTTATTATCTATCACAAATAACAATATTCAATAGAAGTTACATTAAAAACAAAACAATTGAATAAATAAAATAAACACAGTAATCAAAAACCTAATCTACAAAAAAAATAAAAAACCTAAAAAAAAAATCAAAACCTAAATATTAAAAAAGTGACGTGAAAGTGACAGAATTTTTTTTAAATTACAAAGTAAAAATTGAAAACAAAAAGAAAACGTTTTAAAATGAGTGTAAATGGTGATACCGGAGACTGATGAGATTTCTTATGACGAATCCACACCACCGGAGCAATTGAAAAAGCAAATTCTTAATTTTTGTTTCTATTTTATTTGGACGGCCTCTGGACCCCAAACTTGTAAGATACGTCCGCGTTCGCATGAGTAATAAAAAATATTATCTGCAACTCGTGCGGTATTGTCAATTGCCCTTTCGAGCGAATTTACCAAAAAATTTACATTTATAATAGCATATTATGCAACTAGGGCGGTAAGTTGTCAATTGCCCATGAGAGCGAAATTGGGCGCACGAACGAAGTGAGTGCTTGGTTCGTTTTCAAGTGCGTGCTTGGTTCGGCCCAATTTCGCTCTCATGGGCAATTGACAACTTACCGCCCTAGTTGCATAATATACTACTATAAATGTAATTTTTTTGGTAAATAAATAAATAGGATATGTTTTTTGGAAATTGAGGACCTGTAGTCGTCGTGTTAAATACATTTGAATATTTGATCGAATATTTGAAATATTGTGGTAAAAAATTAATGCAATAGGAAACTTTGTTGTAATTCAACGAGCTATTATCGTGGTTTTAACTAAATTTAAGAAAATGTTTAATAAAAAAAAAATTAATTTACAAAAAAAAAAACGGATTCACAATTTGGTGTTAATATTTGTTACCTTAATTAAAATGCAAAGGATATTCAATACGAAAGTTCCACGAGCTACAATCCTGTTTCCAAGTAAATTAGAAAATTTGTATTTAAAAATTAAAAACTAAAAAACATATTCACAATAAGATATAACGAGCTATGGTCGTGGTTTTAAGTAAATTTAAGAAAATGTTGGTCGAAATAGATTTCCAAAAAAAAAGATTCACAATTTGATGTTAATATTTGTTACCGTAATTGAAAAGCAAAACATATTCATTTTGAAAGTTTCACGAGCTACAATCGTGGTTCCAACTAAATTTGAAAATTTGTCTTAAAAAATTAAGAAATAAAAAACATATTCACAATAAGATATTGTTTTTTGTGATAGAAAATACAATATGAGAAACTTTGTTGTAATTCAACGAGCTATGGTCGTGGTTTTAACTAAATTTAAGAAAATGTTGGTCGAAATAAATTTGCAAAAAGAACAGACTCACGATTTAATGTTAATACTATTTAACACTATTAAATTTTAGGCTACTATTTAAACTGTAATTTTTAGTGTACTTTTTTCCGTGTATTTGTTACCATAATTAAAATGCAAAGCATATTCAATATGAAAGTTCCACGAGCTACAATCGTGGTTCCAACTAAATTTGAAAATTTGTCTTAAAAAATTAAGAAATAAAAGCAAATTCACAATAAGATATTGTTTTCTGTGATAGAAAATACAATATGAGAAACTTTGTTGTAATTCAACGAGCGATGGTCGTGGTTTTAACTAAATTTAAGAAAATGTTGGTCGAAATAAATTTGCAAAAAGAACAGACTCACGATTTAATGTTGATATTTGTTAGCATAATTAAGATACAAAGCATATACAATATGGAGGTTCCACGAGCAACAACCGTGGTTCCAAAATTTGAAAATTTGTCTTAAAAAATTAAGAAATAAAAAATATATTCACAATAAGATATCGTTTTTTGTGATAGAAAATATAATATGAGAAAATTTGTTGCAATTCAACGAGCTATGGTCGTGGTTTTAACTAAATTTAAGAAAATGTCGAAATTTGTTTGAATTTACAACAATAAAAAAACAGATTCACAATTTAATGTTAATATTTGTTATCATAATTAAAATGCAAAGCATATTCAATATGAAGTTGCACGAGCTACAATCGTTGTTCTAACTAAATTTGAAAATTTGTCTTAAAAAATTAAAGAATAAAAAACAAATTCAAAATAAGATATTGTTTTTTTGTGATGGAAAATACAATATGAGGAACTTTGTTGTAATTCAACGAGTTGTGGTCGTGGTTTTAACCAAATTTAAGAAAATGTTGATCCAAATAAATTTAGAAAAAAAAAACAGTCACAATATAATGTTAATACAGTCGAACTTCCATAACTCTAACTTTTGTAACTCCAATTTTTCTATAACTCGAATATTTTTAGAAATTCATACGTTTAGATAGCATTTTACATATAAATTAACTTCCATAACTCGAATTTCCTATAACTCGTAGTAAAAATGATAAAATGTTACATACAAAATAATCTCTATAACTCCAACTTTTTAAACTCCGCGTATTTTCCAAAACTTATGAAGCCGCATATTGCCTACTATAAACCGTCGATAGTGTAATCCTCGGGCAGATTACCAAACATTTTATGTTTTATATTTTATGATCACCAAAAACTCGAATAAAGCAAAACTAAGAATTTACCAGCGGGTGTGCTTTAGGAAGTTTACGACAGGATATTATTCTTCCGAAAAAATTGGTAATCCAAAAATAGACGATATAATCGAAGATCACCGACAAGGTGCTATATATTATGGAAAACAATTAAAAAAAAAATCAAAAATAACATATTAATTAAAATTATTTTTAATTAATTATAATTATATAACATCTAACAATTATATAACATATAATATTAATATGTATGTATACATGTGTATACATATATTTAACAATACATATTTCTTTTTTGTTTATAAATATATACATATGTATTTTCTTTGAATAAATTGTGCATTTTACTCATTTTATAGTTTTATATGTATTTATGTATGTTTTATATGTATTTCTATAACTCGAATTTTCTATAACTCGATTTTTTTTTTCATGAACTGTGGCAATTCGACTTAGGGAAGTTCGACTGTATTTGTTACTATAATTTAAATGCAAAGCATATTCAATATGAAAGTTCCACGAGCTACAATCGTGGTTGCAACTAAATTTGAAAATTGAATATTATCTTTAAAAAATTAATATATTTGCAAAAAGATATTATTTTTTTGTGATAGAAAATACAATATTACACTTTTTTTATAATTCCACGAGCTATAGTCGTGGTGTTAGTGTTAATGGTATTTGAAACAAACATTTAAAAGAAGAACAAAATCAATTCAAAATTGCATTTTTATTTATTGTGGCAAAAATGATATATTTTTTGTAATTCTACGAGCTATAATCGTCGTGCTAAGTAAATTTGCACAACTTTGACAAATAATTTTGCATTTTTTTTAATTAATATTTTAATTGTAGTAAAAAAAATAATTACAATATGAATTTCGTGTTATGTATCAAGGAGTTATAGTTGTGGTATTACCAAGCTTGAAATTTGTACTAAATAAATTTACAAAAAAAATACAAAAATATTGTTCACATTTTTTTTGCTTTTTTTATTTTTTATAATAAAAAAATGTTATTACAAGAACTTGTGCAATTTTACATAATAAATTCAAACAAATAATTTAGTTGTGTTATTTATGTTAAAAAATTATTAAAATAAGATTATTAATTAAAATTGTGATAATGTGAACAAAAAAAAAATCAAATAAGATTATTTTTTTCGGACGCTAGAATGTGCAACGAAGAGAATTCATATTGGATTTCTTATCAGCGAAAAAAGAAATGTTGATAAGCCGGTTATTAAATAATATTTATTTATATTGTTGAGCGTTTAGTTATCGATTAAATTTGTATATGGACGTGTTAAAGTTGGTTTTGAAAAAGTCGGTTTGAAAGTGGAGGGAAGAATGCAAGAGAGCGTCGGTTGCGCCTTGTTGCTAACGGCGAGCGAAATTTTTGCACTTTTATACATACCAAAAATAAAAGCGATGATTTGGTTTTAATAAACTCCTCGAAACAACACTGTTCTTTTATTGTTTTAATGCACTTCAACAAACACAACAAACATATTTATTAAAATTAAATAAAAAAACTATAAAGTCAACAAATTAAAATAAATTGCTTAAGAATAAAGTATTCCGTTTAACTAAGAAGGTAATAATAAAATAAAAATCGGCGTTTTTCTTTGCTGGTGGCGTCGAAGAAACTTTGAGAAGCACGAAAAATAATCAAACTTAAAACGAAAAACAAAATAAAAATAAAACCGTAATTTAAATAAAATTTAACGTGTGTATAAAATTTGATGTAGTGCCGACTCCCGCGGCTGCAATGCAATGTGCACTCTCTGCTGTGCAGTATATCGGTAGTTTTGCAAGCCCGTCTGGCCGACGCGACGCCTTGCATTCATTCGCCGGCTCCGTGCCGGACATGCGCCGAAACGTCCCCGCTTGCAAAACCAGTCTCTGCCATTTCATACCGTCTCCGTTTTCCATGCATTCTTTGTACTTTTAACGACCTCTCCTTATACCTACTTTAACACACACACACACCATCACCGTCTGCCCCGTTTCCTCCACATCTGTTTTTACACACAAAACAAAAATGAGAAACGCACTCACACGCACAATACATCCTACCACCATTAATTATTCACTCAATAAAAATAAATATATATTTAATCCAACTGAATAGAACTTTGCATTCTATATTTGTTCGCACCTCGCCATCCTATCCCAACACTTATTTTTAATTCAAGGACATTTTACTCGCTAAGTCATATTAATCTTTGTCTTATTATACATTTTTTATACAAAATCCAATTAAGTTACGAACTTTCGCTCGATACGTTTTACATGCAATTCTTGTTTTATGCAAAATTTTATTCTGGGCTTGAATTCCACAAAAAAAAAGCGTTTGCAAAAATTAATTTACAACAAAACTTTTATCATTTTTGCTTCGATTATCATTATCTTCACTATATTTTTTACTATATTTTCTTATCTTTATTATCTCTACCTTATTTTACTTTTTATTTATTTTTTTACTTTTTATTTTTTTACTACTTTACTTATTATCTTTATTATCTTGTACTATATATAATTATCTTTACTATATATCGATTATTCGATTCTTTTTTTATCATTATCCTTACCAGTTTTGTTTTATAATCATTATTAATAATCAATATTAGACACTAGGTGTAAGTTTCACAAATTAGTTTTATTTAAACACTTTATCGATTTAGGCTTCTTAAGCCTTCGTCAGAAGATTACGTACAATGCAAAATTACGTACCCATTGTACGTCATCTTCTGACGAAGGTCTAAGAAGCCGAAATCGATAGGTGTTTAAATAAAACTAATTTGTGAAACTTACACCTAGTGTCTATATTTATTATTATTTATTTATTTATTATTATTTATTATTATTTTTAGTGTTTCACCTAGTGCCTACAGGTGAATCTTTAAATTTTATAATCATTATCTCACATTGAATTGAAAAATTCAGTGTTTTTATCACACTTATAAAATGTAAAAACGTTGTATAACTTATTATTCACAGTTATATAAATTTCTACGAATTATCATTATCTTTATTATTTTTGTTTTGATAATCATTTTCAGCTTTTCTGTCTGCAAAATTTGGCCTTGGAACGACACATTTGGCCCAATTTTCAGAACGTTTTACAGACGCGTTGCGTAATCTACAGGGTGCGATGCGAAAAACCTGTCTGAAACATTAGCAGTTTCAACGTAACAGGTTTTTATATGGAATCAGGTTTTAGCTCTTACACACACCCTGTATTCTAAAAGTCTCCCATATGTTGTATATTTAAACCTTAATCTAACTTAGTCTTAGCTTAAGCTTTTCTCTAATCTAATTGTATGAGTAGCAGAAAATTCTATAATATGGACCAGTATTTTGGGAACCACTGATCTAGACTTGTCTGTCTAGTCTAATTACATGAATAGCCGTCAATTCTATAAGGATGGGTCTAATTACATCTTATGAGACAGATCAGAGGAGACAGGCAAGACAGACAAGACAGACAAGACAGACAAGACAGACAAGACAGACAAGACAGACAAGACAGACAAGACAGACAAGACAGACAAGACAGACAAGACAGACAAGACAGACAAGACAGACAAGACAGACAAGACAGACAAGACAGACAAGACAGACAAGACAGACAAGACAGACAAGACAGACAAGACAGACAAGACAGACAAGACAGACAAGACAGACAAGACAGACAAGACAGACAAGACAGACAAGACAGACAAGACAGACAAGACAGACAAGACAGACAGACAGACAAGACAGACAAGACAGACAAGACAGACAAGACAGACAAGACAGACAAGACAGACAAGACAGACAAGACAGACAAGACAGACAAGACAGACAAGACAGACAAGACAGACAAGACAGACAAGACAGACAAGACAGACAAGACAGACAAGACAGACAAGACAGACAAGACAGACAAGACAGACAAGACAGACAAGACAGACAAGACAGACAAGACAGACAAGACAGACAAGACAGACAAGACAGACAAGACAGACAAGACAGACAAGACAGACAAGACAGACAAGACAGACAAGACAGACAAGGACAAGACAGACAAGACAGACAAGACAGACAAGACAGACAAGACAGACAAGACAGACAAGACAGACAAGACAGACAAGACATACAAGACAGACAAGACAAGACAGACAAGACAGACAAGACAGACAAGACAGACAAGACAGACAAGACAGACAAGACAGACAAGACAGACAAGACCGACCAGACAGACCAGACAGACGATACACACCAGACACACAAGACACACAAGACACACAAGACACACAAGACACACAAGACACACAAGACACACAAGACACACAAGACACACAAAACACACAAAACACACAAGACACACAAGACAGACAAGACAGACAAGACAGACAAGACAGACAAGACAGACAAGACAGACACAAGACAGACAAGACAGACAAGACAGACAAGACAGACAAGACAGACAAGACAGACAAGACAGACAAGACAGACAAGACAGACAAGACAGACAAGACAGACAAGACAGACAAGACAGACAAGACAGACAAGACAGACAAGACAGACAAGACAGACAAGACAGACAAGACAGACAAGACCGACCAGACAGACCAGACAGACGATACACACCAGACACACAAGACACACAAGACACACAAGACACACAAGACACACAAGACACACAAGACACACAAGACACACAAGACACACAAAACACACAAGACACACAAGACACACAAGACAGACAAGACAGACAAGACAGACAAGACAGACAAGACAGACAAGACAGACAAGACAGACAAGACAGACAAGACAGACAAGACAGACAAGACAGACAAGACAGACAAGACAGACAAGACAGACAAGACAGACAAGACAGACAAGACAGACAAGACAGACAAGACAGACAAGACCGACCAGACAGACCAGACAGACGATACACACCAGACACACAAGACACACAAGACACACAAGACACACAAGACACACAAGACACACAAGACACACAAGACACACAAGACACACAAGACACACAAGACACACAAGACACACAAGACACACAAGACACACAAAACACACAAGACAGACAAGACAGACAAGACAGACAAGACAGACAAGACAGACAAGACAGACAAGACAGACAAGACAGACAAGACAGACAAGACAGACAAGACAGACAAGACAGACAAGACAGACAAGACAGACAAGACAGACAAGACAGACAAGACAGACAAGACAGACAAGACAGACAAGACAGACAAGACAGACAAGACAGACAAGACAGACAAGACAGACAAGACAGACAAGACAGACAAGACCGACAAGACCGGCAAGACCGGCAAGACAGACAAGACAGACGATACACACCAGACACACCAGACACACAAGACACACAAGACACACAAGACACACAAGACACACAAGACACACAAGACACACAAGACACACAAGACACACAAGACAGACAAGACAGACAAGACAGACAAGACAGACAAGACAGACAAGACAGACAAGACAGACAAGACAGACAAGACAGACAAGACAAACAAGACAGACAAGACAGACAAGACAGACAAGACAGACAAGACAGGCAAGACAGACAAGACAGACAAGACAGACAAGACAGACAAGACAGACAAGACAGACAAGACAGACAAGACGGACAAGACGGACAAGACAGACAAGACAGACAAGACAGACAAGACAGACAAGACAGACAAGACAGACAAGACAGACAAGACAGACAAGACAGACAAGACAGACAAGACCGACCAGACAGACCAGACAGACGATACACACCAGACACACAAGACACACAAGACACACAAGACACACAAGACACACAAGACACACAAGACACACAAGACACACAAGACACACAAGACACACAAGTCACACAAGACACACAAGACACACAAGACACACAAGACACACAAGACACACAAGACAGACAAGACAGACAAGACAGACAAGACAGACAAGACAGACAAGACAGACAAGACAGACAAGACAGACAAGACAGACAAGACAGACAAGACAGACAAGACAGACAAGACAGACAAGACAGACAAGACAGACAAGACAGACAAGACAGACAAGACAGACAAGACAGACAAGACAGACAAGACAGACAAGACAGACAAAACAGACAAGGCAGACAAGGCAGACAAGACAGACAAGACCGACAAGACCGGCAAGACAGACAAGACAGACAAGACAGACAAGACAGACAAGACAGACAAGACAGACAAGACAGACAAGACAGACAAGACAGACAAGACAGACAAGACAGACAAGACAGACAAGACAGACAAGACAGACGATACACACCAGACACACAAGACACACAAGACACACAAGACACACAAGACACACAAGACACACAAGACACACAAGACAGACAAGACAGACAAGACAGACAAGACAGACAAGACAGACAAGACAGACAAGACAGACAAGACAGACAAGACAGACAAGACAGACAAGACAGACAAGACAGACAAGACAGACAAGACAGACAAGACAGACAAGACAGACAAGACAGACAAGACAGACAAGACAGACAAGACATACAAGACAGACAAGACAGACAAGACAGACAAGACAGACAAGACAGACAGGACAGACAGGACAGACAGGACAGACAGGACAGACAAGACAGAAAAGACAGACAAGACAGACGATATAGACGAGACAGACAAGACTAGACTAAAATTTATAACAAAGTTCACTATTTTGGGAACCACTGATCTTGTCTGTCTAGTCTAATTGTATGAATAGCAGCCATAAATTCTATTGAATTGTCTAAATGACAAATAACATCGCATTCAAGCAAAAAACGAATAACTAAATGAATGAAAACCCCAGACCAACAACGAAACTGGTTTTGTATATTTTTTATTTTTTTATGTGCCAGCCTTATTTTCAATATTTTTAAATTATTAGTAACAGAAAAATATTTCAAGAACACAAAAAATAATAAAATTATTTATGATATTGATAATTATAAATAATTCAATTATTTTGGTGCAAGGTTAATAGATTATAGACAAATTTTGGTGAAGTATCCGGTCCTTAAAATTTCACATAACAATATTTTATCAAGTCGCAAACTATAATAAACACATTAATATGGAAATTATTACATGTGAAGGATGCCATTATTATAATCGTGTGTACCAGTATTCAAATCGTGCATAAAATTTCAATGTAAATCATATGGAATTTCATTATTAAACGATTTCTGTTTGATGTTACTAACAACTCGGGTCACTATACAAAAAACATAGACGTAGTGAATAGTTATTTACATTAGAGTGCGGAAACGTTGATTTTACAACGCAAGGGGAACGCAAGCTCGCTTGGGGAACGAACCCGAAGGGACAGACTGGAGACTAGCTGGAGCGTTGTAAAATCATTTCCGCACGAAATATGTATAAGATTTTTTGGCCAACAATTACTATTTCAGAAACAAATAGATTTAGATTATTTACAATATTGGAAATTATTTAATTTCTTTATGTTGGTGCTATGTTACAAACTGACATTTTTACTAATTCAAATTTCTTTACTATTATTCTATTACTATTTCTATTACTATTTATATTACTATTATCTACATTATCTTGTCAAATATTGTGTATCGTTAATTATCGTTTTCTAAATTAGATTGTATTGTCTTATACTTAATTTATTTTGTAAGTATCCCTATGTAAGATTAAAATTTACTGGTCACTTTACCGCACAGTAGCCATCGTGGGTTAGTTTGCAACATTGTGTGAAAAAATCTAGTTTCGCTGGATGTATACACGATGTCAAAGCTAGCTTTACAATTCAGGAGGCCAAAATAGTTATTTACATTAGAGTGCGTAAAAGTTGATTTTACAACGCGACAGCTCGTTTGAGCGAGCCCGAAGGGCGAGTTCCCCATTAGCTGGAGCGTTGTAAAATCATTTACTCACGAGATTTGTATATAATGTTGGTTTTTATCATCCCTATTATTTACCATTTGTTTAGTTATTGGGAATGGGAAATTCTATTACATAATATGTAGCTAAACCGCATCAAATTTTGTTTGTAAATTTATTGATTTTTTCGCTTAAATTTTAACAATAATATTGATTTTAATAATTTTAACAATAATAATTTATAACATTTGCTTAATTTATGTTGTTTGTTCCTCTCTTCTACACTGTCATTTTGTTATAGTTGTTTGAAGAATTTTGAAACTGATTTTTCTACTAAATATTTTGGATAATTGTTACTAAAAAATATATTTTTTTCCATTTGTATACATTTTTTTTGGCCAACAATTATTATTTAAGAAACAAATAGATTTCGATTATTTACAATATTGGAAATTATTTAAATTTTTGCCACAATGTTGCAAAGTACGGCTACTATACGGTAAAGTGACTTTACCGCATAGTAACAAAAGACAACTAGAATATTGTGTGTAAAAAACAAGTTTTGCTTGACGTATATACGATGTCCAAGCTTGCTTTACAATTCAGGAGGCCAGAAATAAATTTTCCGACGTACATTAAAATTGAATTAATTTGAATCAAATTGAATCATTCTTATTTTGAATCAAAAAGTCTCGGCCTCTCCGTCTGGATTTATCTGGCTCTAATACAACTTGATGCACGGCGGTATTAAGCGTACCGCCATTGATGCACGGCAGTGTTAAACTTGTCCCACCTTTAATGCACGGCGGAATTAAAAATGTCCCACCTTTGATGCACGACAATATTAAAATTGTCCCACCTTAGAGGCACGGCGGTGTTAAAAGTATCCCATCTTTGATGCACGACGGTATTAAGTGCCCCGCCATTGATGAAATCTACCTTAAAGGTAGACTTCCAAGCAAAGCGACTCTGGCGTCACTAACGCATCGTCTAAGCCGCCGCGACATAGCGATAGTATTATGCACTATGGAAATGTGTGAGGCACCATTCGAACGCAGCGACATTGACGCGCTCAGTGTCAGTGCATCAGTGTCGCTGTGCTCGAATGGCGCCTCATATATTTTCATAGTGCACAATACTATCGCTATGTCGCCGCATCAGTACCGCTGCGTTAGTGACGCCAGAGCCGTTTGGCTCGGAAGTCTACCTTAAGATAAGCGTTCCTTTCTTTCAGTGTCGCTTCGGTTGCAGTGTCGCAGTGACCTTTTCATAGTTGAATTTTTTTCTGAGCATACGTCAATTTCCGCCATGTTTTTCGGCCAATTTTTGATGTATAACCAGTAAAAATAACAAAATGTGCCCGAAATTTTCACATTCCCGCCTTTTAAACATGACGGACGCGCATGCGCTTAACTAATCGTAAAAAGGTCATGGCAATGTCTTCTAACTCTAAGGCAATGATATATTTCTTCAATTACCGACAACATTCCCGACAACAACTTGTTAGGGTTTTATTGTTTACTTTTAAGTAAGCTTTCAATTGTTACCTCCCAGTATTTCTTTCGTGCTTATTTCTAGAATGTGCATACATCTTTATCTAGTTCAATATCCAGTACAAGGAGAAGTTCCGAAAGTCGTTCTTAACAAAGTTTTTCTTAAATTTTGATTACTATTTAGTCTGGAGAATTCCATTGATATTTTCAGCAAAGTTCTTGATAATTTTAGACAAGTCTCCGTTTCCTTCTGTTTCTTTACCTCACAGAACGTGAAAGGCAGTAGAAATGCCTTCGCAGAAGAAAGGCCTACGCTAAGGCAGGAGAAATCTTGCCCTGGGTTAATGAGACGTATGGTTAGAGAGTCAGTAATGTGCTAGGATTCTCGTTAGCACTATAAACATGTTCCTCCTTACCTTCATTCAAGATTCTCTTATTTTCTTGACCAAGACGACGCCTAATTTGCAATAATCTTTCTCTAGCATAATGAGATATTACATCACTTTCAACTTATTAGAAATATTTATTATTAAAACCGTTGTTTTAAAATGAGGCGTTAGGATTTCCTTCATCTTCTTCTTCTTGGTTCAACTTCCCCCTTGGAGATTGCTGATCATTATCAATTTTTATTTTTGACATCGCGGAGCGGAACAGTACCGCTGATGACACTTCAAACCAACCTCTCAAGTTGCGCAGCCAAGATATGCGGCAACGACCAGTACTTCGCTTGCCTTGGATCTTTCCTTGGATTATGAGATTTTGCAATGCATATTTTTCATTTCTGGAGATGTGGCCTAAGTTTTGTAACTTTCGTTTCTTTATGGTGAAGAGTATCTCAGTTTCTTTGTTGATTCCGAAGTATATATAACCCTCTATGTTCGTTACTTTGGCCACCCACGGTGTGCGCAGCATACGACGATAGACCCACATTTCGAAGGCCATTATCCTTTTTGTTGTTTCCTGGGTCAAGATCCAACCTTCCATCCCCAGAATCGGGAAGACGTAGCAGCGGGCCATTCATAGCATCAGTTCTATGCTCAGACACGGAGAGATCAGCATCTTTTTCATTTTAATGAAAACTGCTCTTGCCTGTTCGGTGCGTGCTAAGACCTCTTGGCGGTTTGTCCTCTCGTCATTTATCCAAGTTCCAAGGTATTTGTATTTGGAGGCCTTTTTTTTTTTTTTGGGGACGTAGCAAGCACTTTCGGTAACTTGACAAGTAGTCCCCCTGGAATTCTCCCTGTATCCCTCGGCATCGCAAAAGCATTTCTTCAAGGGAGGGTGTATTTGGAGACCTGTTCTATGTATTCGTGCAGTTGGATCTGCTGTTTGGTTTTTGAAATAAGGCCATGCTGATTTTTGTCTTTGACGGGTTCAGTTCCAGTCCGTAATCTCTGCTTTTTGCTGATATGTTGGTCATCATGCGTGTGAGGTCATTCGATGTTGTCCGCCAGCACGATCGTGTCGTCTGCATATCTGAAGTTGTTAATTGCTCTGCCATTTACTATGATTTCCGCAGATTTCTCGACAAGCGCCTCTCTGAATATAACTTCGGAGTATATGTTGAACAACATAGGGGAAAGAAAGAACACATCCTTGCTTCACACCCTTTCGAATCTGTATGTCCTCTGACACTTCGGTTTCAATTCTGCCTTTAGCTGTCTGACCCCAGTATAAATTCGACACAATCTGAATATAACGGCACACAGTGGGCTGCATTGACGGAAAAGTGCACAAAAATATAATGCCTCGTCCTATATATCTGAAATTATGGTTACAGGGGTTATTTTTGTCGCTGATCACGAATGTGCTATCAAAAATTTCAAAAACAAAATGGCGGATTTAATATGGCTTTGTATCTTCGAAATAATCATCCAATTTTTACAAAATGGCGTACATAGTGTTTTTTTACATCGGCGATTATGCATCAGAATTTCTTGAAACACGTTCTCCGCGTTACCCTGCTATTTTGTCGTTGAAGTATTAGATGTCAACTCTACTAATTGAAGGATGATCCTGAATGTTTTGACATTATTAAATAACAGTTTATGCTAATTCAAGAAAACGACTGCCAACTGCGTGGGAAAACTTTTTTTCTAAATATTGTATTGACACAAAACGTTAAAAATAATGAGTCGCGCAATACCTCCCTGGCTAGTATCATGTTTGTTGCGTAGGTAATAATGCATGAATTCAGAATTCGAACGAATTGCATGCCGAAACGTGCCTATACGTATTTAGTACTGTGTGGATAACCCTTTATGTGCACGTTTTTCAAAAAATTGTCCAGCATATTGGACCCGCCATTTTGTTTTTTGAAGTCCGAATAATTGCTACCTGATCAAAGACGTGGAAAACATCTAAATACTCAATTTCAATCTGATAAGATTTCGAAAAATTATCCGCCATATTTGATCCGATTTTGTTTTATAAAAATTTTGATAATTCATAATCAGCGAGATGATGAACCCTTAGGTACGGAATATTGTAAAAATTGAATGAGTTTTTTTTTAAATTGGCCGCCATATTAAATCCGTCATTTTGTTTTTGAAAATTTTAATCAACAGATTCGTAATCAAAGATGTAAACAACACCTGCAACAAAAAAATCAAATATATAGGTAGAGGCATTCTATTTTTCTCCACCATTTCGACTATCCAGCCCACTGTGCGGTCGATATCCAGATTCGCGAAGATGTTCATTAGCTCCTCATGTCTGCTATAGTCAATAAAACAAGCATATATGTCTTTATTGACATCGCGGCACCGCTGAACCAATATCCCAAATGCATGTAGCGCTTCCCTAGTACCAAAACCGTTGCGGAAACCAAATTGTGTATCGCTTATTTCCGACTCACATTTTGTATAAATTCTTGAATGAATAATTCTAAGGAACACCTTCAGTACTTGACTCATAAAACTTATCATGCGATATTCATTAGAGTCAAATGCATGTGGTTTCTTCGGTATGGTGACGAAAGTTGACGCTAGTTGACTCTGTTGGCAAAATGCCCGTTTTGTAGATTGTGTTCATTAGCTCGGTTAGAATGTTGATTTTATCGTCATCAACCAGCTTGAGATGGAAGGACAACATTTTAAAAGATCTACAGACTATGCAGGTATATGACTGGAAGGAGGCCATGTTGAACCGGGACCGATGGAGGCAAATCGTTAACGCAGCCACAAGACCCACCCAGCAACAAGGGCTGTAGTGCTACCGAGAAGAAGAAGAACCAGCTTGAGCTTCTCGCTATACATTCCATCTGGTCCCGCAGCCTTGCCTGTTTTGGTGAACCTTGTGGCATGTTTCGCCTCGCTATTTAGAATTTCAGGGCCGTGCTCATTGAAGTGGTCTAAATTATAACTATCAGGTCTGTTGTCATTAAATAGTTTCATGACATGTTCTTTCCAAATTTGTAGTTTGTCTTTCAAATCTAATACTATATCTCCATTGGATTTTTTTAGTATTGTTGTTCTGCTGGTTTTCTGCTGGTTTTGCTATTTCACGGATCTTTTTATGCACCACATTGTTCGCCACATTGTTCCATTAGTTGTTGTTCTTTCGCTTGACGTATTTATCTAATTGTCACCTTTGGTATGTTTTGATAGTCTTCATCGTGTCTACTTTTGTATGATCGCAGTTCTTCTTCTTCTTCTTTCGAATTGGCCTACTTTGGACCACGCTTGTTCAACTGTTGGGTTTGATCTTTGCCCAGTATTGTCGCATCTTCTGCCGGTGTAACTCCTTTCTCTCTTCTGTCCCGGGGGTACCTTTCCTTCGGGATTTTTCCTGAAATCCACGCACTTCCTTCAGGTTGCGTCTCACAGACTGTTTGTTTTGGAGATCTGTTATTCTCAGTTCTTTAATATCCTTCTCGGTTTCTGTCAACCAAGAGGTACGAACCTTCGTGTTTTGCCAGAAGGTGAACAGACGGTTGGTTATTCGGTTTGGAGGCAATCTTGCAACGTGGCCATAGAAAGCTACCCCTTTTCCTTGCACAGTCAGAGAACATCTCAATATGTTCGTAGAGCTCAGATTTATGCCGCCTTCGGAATTCCCCATCTTCCTTTACCGGGCCTAAGATCTTCCTGAGGATCCCCCTCTCTCTGATTTCCAATTTCTCTACTAGATCTCTTCGGTTCAAGGAAAGACACTCCATGGTATACAGGGTTTCTGGTCGTAAGACTGATGTGTAGTGCTTAAGTTTCAGATTGCTTGACAGGCATTTCTTGTTGTAAGTGTTCTTAGTCAGTCGATAGGCTAGTTCTAACTTGACTCTCTTGGCTAATGATGCTCTTTCTGATAAGTTGGGTTCAATCCATCCGCCGAGATACTTGAATTTCTCAGTCCTCTTGATGTTTCCCTGCTCTAGTAACATCTCTCTGTTTGCTTCTCTGATGTTGGTGAAGAATTCTGTTTTCTACAGCGACACTTGATGGCCCACTTTTTCAGCCTGTTTTCTGAGGCAATTTACCTGCATTGTTGCCATCTCAAGAGAAACAGCAAACAGTGCCATGTCATCTGCAAAGGACAGGCAATCTACAACCAGTCCATCGTTCTTACGTCCCAGGTAGATACCACTCTGAGCACCCAAATTGATCAGTTCCTTGCGCCATTCTCTCACACACAGTTGATGAGAAGTGGGGAAAGTCCATCTCCTTGTCTTACTCCAGTTTTTATTTCGAAGCTTTCTGAAATCTCGCCTCTAAATTTAACCTTGGAATGGGTGTTGCTCAAAGTTTCTAGGATGTCTGCAGGTTTAGGTGTTCTCTAGCCCTAGTTCCTGGAGTACTTTGTTAAGCGTTTCTCTATCAATGGAATCATAGGCCTTCTTAAAATCAACAAAGGTGACGACCACCTTGCGGTTTCTCATCTTGGAGTATGCAAGTACAGTTTTAAGATTGAGGATCTGTTCAACGCAGGATCGGGCATTCCTGAAGCCCCCCTGGTATTCTCCCAGTTGACTATCCAACTGATTTTCTGCCCTTGTTTGTAACGCCTTCGAGAGAATCTTGTATGTTACCGGGACGAGAGAAATTCCACGGTAGTTGTTTAGATCAGGAAAATCTCCCTTTTTGTGAAGCGGATGGATCAGAGCAGATTTACAATCGGGTGGTAATTTCCCAGATGTCCTGGATGATCTCGGTTAGCTTGCGCACGGCATTGTTTCCAGCACCTTTCCACAGTTCAGCAAAGATAGAGTCCTCTCCAGCTGCCTTATTATTCTTAAGAAGTTGAATGATCTGGTCAACTTCCAATGAAGGGGGAAGCGAGTCCGGGTTTGGTGTGGTTTGTTTATAGTCGAAGTCTTCGCTGGGTGGGTCACAGTTGAATAGATTTTTAAAGTACTGAGCTAAAAGGTGGCAGTTGTCCTTGTCGTTATAAGCCTTCATCGTGTCTATTTTTGTATATTTCCCGTTCATCTATTAATGCAAGAATTTCAATTGTCATCAAGTTCTTTCTCATTTCTTCCGTCATCAGTTCCTATTTTTTTAGACAAGCTCCCATTTTTCTCTAATTGGTATGTTCTACTATAAATTTGATCCTTCATTCTTTGTTCTTCCTCCAGATCCTTCATTCTTTGAGACAACAATATTGATTGATTTTAGATCCTGCACCAAAGGGCACGGCGGAATTAAAAGTGTCCCACCTTCGATGCATGGCGGTGTTAAAAGTGTTTTACCTTAGATGCACAG
Source organism: Phosphuga atrata (assembly GCA_944588485.1). Taxonomy (NCBI): domain Eukaryota; kingdom Metazoa; phylum Arthropoda; class Insecta; order Coleoptera; family Silphidae; genus Phosphuga; species Phosphuga atrata. The sequence continues at coordinate 69,486,166 of OX155895.1, forward strand.
CGGTATTAAAAGTGTCCAACCTTCGATGCATGGCGATGTTAAGTGTTTCATCTTAGATGCACGGCGATATTAAAAGTATCTCACCTTAGATGCACGGCGGTATTAAAAGTGTCCCACCTTCGATGCATGGCGGTGTTAAAAGTGTCACACCTTAGATGCACGGCGCTATTAAGTGTCCAACCTTGGATGCATGGCGGTGTTAAAAGTGTTTCATCTTAGATTCATGGCGATATTATTAAAAGTGTCTCACCTTAGATGCACGGCGGTATTAAAAGTATCCCACCTTGGATGCGCGGCTGTGTTAAGTGTCCCGCGTTTGATGCACGGCGGTATTTAAAGTGTCCCACCTTTGATGCTCGGCGGTATTAAAATGGGTTATATTAAAATATCTAAAACTCCATGACTCGACTGGTTAATGAATGTAGGAAAGTGCTGCCAAAAATTTCGAAAAAAGCTTAGGATTTATTAGATTTCCAAATGCACTAATATTTTGAACAACAATGCGATTAATATTGGTAAAAAAACTGGACAAATAAAATTAATTTTAGAATTCGTAGGCCGTAATAGTAATAGGTTGGAAAACAACACGGAAAATTTATTTGTTTTTCAACAACATTGGCACAAGCCAAAAAAAAAAACTATTAAATTCAAATAATAAAAAAACTACCTGAAAACCCACACGACAAAAAAGTAAATACCTGTGTTAACAATACTTGTACACCACCAATTTCGCACCACTTAAATAAACCCAAACAGGTATATAAAAAATGCGTTTTTTCTTCAACCCTTAATTGTTTAATTCGTCAAACAAAATGCAATCAAAAATCGGTTGAGAATATTTCTCTTTTTGGCGGGAATAAATCTTATGTGCGATCATTGTTTCTGGTACATAGGAGAAGATGGTTAGCTCTTGTCCATGCGACAGAAACCAGTTCTCGAGATTTCTAACCGCCTCCGCCCCCTTTGGATGATGCGAACGCGTTCTTTCTTCTCTTCTCCCGTGAGACCGGCTAGAATAACCTGTTTCAGTCTTTTTTTTTTTTTGGCGGGAACCAACAACGGAATTATTTTCGCAATATGAGACACCAATAACGATCTTACAACAAAAACATTTATACTAATTGTAATATTTTAAATGAATTTCAACGATAGTTTAGAGACTATATTTATATATTTTCATGAATATTCTACATATTAAACGTTTTGGAATTTCGAAAAATTCTTCAAATTCTCTTTACATAATCGTTTTGGTAATTCCCCACATGGATTTTAAAAGAAATTTGAAATTTTGATTGAAATTAGAAAATTCCTTTGTGTGCTAAACTATGAAAACTCAACGTGCATAAAACCAACACGTTATATTTTTTGTTATTATTTAAAAACAATAACGAAAATGTCTTGTTCTTGCAAAATTTCAACATGTTTTCAAAAATAAAACTTTTCTTAAGAATGGTGAAATATTAGAAATTGAGATATACACCTATATCCCTCGTTTTACACGGTACTTTTTTTACACTTTCTCGCAATTACACGGTATAAAGAAATAATTAAAAATAAATTGTACATAATTTAATTTAAAAGCAGTAATAATTATATGTTTTTGAAACTGTGTAAAATAAGAACCGTGTAAAACGTTAACCAACACATTATATTTTTTATTATTATTTAAAAACAATAAAGAAAATGTTCGTGCAAAATTTCAACATATTTCCAAAAATAAAACTTTTCCTAAGAATGGTGAAATATTAGAAATTTATATACACCTAACCCTCGTTTTACACGGTTGCTTTTTTACACTTTCTCGCAATTACACGGTATAAAGAAATAATAATAAAGAAATAAATTGTACATAATTTAAATAAAGCAATACCAATTATATTTGTTTTTGAAACCGTGTAAAAAAAGAACCGTGTAAAACGTTAACCAAGACGTTATATTTTTTATTATTATTTAAAAACAATAAGGAAAATGTTCGTGCAAAATTTCAACATATTTCCAAAAATAAAACTTCCTAAGAATGATGAAATATTAGAAATTTAGATATACACCTATCCCGCGTTTTACACGGTTCCTTTTTACTCGTTCTCGCAATTACACGGTATACAGAAATAATTAAAAAATAAATTGTACATAATATAAATTAAAAGTAACAATTATATTAGTTTTTGAAACCGTGTAAAAAAAGAACCGTGTAAAACGCGTTATAGGTGTATTTATCACTATTCGCCAAAATATTTATTATTAATAACTTAGAAATTATATTTTCGAAAAATCTAAAAATATTCTATTTCAGTATTTTTTTATAAAAGTACTAATTTTATTTTAAAAAACTTATACTTGAATGAATGATAAATCAATCTGTAGGTATTATTTTGAATTATTGATATTTGCTTGGAATAATTGATATGAAATGGCATATAAAAATGTTTTGCAAGTTGTACGTGCACATGTGCGTCGTCGAGTTCTTTATACAGCTGCTTTCGCTTCGCAAAATCTCCCCTTCGGCTCGTAGCACTTGCCAAATGTAATGACGAGGTGCCAGAACAAAAGGCAGGCGTTACGAGCAGTGCATTTTTCTTAAAGGAGACCAAAGGAGGTTTTTGTAACGGCCAACGGGGGCCATGCGAACCAACAACCCGTTCGGCTGCCTCATTTCTCTTTTTTTCATTATTCCTTCCCTCTTACACAACAATTTTTTTCGTCTGCGTGTATTGCATTCTACATAGAATGTACATCCTCTCTATGCATGTCCAACAACTCTCACAAACCATTAATAAAATCTACATTTTTTTATCCAAATTTATTATAAAAATTGTAAATTATTGATTTACTTTCTATATATAAATTATATATTGGATTCATTTTTAAACAACTTTCTACCTTGTGTTAATATTATAATTTCCAAAATGAAGCCACAATTCAATTTCAATAAATAATTAAATTAAACAAAATGTGTTTTCCTTAGAAAAACGCGATTTTCCACATCTTATATTTAAAATGCCAAAACACCCAGAATTGAATGTCGATTGTCAAAAGAATTTCGAAATAGCTATTTACATTAGAGTGCGGAAACGTTGATTTTACAACGCAACAGCTCGTTTGGGAAACGATTCCGAAGGGCGAGTTACCTATTAGCTGGAGCGTTGTATAATCATTTTCGCACGAAATTTGTATAAGATTTTTTGGCCAACAATTATTATTTAAGAAACAAATAGATTTAGATTATTTACAATATTGGAAATTATTTAATTTTTTAATGTTGGTACTCACAAACTTTGACTTTTTTTTGAATTTATTAGGTACATAATATGTCATTTTGCAGCATGTCATACGCTATACTTTATAACAAAAAAATCACTCTTATTTTCTCCATTATCGTGTCAAATATGGTGTAAAGTAGCATTTTCTAAATTAGATTTTATTGTCTTATACTTAATTTTTTTTTGTAAGTATCTTTGGAAGGTTAAAATTTACTGGACACTTTACCGCATAGTAGCCGTACTTTGCAACATTGTGTGTAGGGATTGCAATTCGGAAAACCGGATCCGATAATCTGGCGGATCCGGCATCACTAAACGTTTACCCGATCCGGTACCAATATATCGGACCCGGTCACCGGATCCGGTGATGCTAATTTTGGTAAAATAATCGCGCTGTTGCATGAGTAGATACTTTAATTGCGTGAAGCCTATGGTGCCACATGGTTTTTTTAAAACCAAAATTGATTTTGGTATAAATAATGTATACTTAATAGTATGTTTTGCAACTAGGGCGGTAAGTTGTCAATTGGTCACAAGGGCGCAATTGGGCTCACGACCGAATTCGCTCGTAAGCGACAATACCGCCCCCGTGTTGCAGATAATATTTTTTATTACTCATGCGAGGGGACGTATCTTACAATTTTGGGATCCAAGGGCCATCCAAAAAAAATAGAACAAAAAATGAAGAATTTGCTTTTTCAATTGTCTCCGGTGGTGTGTATTCGTCATAAGACTCATAAGAACTCTCCGGTATCACCATAGAGTTCACACTCATTTTAAAACGTTTTCTTTAATTTTTATTTTGTAAAGAAAAAAAAAATTCTGTCACTTTCACGTCACATTTTTAATATTGAGGTCTCGATTGTGTTTATTTTATTTATATAATTGTTTTTTTTTTTTAATGTAACTTAATTATTGTAACGATATTAATATTGAATTTGCGTGAGTTACCCAAATTATGTAGTAATTCAACCAAAAATGGCATTTATCGCACTAAAAAACGTGCGCCAAGATAGTACTTTCAACTCATGAGTAATAAAAAATAATTACCGTATTTGCCGGGGTATAACACGCACCTTTTTCCAAAAAAAATGCCTAAAATATGGGTCCGCATTATAGGCGCACAAAAAGTAGGCTAAATTTTTGGACGAGCCTTATACACCGGCAAATACGGTATTTATGTAAGTTGATTAAACTAAATAGTTATAAACTGATTATTATGATAATTGTGCTATTCATTAGACAGATTCATCATGATGTCTAGTTACCTACACTGTACTAGATTTTCAATTGTTTTTCTAATTATAAATGTGTGTGCGTGTGTGTGTAAACTACCTATTTAATACACTCAGTTAATTACCCTGGAAACAGTCCATTTTGGAATGAAAAGAAAAATTATCCTGATCGGACCAACCGAATTTCCATCGATCCGACTGGATCCGGTCGGATCCGGCCGGATCGATGGAAATACGGCCGGATCGGGCCGGATTTAAAATGACACCGGATTGCAATCCCTAATTGTGTGTAAAAATCTAGTTTCTTTCTTAGCTTCACAATTCTTAGCTTTACAATTCAGAAGGCCAAAAAATTTATTTTTGTTTTATTTTCTCTTGTCTGTCCAGTCGCGTCTATCTAGCCCTATCTGCCTAGTCTTGTCCGTCTAGTCTTGACTGTCTAGTCTTGTCTGTCTAATTTTGTCTGTCTAGTCTTGTCCGTCTAGTTTTCTCGGTCTAGCCTTGTCAGTCTAGGCTTGCCTGTCTAGTCTTGTCTGCCTAGTTATGTATGTCTAGTGTTTTCTGTGTAATCTTGTGTGTATAGTCTTGTCTGTTTAATCTTGTCCATCCAGTCTTGTCTGTCTAATCTTTTCTGTCTAGTCTTGTCTCTCTACTCTTGTCTGTCTAGTCTTGTCTGTTTAGTCTTGTCTGTCTAGTTTTGTCGATTACAAATATAATATGATCCAGACAGTTATTGTTGTAACAAACTCGGATAGGGGGTAGTTATTCCAGACATAATTGAAGCTAGGTATCCAGACATAATAATAGACGAAACGGAGCAGACACATAGCCAAATCCGCGACAAGTCCCAACAGAAAATTTATATGTATGTGCATATACATGTAATAATGTATGTATGTACACGTGTAATCTGAGGCGCTGATGAGTTTCAATTCGCCAGTTGTGCCCCGCCGGCCGTCGCGTCGGGTGGAATGAAAGGAGTATATTGTAAGATGTGTTTTCTCTTCTTCTAAGAGCGCCGTTGTTGGTCGCGTTCATTGCCCTACACTCGCATACATAGGCACACGTAATGCATACATGAAAGAGTTTTATGTGCATACGCACGGTCAGTTATTATAATAGAAGTTCATCGACTATTTAAAATTTGCAATGCGCCGCCATGTTTCATGCACTTTTCTACACGCTGCACACAAAAAGACTCTCCCTTTCAAAAGATATTTTTGACAAAAATATAAAACAAGTCTAGACAGACAAGACTAGACAGATGAGACTAGAGAGACAAGACTAGAGAGACAAGACTAGAGACACAAGACTAGACAGCCAAGACTAGACACGCTAGACAGACAAGACTAGACACGACTAGACACGACTAGACAGACACGACTAGACAGACACGACTAGACAGACACGACTAGACAGACAAGACTAGACAGACAAGACTAGACAGACAAGACTAGACAGACAAGACTAGACAGACAAGACTAGACAGACAAGACTAGACAGACAAGACTAGACAGACAAGACTCGACAGACAAGACTAGACAGACAAGACTAGACAGACAAGACTAGACAGACAAGACTAGACAGACAAGACTAGACAGACAAGACTAGACAGACAAGACTAGACAGACAAGACTAGACAGACAAGACTAGACAGACAAGACTAGACAGACAAGACTAGACAGACAAGACTAGACAGACAAGACTAGACAGACAAGACTAGACAGACAAGACTAGACAGACAAGACTAGATAGACAAGACTAGACAGACAAGACTAGACAGACAAGACTAGACAGACAAGACTAGACAGACAAGACTAGACAGACAAGACTAGACAGACAAGACTAGACAGACAAGACTAGACAGACAAGACTAGACAGACAAGACTAGACAGACAAGACTAGACAGACAAGACTAGACAGACAAGACTAGACAGACAAGACTAGACAGATAAGACTAGACAGACAAGACTAGACAGACAAGACTAGACAGACAAGACTAGACAGACAAGACTAGACAGACAAGACTAGACAGACAAGGCTAGACAGACAAGACTAGACAGACAAGACTAGACAGACAAGACTAGACAGACAAGACTAGACAGACAAGACTAGACAGACAAGACTAGACAGACAAGACTAGACAGACAAGACTAGACAGACAAGACTAGACAGACAAGACTAGACAGACAAGACTAGACAGACAAGACTAGACAGACAAGACTAGACAGACAAGACTAGACAGACAAGACTAGACAGACAAGACTAGACAGACAAGACTAGACAGACAAGACTAGACAGACAAGACTAGACAGACAAAACTAGACAGACAAGACTAGACAGACAAGACTAGACAGACAAGACTAGACAGACAAGACTAGACAGACAAGACTAGACAGACAAGACTAGACAGACAAGACTAGACAGACAAGACTAGACAGACAAGACTAGACAGACAAGACAAGACAGACAAGACTAGACAGACAAGACTAGACAGACAAGACTAGACAGACAAGACTAGACAGACAAGACTAGACAGACAAGACTAGACAGACAAGACTAGACAGACAAGACTAGACAGACAAGACTAGACAGACAAGACTAGATAGACAAGACTAGACAGACAAGACTAGACAGACAAGACTAGACAGACAAGACTAGACAGACAAGACTAGACAGACAAGACTAGACAGACAAGACTAGACAGACAAGACTAGACAGACAAGACTAGACAAACAAGACTAGACAGACAAGACTAGACAGACAAGACTAGACAGACAAGACTAGACAGACAAGACTAGACGGACAAGACTAGACAGACAAGACCAGACAGACAAGACGAGACAGACAAGACTAGACAGACAAGACTAGACAGACAAGACTAGACAGACAAGACTAGACAGACAAGACTAGACAGACAAGACTAGACAGACAAGACTAGACAGACAAGACTAGACAGACAAGACTAGACAGACAAGACTAGACAGACAAGACTAGACAGACAAGACTAGACAGACAAGACTAGACAGACAAGACTAGACAGACAAGACTAGACAGACAAGACTAGACAGACAAGACTAGACAGACAAGACTAGACAGACAAGACTAGACAGACAAGACTAGACAGACAAGACTAGACAGACAAGACTAGACAGACAAGACTAGACAGACAAGACTAGACAGACAAGACTAGACAGACAAGACTAGACAGACAAGACTAGACAGACAAGACTAGACAGACAAGACTAGACAGACAAGACTAGACAGACAAGACTAGACAGACAAGACTAGACAGACAAGACTAGACAGACAAGACTAGACAGACAAGACTAGACAGACAAGACTAGACAGACAAGACTAGACAGACAAGACTAGACAGACAAGACTAGACAGACAAGACTAGACAGACAAGACTAGACAGACAAGACTAGACAGACAAGACTAGACAGACAAGACTAGACAGACAAGACTAGACAGACAAGACTAGACAGACAAGACTAGACAGACAAGACTAGACAGACAAGACTAGACAGACAAGACTAGACAGACAAGACTAGACAGACAAGACTAGACAGACAAGACTAGACAGACAAGACTAGACAGACAAGACTAGACAGACAAGACTAGACAGACAAGACTAGACAGACAAGACTAGAGCAGACAAGACTAGAGCAGACAAGACTAGACAGACAAGACTAGACAGACAAGACTAGACAGACAAGACTAGACAGACAAGACTAGACAGACAAGACTAGACAGACAAGACTAGACAGACAAGACTAGACAGACAAGACTAGACAGACAAGACTAGACAGACAAGACTAGACAGACAAGACTAGACAGACAAGACTAGACAGACAAGACTAGACAGACAAGACTAGACAGACAAGACTAGACAGACAAGACTAGACAGACAAGACTAGACAGACAAGACTAGACAGACAAGACTAGACAGACAAGACTAGACAGACAAGACTAGACAGACAAGACTAGACAGACAAGACTAGACAGACAAGACTAGACAGACAAGACTAGACAGACAAGACTAGACAGACAAGACTAGACAGACAAGACTAGACAGACAAGACTAGACAGACAAGACTAGACAGACAAGACTAGACAGACAAGACTAGACAGACAAGACTAGACAGACAAGACTAGACAGACAAGACTAGACAGACAAGACTAGACAGACAAGACTAGACAGACAAGACTAGACAGACAAGACTAGACAGACAAGACTAGACAGACAAGACTAGACAGACAAGACTAGACAGACAAGACTAGACAGACAAGACTAGACAGACAAGACTAGACAGACAAGACTAGACAGACAAGACTAGACAGACAAGACTAGACAGACAAGACTAGACAGACAAGACTAGACAGACAAGACTAGACAGACAAGACTAGACAGACAAGACTAGACAGACAAGACTAGACAGACAAGACTAGACAGACAAGACTAGACAGACAAGACTAGACAGACAAGACTAGACAGACAAGACTAGACAGACAAGACTAGACAGACAAGACTAGACAGACAAGACTAGACAGACAAGACTAGACAGACAAGACTAGACAGACAAGACTAGACAGACAAGACTAGACAGACAAGACTAGACAGACAAGACTAGACAGACAAGACTAGACAGACAAGACTAGACAGACAAGACTAGACAGACAAGACTAGACAGACAAGACTAGACAGACAAGACTAGACAGACAAGACTAGACAGACAAGACTAGACAGACAAGACTAGACAGACAAGACTAGACAGACAAGACTAGACAGACAAGACTAGACAGACAAGACTAGACAGACAAGACTAGACAGACAAGACTAGACAGACAAGACTAGACAGACAAGACTAGACAGACAAGACTAGACAGACAAGACTAGACAGACAAGACTAGACAGACAAGACTAGACAGACAAGACTAGACAGACAAGACTAGACAGACAAGACTAGACAGACAAAACTAGACAGACAAAACTAGACAGACAAGACTAGACAGACAAGACTAGACAGACAAGACTATACAGACAAGACTAGACAGACAAGACTAGACAGACAAGACTAGACAGACATGACTAGACAGACAAGACTAGACAGACAAGACTAGACAGACAAGACTAGACAGACAAGACCAGACAGACAAGACTAGACAGACAAGACTAGACACACAAGACTAGACACACAAGACTAGACAGACAAGACTAGACAGACAAGACTAGACAGGCAAGACTAGACAGACAAGACTAGACAGACAAGACTAGACAGACAAGACTAGACAGACAAGACTAGACAGACAAGACTAGACAGACACGACTAGACAGACACGACTAGACAGACAAGACTAGACAGACAGACAAGACTAGACAGACAAGACTAGACAGACAAGACTAGACAGACAAGACTAGACAGACAAGACTAGACAGACAAGACTAGACAGACAAGACTAGACAGACAAGACTAGACAGACAAGACTAGACAGACAAGACTAGACAGACAAGACTAGACAGACAAGACTAGACAGACAAGACTAGACAGACAAACTAGACAGACAAGACTAGACAGACAAGACTAGACAGACAAGACTAGACAGACAAGACTAGACAGACAAGACTAGACAGACAAGTCTAGACAGACAAGACTAGACAGACAAGACTAGACAGACAAGACTAGACAGACAAGACTAGACAGACAAGACTAGACAGACAAGACTAGACAGACAAGACTAGACAGACAAGACTAGACAGACAAGACTAGACAGACAAGACTAGACAGACAAGACTAGACAAGACTAGACAGACAAGACTAGACAGACAAGACTAGACAGACAAGACTAGACAAGACTAGACAGACAAGACTAGACAGACAAGACTAGACAGACAAGACTAGACAGACAAGACTAGACAGACAAGACTAGACAGACAAGACTAGACAGACAAGACTAGACAGACAAGACTAGACAGACAAGACTAGACAGACAAGACTAGACAGACAAGACTAGACAGACAAACTAGACAGACAAAGACTAGACAGACAAGACTAGACAGACAAGACTAGACAGACAAGACTAGACAGACAAGACTAGACAGACAAGACTAGACAGACAAGACTAGACAGACAAGACTAGACAGACAAGACTAGACAGACAAGACTAGACAGACAAGACTAGACAGACAAGACTAGACAGACAAGACTAGACAGACAAGACTAGACAGACAAGACTAGACAGACAAGACTAGACAGACAAGACTAGACAGACAAGACTAGACAGACAAGACTAGACAGACAAGACTAGACAGACAAGACTAGACAGACAAGACTAGACAGACAAGACTAGACAGACAAGACTAGACAGACAAGACTAGACAGACAAGACTAGACAGACAAGACTAGACAGACAAGACTAGACAGACAAGACTAGACAGACAAGACTAGACAGACAAGACTAGACAGACAAGACTAGACAGACAAGACTAGACAGACAAGACTAGACAGACAAGACTAGACAGACAAGACTAGACAGACAAGACTAGACAGACAAGACTAGACAGACAAGACTAGACAGACAAGACTAGACAGACAAGACTAGACAGACAAGACTAGACAGACAAGACTAGACAGACAAGACTAGACAGACAAGACTAGACAGACAAGACTAGACAGACAAGACTAGACAGACAAGACTAGACAGACAAGACTAGACAGACAAGACTAGACAGACAAGACTAGACAGACAAGACTAGACAGACAAGACTAGACAGACAAGACTAGACAGACAAGACTAGACAGACAAGACTAGACAGACAAGACTAGACAGACAAGACTAGACAGACAAGACTAGACAGACAAGACTAGACAGACAAGACTAGACAGACAAGACTAGACAGACAAGACTAGACAGACAAGACTAGACAGACAAGACTAGACAGACAAGACTAGACAGACAAGACTAGACAGACAAGACTAGACAGACAAGACTAGACAGACAAGACTAGACAGACAAGACTAGACAGACAAGACTAGACAGACAAGACTAGACAGACAAGACTAGACAGACAAGACTAGACAGACAAGACTAGACAGACAAGACTAGACAGACAAGACTAGACAGACAAGACTAGACAGACAAGACTAGACAGACAAGACTAGACAGACAAGACTAGACAGACAAGACTAGACAGACAAGACTAGACAGACAAGACTAGACAGACAAGACTAGACAGACAAGACTAGACAGACAAGACTAGACAGACAAGACTAGACAGACAAGACTAGACAGACAAGACTAGACAGACAAGACTAGACAGACAAGACTAGACAGACAAGACTAGACAGACAAGACTAGACAGACAAGACTAGACAGACAAGACTAGACAGACAAGACTAGACAGACAAGACTAGACAGACAAGACTAGACAGACAAGACTAGACAGACAAGACTAGACAGACAAGACTAGACAGACAAGACTAGACAGACAAGACTAGACAGACAAGACTAGACAGACAAGACTAGACAGACAAGACTAGACAGACAAGACTAGACAGACAAGACTAGACAGACAAGACTAGACAGACAAGACTAGACAGACAAGACTAGACAGACAAGACTAGACAGACAAGACTAGACAGACAAGACTAGACAGACAAGACTAGACAGACAAGACTAGACAGACAAGACTAGACAGACAAGACTAGACAGACAAGACTAGACAGACAAGACTAGACAGACAAGACTAGACAGACAAGACTAGACAGACAAGACTAGACAGACAAGACTAGACAGACAAGACCTAGACAGACAAGACTAGACAGACAAGACTAGACAGACAAGACTAGACAGACAAGACTAGACAGACAAGACTAGACAGACAAGACTAGACAGACAAGACTAGACAGACAAGACTAGACAGACAAGACTAGACAGACAAGACTAGACAGACAAGACTAGACAGACAAGACTAGACAGACAAGACTAGACAGACAAGACTAGACAGACAAGACTAGACAGACAAGACTAGACAGACAAGACTAGACAGACAAGACTAGACAGACAAGACTAGACAGACAAGACTAGACAGACAAGACTAGACAGACAAGACTAGACAGACAAGACTAGACAGACAAGACTAGACAGACAAGACTAGACAGACAAGACTAGACAGACAAGACTAGACAGACAAGACTAGACAGACAAGACTAGACAGACAAGACTAGACAGACAAGACTAGACAGACAAGACTAGACAGACAAGACTAGACAGACAAGACTAGACAGACAAGACTAGACAGACAAGACTAGACAGACAAGACTAGACAGACAAGACTAGACAGACAAGACTAGACAGACAAGACTAGACAGACAAGACTAGACAGACAAGACTAGACAGACAAGACTAGACAGACAAGACTAGACAGACAAGACTAGACAGACAAGACTAGACAGACAAGACTAGACAGACAAGACTAGACAGACAAGACTAGACAGACAAGACTAGACAGACAAGACTAGACAGACAAGACTAGACAGACAAGACTAGACAGACAAGACTAGACAGACAAGACTAGACAGACAAGACTAGACAGACAAGACTAGACAGACAAGACTAGACAGACAAGACTAGACAGACAAGACTAGACAGACAAGACTAGACAGACAAGACTAGACAGACAAGACTAGACAGACAAGACTAGACAGACAAGACTAGACAGACAAGACTAGACAGACAAGACTAGACAGACAAGACTAGACAGACAAGACTAGACAGACAAGACTAGACAGACAAGACTAGACAGACAAGACTAGACAGACAAGACTAGACAGACAAGACTAGACAGACAAGACTAGACAGACAAGACTAGACAGACAAGACTAGACAGACAAGACTAGACAGACAAGACTAGACAGACAAGACTAGACAGACAAGACTAGACAGACAAGACTAGACAGACAAGACTAGACAGACAAGACTAGACAGACAAGACTAGACAGACAAGACTAGACAGACAAGACTAGACAGACAAGACTAGACAGACAAGACTAGACAGACAAGAC